>BJKM01000016.1:0-397500 GCA_015082035.1 Chaenogobius annularis
TGACTTGCACATCACAGCAGTGTTGTTAAATCCTCACATTTTCTGGTTGTACAGCAGCTGAGGCTGGAATAACTGTAGAGTTTTTCTGCCATGGGATGTGGTTTCCCAATTGTAGTGGTTATGTACAAATACAGGGGGTTATCTTACTGCGCGCACACCTGCACCACGGTCGGTACAGCCATGTCCTACCACAGCTGGTTTATCTCCACTAGGATTGGTCCCAGCTAAACGTGTTCTACCATGCCATGTCAAAACTATTCAACTCTTTCGGCTGTATTCCATGTCAACATGAAACTTCTAAATTGTGTTTCATTCTTCAGCCTCAAAAGCATAAAAAAATGATTTCCTAAAGGTATGGAAACTATTATACACTTATTTTGAATTACGATGTGGCAGTGTGGAGTCTTGGTATGTAATAATTGTTTGCGTCAGGAGACGGCAGTGGCGTGCGGTCAATAAAAGTACTCCCCCTTCACCCCTTCACCCTCTGACCCCCCCACACTTCTTGGTTATCCTTGTGTTGTAGTCCCTCGTCCCGCCATATAAATTCCTAATACATTTATTTTTGAGACTTTTTATTTTTATTTTAGGAAAGTGGTACTTAAATTTAATTTGGTGCTTTAGTCCAATAAACTGAAATGCATCTTAACTTAACGCAGGTTCTTACTTAGCATATTGGCATATTGAAAAAGTTATAAACCTCGTAAATTATATTAACCAACTCTTAGTTTAAAAAACTCGCTTTTTGGAATTATTATTTTTCTCTAATATTTGAATATATAAAATATCCTTTAGTTTTAAAAATGTAGTCTGAATAAACACATTTTTTGTTTGTTCTCAATACCCTACTTTGTTAACTATTCAAATTGCCTTTTTTGCCATTTAACCAAGGCGTCAGTACTAGTTTGTCCTGCATTCCCCCATATCTCTGTGCAATATGAAAGGTACAAGGAACAATACATCAAATACAAACCCTTTTGGTTCAATACATCTCTTGTTTTATACAGTATTCCAATAGAATTTGAGGCTTTTTACTTGATATATTGACAGTGTGGTTTCCCGGAGAGTTTATTGTTTATAATCACCCTAGAAATTTGGCTTCATAAACACGGTGAATTTCTAAACTATTTAAATATAAGTTTGCATGAGCTACATTTCTGTTACCTGAGAATATCATACATTTGGTTTTGTGATCATTTAGGGATAATTTATTATAGTTTGTGTATCAACTTTCTGGTTGATACACCCTATATTATTCATATAGAGTGTCTGAGGACTGAGCCTTCTGGGCATTTGCATATTACTTTAACAAACTAGAATCTACATTATCAAGTGTTACGCATTGAACTTTGTTATAAAAATAAATCTGAAGGCATTGATTTGTTTTCCCTCGAAGGCCATAGTCTTGACATTTTTTCCACAAATGAGCATAATCAATGGTATCAAACGCCTTACTCAGATACAGCCATCTCTAGTGCTGTGCAACAATATCCACATCTCAGTTGGCAACGAATCCCTTGCTTACCTGGGCCGGAGGTGTACGACACAACACTGCTGTGAGAACATTTTGGGTTGTACAAAATATCCCCAGAATTATTTTTTGTTTAAAACATGTTTTTAAGATTTTTGGCCCATAGGCTTTATTAGACAGGAAATACAGCATGAAATGGGGGATGAGAGAGAAGGGAGGACATGCAGTAAATTGTCGGAGTCAAGAGTCAAACTCACGACACTGTGGCCAGCTGAATTTGGAGCCTGTCATATATGTGCTGTGCCTTAACCGCTCGACCACTGGGCCGCACTGTTTCAATACATTTAGTTAATACAATGATAAAACTACTGATAGGTGAGATTTTGATAGATTTTTGTGAGAAATAACTTGTGCTTTACCAATGCTTTACCCATATTGCTTTGCAAAATTGCCCATCCAGTACTGAAACCACAATTAACCTCGGACTAGACTAGTATCAACCAGGTCTGAACCAGGACTAATCCAGAGTCAAAACAGAATTAAACAAGGACTAAACCAAGACCAAGCCAGGTAAAAAAAAAAAGTGTGCTAACCCAGAATTAAACCAGTACACAATATATACCTATATTTTTTTAATATTTGGAGGATGGGTTGTGTGGCGGATTAAATCACTTGGAGGGCCTGATTTGGACCACGGGCCTTATATTGAATAGTCTTGAGCTAGAATGTGTCAAGCAAGACATCATGACTATTAACAGTGACGTGAAGAACAGATTATTGAAGTGTGAATTGTCTTTCAGACAGACATCAGAACTAAGGTATTATACTGGAACTCAACTGCTAACCTTTTGATTATTAATACCTGAGCGATTATTGTTAGCTTCCACAAAGTTGATGAGGAAAAATCGGGAAAAAATGTGCGAGCCTGAACCGCAGCCTGAGCCGCAGCCTGAGCCGCAGCCTTAGCCGCAGCCTTAGCCGCAGCCTGAGCGCCAGCCAGCCTGAGCCGCAGCCTGAGCCGCAGCCTGGGCATGCTGGGGCTGGCGCCGATGCAGAGCTAGCTAGCTTAAATGTAGAATTGCCAGCCTTTTTCTCTGTGTGTTATTTCTTCTTGTTTTTCTTAGATATGTCCTGAAATAAGTGTCCAAGCTCCATTATATGTCTATTCTCACATAGAACTATCAGGTCTTCCAAGGTAAACTTGTAATAAAGATGGAATATTTTCCACGGTTACGATCGCAGTCGGATGGACAGGGCAGCCATCATCTCGGAAGTCCTTCATGACCCTTTTCATGCGTGGGACCATTGACCTATTGAGTGAGATTAAAAGAGTCAATAGTGTTTAGGAAGTCTTTAGGTGCGACATACGTGAATGTTCAAATGGCCACAGATTAAAACACTTAGTTCAAAGTTATCCAGGACACGAGATCACAGAATTCTTGTATTCTTGTTTTATATTCTTATTAAACGTAGGCAGGCTATATACCAGTGTGCATAATGCAGAAGTAGGGCTATCCATCTTTAATTCAAATAGTTGGAGTTTAAAACTGAAAGAGTTATGTTGAGATGAAGCTGGCTCTAAACACCGAGGCTAGCCCTCCACCCCGAGGGAATCCCGAGGAGGGCTAAAGAAGGAATAGTCAGGATGCATGAGCTCGGAAAATGAAATGAACTCACCACTCTGAAGCATTACAGTGAGAAGAAGCAGGTCCAATTGACGAGATAATATGAAGTCGTAAACACAAACGTCTTGCCTGCAAACGATCTAGTATTGAACAGAGCCACAGGAAGGGAGGGATCCTGGTTAGCCAAACTCTGAACACGAATCAGCATGCAGAAGTTACTGAGGTTTACACTGTGTCCACGATTCCAGCGCCATCTGGGTGGGTGAGCCGTCACCGGGATCTGATCCAACGCTGCAGCAGCTTGTCCGGGAGCAACCGGCAACAGCCAGTGTGTGGAGCACTCCAGAGAGGAAGGGGCTGATGGATGGATCTGGAACCATGAAAAGGGTACACCGCGTCCTCTAGCCAATCAAAAGGTAGGCACTGGCTTGTACCAGGACACCAGCATGCTTTCCCCGTCTCTGGATGTGCTTTCTCCTGGGTGTAGAGAATTGTTCTCTCCACAGAAAATCTGGTATGGAGACGAGGTAGGGTGGAGGACCGGTCACTAACAGTGCATTTTTAAAACAATTCATGACACACTTAAATATGAAAAAGTGACTGGCGATCGTACACAAGGCTCTGAGCGGAGACATCCCAATAATAAAAACTTATTAGCACGCAGAAAAGAGCAAATGAGGCGGACAGACACATTGCCAACCGCAGTGCTGGCGCCAACTTACACCACAGCAGCTGTTTCTACAGACAAAAAACATGTAGGTTGTATGTCAAAAAGTTAATGGTTGTTCTATACTTGCAATGTCAACCGCACAGCAGGCAGTCGTAATGTAATGGCTGACTGGAGCACGTTGCAATACAAGTATGAAAAAGCAACGTCCAGGGCATTTAGGAGGAGACAAGATTGATTGAGACATGAAAAACTGTCATCTTAGCTTGATTAAACGTATTGTAATTGTTTGATTTATTTGACCAAAGATGAAAGGTAAAATACTTTTTTGACTTTTGTAGAAAAGATGTCCTTCTCCTCTAACCTTCCGCCTGTGTTAAAAGAACATTTCCACCCACGTGTTTCAAAAATTCAGATTGAGTTTGACAGTGAAGACCAGGAGGTCACACTGTTGGCGTTACACAATAAGGTCGCCAATTAGCAGTCTCTCTTGAAGAGTCTCCAACAATTCATTCTTTTAGAGAGGATTTACTATTCATAGAAACGCTTCAAAAGCACTGGCAGATGCAGTCCTACCTCCCCTGTTTGCATATTTGAGAGAAATATTTCATAGATATTTTCCAAGACTTTCAAATGTTTGGTGTGCTTTATTCTTATATTGTGGTATTTTCTACGGGACAATGAAGGCTACACTCAGCAGTTGTCATTTGGTGCAAAATGTAAAGCTGTTTTTTTTTAGCCAACAGTACGTTTGAAAGTGTAATGGTTGACTTAAGCTAGGGCTGCTCGATTATGGCAAAACTCATACTCATGATTATTTGCCTCATAATTGAAATGGCAATGATTTCAAACAAAATGAATTTGTAGAGAAAGTGTAGATACCTAATATATATTTTATTAATAATATCTTATGACACTTTTGTTTCAAAGCCTACATATGATGCGCACATACTGTATTCTGAACAGAGGCCATTAATTCAGTTTTTTATTTTTATTTCTACATGTCTGTAATTGAGTAATACCTGACATCTTGATTATAAATTAAGTGAATTCCACAGCCCAAACTTAAGCAAAGCAATAACATTAGTGCAGTAATTATACAATTCCACATTTATATTGTTTATATTAGCAATTACAAAATCAGTCCCAGATAATATTTTAAATAAATATATTTTTTGCGCCTATGTCATGTGTTGACATGACCCTATTCTGCTCTGGGGCCCCTCATTCTCCTCTGTCTAAACACCTAAACATATTATAAAAGCATGTATATTCTTTGAGGGTATCAAATGTAAATGTTATTTTAATTTAAATATGAAAGTTAATCACTGATTTACAGGCCCTAATAAAAATGCAGCCGTAACCTGTAACCATTACTATATTTTGGGGCAGATATTACGCCAGTATGTCCAGCCTCTACTTGCCATACAAAAGTGCACCGTTTAATTATGCATTATGATGGCAGGCTACTTCCCTAAAATGGGTCCATTGTTTATTTTAAGAAAACTTGTGGCACAGGTGTATTTAACCTGTTGTTCTCATGCTAGTGATGATGATTTAGGTCCAATTCCTGTGTCAGCGTTTCTCAGCGGAGCCTCTCCGTGCTCTCAGTTCTGTTCCCTAGCGCACTGAGCACAGACTCTATGAGCTGCACTGGACATTGGCCTGTGTGGACAGAAAAACTAACTTGTCAGCACAACTAGTCTCATTTTTTATGTTGCTTCTAAAATAATTCAACAGAAATGTGAATAGAAATACGTGATGTATTAGTTCAACAGATGTTTGTGCTTGTAACTCGGTGAATAAGAGGCCGACAAATTATTTGACCTCAAATAAAGACTGGCTGAATGTTTATGGGATTTAGAACTTCTCTCTGATCACTCTCTCGATACAAACTGTTTCCAGCGTCGTTGATTTTGCGGTATATGTAGTTAATGATCAGGGGGTGCTTGCAGCAGCACATCGTGGCTACAAGCTAAATGTGGCTACTGCTGCGAGCTATTTAGAACAACTCCTAACTAAAGAGTTTGCTTTGGAAGTTTTTGCTGCAAATAAAAGCTGTTACAAGTTCATCTTACTTCTACCCATGCACCCAAGAAGAGAGGGATCCTTTCGGTGAGTGGTCAAAAATTCTAATGTTTCAACTAATTACTACAAAAGAAATGTTAAGGGCTCAAAGAATGATGTATAGATCTAGTGAAATAGTAAAGGAACGTACAGACCGCCGCATACAAATTCCCTCTGATGCCCGAGTTGGACGCCTGTACATTTGAAGGCATCTGGATACATTTTTACCGGTGAAGGTCAATAAATCTTTTTTTAAATTTGGTATGGTGTATAATTTATTTCCAGTTCTAGTCAATTTCACAGTTCCACACTCACAAACATTCTGATTAATTAACTATTCATTTTTTAAAGTTAATTCATTTAGATATTTGATTTGAGAATTGGTACTGGCCCAAAATGTTTGCTGCCTCACATAACTCTTAAAATATACATAAATATACCCATACTCTCATGCTGTATGGCATGTTTGAAATCTTGATCCAAGACTTGACGGAGGACTATAAACCACTGGATCAAGAAGTTCCAGAGCTATCGATGGTTTTAGACTTGCGCAACACATCGCAGAGTCCTGATATCACACTTCAACGGCCCATTCTCAATCGGCTTAATTTTCCTCTGCTCTAGTTCATCGCAGGCCCACAGACACGGCCCAGCCCATTGTCACCCGGGCCCGCCCGTGTCAGCGACAGAGCAATGCTGGACCCAGGAGCCTCGCCGCAGTCCCTGAGCCACGCGCACCCCCCTGTGCTGTGCTGCACCGCAGCCCCCATGCCTGTTGATAGACCTCCTATTTGTGTAATAGTTCTGATGATGTTTAACTAATTGAAAAAAAAACTTACATTTTCGAGCAGAGCACTGACATGATCTCAGCAAAGGAGCAAAACCCTATCCTAAAAAGTTAGAGTTTAGACGTCCTGATGCAAGTCTGTGAAGCCTGCAGTGTTTAGGGCCCACCTTAGCCACTCTGGGGACACGAACAGGGGGCCTGGTGGAAACTTATTTTATTTTAAGTAGTAAATTAAAATAAATCATTACATATGCGTTTTTATACCAATTAACAATCATCTGAAAAATTTTTCAAGTATAGTTTTGTTTCAAGGTTGTAATAGCATTGGCTTATACTGTAATAAAAAACGTATACAGTCTTAAAGCATTTCCGTGTGAGTAACAATTTTGCCTTTGGTGGCAAAAACATGGCGATATACTTAATTTGGTCTTTTAATAATTCTTATTGTAAATAATAGTAAACTGCACAACTGTAGCCTCATTGAGTTTATGACATTTGGTTTCATATCATATCGGGCTTAACATTGGCTCTCTCTTATATTTGAGTTAAATGTATCTTCTTCATATGGGGTGAATTGCTTGATGCATTTAGCCTTTGCAGGTGAAATGTTCTTTCAGATTTACTTGTTAGTACATTTACACGCTGTCCTTGCTCACGCTTTGTCCCAGTGCAGTTCTCCGTCCCTCTGTGTGCATGTGTTCTTGTTTGTCCATCTGTGTGTGTGTGTGTGTGTGTAGAGAATAGTTTCTGACTCGTTGCGTTGTCAAAGCTGGGTCATGCACGTTGATTGAGAGGAGATCATTTCTGATGCCCACATTTGGTTGCGTGACATTTTGCCCAAAACAGACTACACGGGTTAGGCCCTAAACACACTGCATGCCACAGCATTTACTTGCGTAAGCTTCCAAAACCACAGCCGCACGTCAACTCAAGAACGGCCACACCAGCTCCAGCGCACACACGTTCTGCTGGAGCAGGACGTTTATGAATAGGCTTGTATTTACCTTATCTGTGCAGTCTGAGCATGACAAACACGAGGTTTTCAAAAGTAAATTTGAAAGCACACATTCACAATGTTTCTGAACCTTCAAATCCATAACTGCCCCAGGAATGTGTGGTGCTGATGGTAAGTGCACAAATAAAACAAACACATTCTTTCTACTGTATATATATATTATTATATGTGCCTGAGGCTCGCTGCCGTGTGATGCTTTGGCGTGCTGTCTGCAAACTCTGATCACGCGAGGCACTTCTCTTGCAGTTCTGCTCCAAAAGGCTCGAGCAGTGTGTTTTGGGCGTTAGTCCGGAGATGCGGCACGGAGATGTCGCGCAGATACACGGCACGGTCAGCAGGCTGTCAGGACGCGGTTGCCATACCGTTTTAATGTTATTTTCAGCGCGCATCTCTTAATTTTGCATCAAGGTGGATCGAGATACTTGTACGATTGAGTATAGTTACAATTAAGAATCGCAAGGCATCTTGGCACGAAGCTAATCTCATGCAACTCCGAAAAACACACCAAATCCCAGCAGTATAATACCCAAATATTAAGTTAGCAAGCTTGTCCTATTGAAAAGATAAGTTGTATAATTAAAAAAAAATTCTGATAATTGTGGTTGCTAAATTGCCGGATAGCCACAGTCATGGTTGCCTAGGGGGCTGGTCCAGACCACAAAGTCCAGGGCTGATTTTTTTTTTTCTCCCAGTCCAGCCCTGCTTTCATGGATCCATTCCCGTGCGTGAGACCTGAGAGCACTGCTCTGAGTGCGTGCCACACGGGGTATCAAATCATTTCCGTGTCTTTGTGAGAATAAACAATGTAATATTGCTTAGCATGGTCCAAACTGAAAAGACAATAATGACAACAGCAGCCAACCATGTCCTGTCTGTGGTATTGATTTGTGTGAGAACAAAGTGCGTGTGTGTCGCTGACAGCTCACTCTGATGAAGCACAAATAAAGGCTCTGATGGTCACAGTTAATTAAGTCTGTGCCTTAAGCACAATTTTACAGTGCACTGACTTTTTGGTTTCCTCAAGTCCATCTGAGGTAAAAGCCTTCTGAGGTCAGTGCTTTAATAGACAGGTAATAATTATATCGACTTTGTGATGTTTGTCTCTTCACATTCAATCATCCACCAACTCTAAATGGCTTCAGCTATCATCTTCAAGGGAAAATGCATTATAGTTACAACTAACAAAAAGATGTCTATATTTCTACAACAAAAGTATAATAACATTACTCAATTGATACAGGAAAACACAAATTAATGGCAAGAATTGTCGCTTTTTGTTCATTTTGCAAGTTATTTGAAATTTGATTATCTGTGTATAGTCCAAAATAATACAACAGTGGTCAACCTGTTGCCCTGCTCACCCTATATAATCTAATAATAAAATAAGTAAATCTGGTGGCCCAGGTCATTAGACCATTTTTGTTGACCAGAACAATAAAAATAGACAACCCTGAGGTAAACAACACTGAAGAAGAGATCCACACTCCTCTTGCAGGACATCTCCTCTCTGAGCCCTCGGTATTTCTCCAGTTCTCGTGCTCCTTTTTCCTGATGTTGCGATCAATTGGTATTGCCATAACGGCTTTTCTGCTGTTTATCCACCACCACAATGGTCTGGTTGGTTTGCAATTACCATTCTGACAGTCTGTATCTGGAAGTCCCACAGGATCTGGACTCATTCTCTACCACCTTTGGGGGTGTTTTCCACTTTGACCTTGAGTTTTCCAGTCCATACTCCGCACAGATGTCCCTGTACACTATGCCAGCCACTTGGTTATGGCGCTCCATGTATGCTTTCCCTGCCAGCATCTTACACCCTGCAGTTATGTGCTGGATTGTCTCAGGGGCCCCTTTGCACAACCTACCCCTTGGGTCTTGTCTTGCTCGGTGCTCAGGGCCTGTTCCTGTGCAGCCATGATGAGTGCTATCCTTCAGTCCGGTCAGCTGTAGCCATTGGTAGGATTTCTTGATATCAGCCACTTCAATTAAGGTCCATGGTACATCCCATGTAGGGGCTTGCCTTGTCCTTGATGTACAAGTGGATCTTGCATGTTTCATCTTGGATAGTGGCTGTCACAGTCTCTTGACCTTCCTTATGGCTAGTGTACAGTCTCAGGGTGCTGGATTTGGGGTGGAACCCTCCATGCATGGTGAGGAGCTTTCGCATCTTAACATCTATGGTCTGTATCTCTTCCTTTGGCCACCTTATTATTTCTGCAGGATATTTGATTACTGGCAGGGCGAAGCTGTTTATTTATTAGACGGGAAAGGACAGTGTGAAATGGGGATGAGAGCGAAGGGAGGACATGCAGTACATTGTCGGAGTTGGGATTCGAACTCACTGCACTGCGGCTTGCTGCACCTGAAGCCTGGCATTCATGTGCTGTACCATAACCACTCGACCACCGTGCAGCACCCAGCTGTCCAGTTTTTCATATCCTGAGACTTCAGGAATCTGTTCAGGGATGTCACCTGTAGTCAAATTTGA
Organism: Chaenogobius annularis; assembly: GCA_015082035.1. Taxonomy (NCBI): domain Eukaryota; kingdom Metazoa; phylum Chordata; class Actinopteri; order Gobiiformes; family Gobiidae; genus Chaenogobius; species Chaenogobius annularis. Next base: position 10,121 of record BJKM01000016.1, read on the forward strand.
GGAAATTTGGCACAAAAATCTATTTTGGCTAATTTATCTAATCATAATAGTTAATGAGTTTCCATGGTAGGCATTGTTTCTCATGGCACATTGGGCTGTTTGGGAACTTTATTCTTCGCCATTTTGTCATGTCTGTATTTGGCACAACATAACTCCTATAGTCGGCATTTGCACTTGTAGTTGTTGAACAGTGGGTGATGGAGCTGCTGTTCTACATTCTATACCACACAGAGGTCCATCAGTGGGCGTTCCCCCTGATGCCGACAGTATCTATTCCAGGCAAAGCAATTACATCTCCATGGAGACAACCAAATAACGATCCATCAAAAGATTTACAGAGTGCATCTTTAAGAAACTTGACCTCAAAATAGTTAATACTTCTTTCCACAAAAGTGAAACGAGGTTATGCGTACATATTGCATGACTATACCGCTAATGCCATATTATTATGTCTAATAGAAGAAACACCAATTACAGTAATTATAATTTTAAAGTAATTTGCATGTAATCCACTTGTGAGCTGTGACGGAAAATTACGGCTGCGGACTGGGTGCGACAGATAATCAGAAGTGGCAGAGAACAATCAGACTGAGAACACTTGTATAATCACGGCCCGCCTTTGTGTATACCCAATTATTCTGTTTGTCAATTTAGTTACTGTGTCTCTGTGCAGTACTTTTTGTTATGACTTGTGGACTAGAGTGTGTTTTCAGAATTTGAATGTAGGACTGATTAATAAATTGGACCAATGTTGATGTTCAGTCATTTTATTCTGGCAGCAACAGCATGTAAAGAATCTCAAAACATCTTCCTGAATTCAGAATGGAGAAGGAATACTTTGAAATCCCATTGGAGCCCTTTGATATTAGAACAATGCATTGCATAACTATCTCGTTATATCAAATACACCATTTACAATTATTATTCATTTAAAGTAATTGCATAAAATATGCTTGAGCTGAGAAAATTATGGCTGCGTCATGGGTGTGACAGATCATCAGAAATTAAGGAATTCATTTTGGCAAACAGTTTGAAAACATTAACAATCAGGTACAGGATCTTTGACGGTTTGAGCAACACTTATCTATGCTATCAGGTACTCATCAGTGATAAGGGAGTAACAGCCAGCTAACAATAGGATTTCTATGGCCATTACAGTGTTGTTATGGTAAACAAAGATGATTACAAAAACCAGAAAACCTTAATTTCTATTCATTCAATTTTGCTGACATGAATCATATATTTTGTATGTGCTTTGTGATCTGCAGATGGAAAACCAAATCTATTGGACCAGAGTAGAGGCCTGTCTCACATCTTCAGGGAGACTGTTCCAGATTTTAGCTGCATAAAACTGCAGGAGGCAGGCTACTTCCCTAAAATGGGTCCATTGTTTATTTTAAGAAAACTTGTGGCACAGGTGTATTTAACCTGTTGTTCTCATGCTAGTGATGATGATTTAGGTCCAATTCCTGTGTCAGCGTTTCTCAGCGGAGCCTCTCCGTGCTCTCAGTTCTGTTCCCTAGCGCACTGAGCACAGACTCTATGAGCTGCACTGGAGGACTACACCAACTTGTGTCTATGCTAAAGTGACGTCATTTTGTTGTTTACTCAGCAAAACCATACCTGGATTTGGGTTTTGTTAATTTCAGACATATTCCTCACAAACTGTTGTTTTCACTCACAAAATCAGTCAACTCACCTCATCAATGCATCAATTACAGCTTTAGTACTACGGGATACTCAGACAGATACACTTATAATCATGCCTCATTTTCCACAAACGTAACCTTAAAAACATCTATGCATTACAACAGCTGGGATAAATCTCACCTGTCACTCCCAAATGCAAATCAAACCACGTCCTGAAGAAACAAAGTGAAGTTGGTCCAAAACAGTCACCAATTCACTCACTCTTCATCAAATGCCCCATTATTCCCTTGTCGCTGTTTTTGCTTCATAAAATCTTGTTAGCGCGCTCCTCTGCTAACGCCGAGTGCTGTCCTCCTGTCATTTCACTTCTCAGCCCGGGATCCTCCATTCCACGCAAACTAGCTCACTATGTCATTAAACAACTTCTATTATTATTATTTCTATTAGTATTTCTAACTAACTTCTAAATAATTAGAAACACAAACATAGCTTACTTTACACCTTAGCTACAAACAAAGACTTGTCATTAAAGTCACTTGTTTAAAGTTTGCTGCATTGTGTCTTCCTGCTGCACATGCACAGTTAGGGCACACTGTGACTTCCAGCCAAGCTTTGGCAGCAAAAGTGAGGGTTAAAACGGGTTTATTCTGATATATTTTGGAACAATTTAAATATAGTTGTGACACACTGTAATTTAAAATTTTATTGGCCACTCACTGATTGGCTTGATTGCCCTGACCGCACGCCACTGATAAGTCTTTAAGTGAGACAATATCATAACCGCAACGTCGCCCGCCCAACCAAATGTCAGCCATATTGGATGAAAAATTTGCTAAGCATGACTCAGCAGATTATTTTTCACATTTTTAAAGATATATCTTTCACGCACTCTGTGCTGTGAAGCCGTAAGATATAGCTAGAATTTTAGACATTTTAAAATTGCTGCTATTTGCAAATACAAAGTACAAATTGCATCACATTTCAAGCAGTTGTTAAACTCTTAGACCTAAACCTACTTAAAGTGTGAAATACAATTTTATATGGGGAGTAATACATTTAGTTAGTGTAGGTAGTTAATTTTAAGAAATTTGGCGTAAAATTCCAATGTGATATTTCTTACGGCGAAGCCGTAGCGATGATTGAAACCTCCCATGTTATTTCAATGGGAAAATCGCCAAATCTCTGATATTTTAAAAGGTGCAATAAAAGGAAACTCTCTGCAGCAGAGGCGCGGCCGAGGAGGCCAGCGCACATGCGCAGTGGAGGAATTCTGTTACAAAGTCCAAAAACCGGCTCGGCGGCTTGTCTGGGTCCCGCAGATACTTCAGAGGTGAGCAGAATTTAGTGAATATCATTATTTGCTCCAAGAGCTTCGTCTGGCTGAGTTTTTTAGAGGTCCGGAGTTTGCTTTGGTCCTACTTCCGGGTAGTGCGTAGGCACGTCACTGGAGCGTAATCTCTGATTGGTTGCAGCGCCACGTCTGCCGCAAAAAAGTTCAGCTTTGTCCATATACACTTACAGCCTGTGTTCCCATCATATAAGACTTATATAAGGCTTTTAATTTTTTTCTGGCTCCAGAAAGATTTGTTTTTTGTCTTTTTGGTCCGAAATGGCTCTTTGAACATTTAAGGTTGCCGACCCCTGTTTTAGTCGATTAATCGATGCATAGGTCATGTCATGTAGTCTATTGTTGTATGTTGCACCTTAATGCCAATGCGAGTTCCTTGTTTGTGAATTCTGATGATGGCAATAAACCCCTTTCTGATTTTGATTCTGGTAAGCTCTGCCTTTACTTTACACTGATAGTCTTATGTGTAAAGGTAAACTTGAACATTCACCATCAGTCTCTTGAGTCCAGACATACTGCTGTCATTCAGTTTTTGTTTTGTTTTTTCTGATTGTGCAGCAAGTATTTCCCGTTTTGTTTAGGTGTACACGCTGATGTGGCTAAAGGTTAGGCTCACTGTTTTCTCTTCTCTTCTTTGACTCTGAGTGGGCCAAGATTGATGATCCAGTGCTGAGTTATGGTCAAAATGACAGTAGAGTGCTTTGTCAAAAAACTTGGAAATGTCCCATCCTGTGTCCTTAGACAGATGTCCCAAGCTCCCCTGTCCTTAGACCCTCCTTCTCGGCCAGGAAAAACTACCAAACCTCTTTGGGAAAAAGTAGAAACCTGTAAGAGTTCCACAGTGAAGGAGAGATCCGACATCTGGATCCACAGGTCATCGATGTGCCTGCTCCACTCCCGTCGTGGAAGTGGGAGAAAACAACAGTGTTTCCTCATCATTCATTTTCTCAAAGTTGTATTATAATGGATTCATCCATGTTTGAGTAACATTTTATTGTCCTGCAACTGAGGGTCAAATGCTCAGAAAATTCCTGTTTTCACATACCCCCTTTGCCTAGCCACATCCCTATACTCGGAATTATTTTAAAAATTAAGACTCTGAGTGATACATGTAGGTTCAAAAAGAAAAAAAACAACACAATGGACCTGTTTGTATTACTAAGACATTTTATTATCATAAAATATAGCGGTTTACAATGACCAAAATGTAAAATGATAATACTCTGTAATAGGTTCAATACCTATAAAAGCACAATATCGGCCGTATTTTGCCCCCGGAGGTAGCGTTAAAGTGGGCACAGCAGAGCTCATTTAGTCACATCTTGCAGTCGCTGCAATTGATGACAGTGCAGGGGGTGGAACTCTAAACAAGAGGTGTTATTATGCCAAAATAGGAGGTGGAGAAAATGATAAGTTATAGAATAATGAATACGGCCCAATTTTACGTGGTTATTTTTCCCCACTCATGTAAACAGTGCTGCACACTTACGCACTCAGCTCTTAAAGCCAATTCATACTTCAGAATAAGCAAGAACTTAGTTCGGCAGGGCTGTCCATCAACCTGGCTCTGACTGGCTGAACCATTGGTTGTCAAACTGACACATAAAACACCTTCTTATTCCCAAAACGGTTAATGCTGAAAGTCTCTTCCTCTCTTACGTGTCTCGTATGTCTGTTCTCCTCCTCTATCATTGCCTTTTGCTGCGTATACATTTACTTCCTCGTTTGGCTTGTTTCTCTGTGAATATGTGACTGATTGTAATAATCTTTGCATTTACATCTTAACATACAGAAAATACGTCTGCAAAGTCCCTACTGACTCCTCTCACCACAATCTCTCAACTGAGCTGTCTGTGATAATAATCTCCATAGCAACAGCGTGGAAACAGTTTTTGGGGATCACGGGGGGGGGCGCGGTCTAGAGGAGTTTGGCTACGATGCTTCTGTTGAATGCCAGAGCCTAAACAAACTGTTTGCTTCTTGCTTCTTATGGAGAATGAATTGGCCTTTAAAGCTCTTTGCGCTGCGTTTGACACCTGTTACTGTCTGGGCCAGACTGGACCTGCAGACTTGAATGTGGTCAGCTCAGAGAGGAACATCTGTCACATCACATTCACCCAAAATCATTGTCCCAGTCTGCGTAAAACTGGCACAGACTGAAAGCCCAACACGAGAGCCGCACATAAGATGAGACTGAGCTGAGCAAAGTGTGTGCTGCATTCTGGCGCCCTCCGGACCATGCAGCATCCCATTGAGCACTCAGGTGCGGTTAAATTGTCACAAGCCCTTCTTGAGCACATACTCTGCGTTGTGCAAAACAAAGGTGGACTAAATAAAGAAACAGCGCGTCAAGGCTGCATTTCAATATGATTAATTTATGTATTTGTTTGTTTGTTAATTTGATGGTTTATTTATATATATATATATTGTAAATGAGGCATGACTGCAAACATCTCCCACACCGGTGGTGGTTTTGAATGCCACAGTTATCAGTTATTGGTTCAAACACTATCACATGTATGGACTGGCACCATCCCCCTCCAGCGGCCAAGTCAAGCCTCTTTATGCCAGCGCTAAGGTCGAGGAGGTGGCAAAATAGGCCCCTGGCCCCGCCCCCTGGAAAAGGCTCCCGTTAACGCTAGCTCCACAGGCAAAATAAAGCCCAAAATAAATTTCCTCAATTTTTATTCTTCTTATTATCAATTTTCTTTTTATAATACAGAACACAAACAAAACAAACATTTTTCTTCAATGTTGGTATACCGGTACATCATTTATATTTCAGTTTCACTGCACACTTATTTAATATCTAGTAGTTAACAGTTCAAACTGGGGTCTCTACTCAAAAGTAAAAACATATGAGGAGGAGCTGTCAAGAATCTTGTTTTGTTTCTTTACTTTCTGTGTCTTGATGTATTTTTTTTTTACTGTTTGTACACTGTTCATGTCCTCAGTGTTTTATTTTGACACTCTTGTGTGCTCGTTTTTCAGTTTTACTTCCTATTTTTTGATTGCCCTAATGCGTCTCACCTGTTAATGTAATAGATCTCACCCCATGCCCCATGTTTACCTTTGTCCTATGTTGGTTTATTGTCATTGTCCTGTCCACATCTATTGTGCCCTGTTGGTTGTATTTTTTGTTTGTTTTGTGTTTCATCACTGGATTATTTTGACATTGTATTCATTAAATATTATTTTCAGCAGTTTTGCATTTGGGGTCCTTCTTTTGATTTTCTCCACATGACAGTAGCTTCACAGCATTTTTATACAAAACTCAGTGGTATCAGTATCAGATCGATATTGGGATACTTGCCCTAGTATTAACTGGTATTGAATCGAAAAGCTAGAATTGCCCATATTCAACCATGGCTGAAATGCTACAGTTAATGAATATTGCCACAACTTTTTAAATAACTTTATTGGTATTGAAAGTCTGCCAATGGCTCCTTGTATTATTTGTACGTATGTATTTGTGTGTGTGTATATATGTGTGTGTGTGTATATTATATATATATATATATATATATATATATATATATATATATATACACATACATGGAGTATACTTGAAACTCTGAAACTTTTTCACAACTTCCATTCATCCGCTTCTGGGGCTGGGTCGTGGGGGCAGCAGTCTAAGCAGGGACTCCCAGACTTCCCACTTCCCAGACACTTCCTCCAACTCCTCCGGAGAGATCCCGAGGCATTCTGGGTCTTCCTCTGGGCCACTTCCCGGTGAGACACCTCTCAAGGGAGGTGTCCAGGAGGCACCGGAACAGATGCCAGAACCACCTCAGCTGGCTCCTCTTGACTTGGAGGAGCAGCTCTACTCTGAGCTCCTCCCGTGTGACTGAGCTCGTCACCCTATCTCTAAGGGAGCGCCCAACCACTCTGCAGAGGAAACTCATTTTGACCGTTTGTATCCGCAATCTTGTCCTTTTGGTCATTACCCAAAGCTCATGACCATAGGTGAGGGCAGGAACGTAGATTGAATGGTAAATCTGAGTCTTCCGACTCAGCTCCTTCTTCACCACAACAGTTCGATGCAGCGACCGCATCACTGCAAACGCTGCACCAATCCTCCTGTCAATCTCACGTTCCATTTTTCCCTCACTCGTGAAACAAGACCCCGAGTATTTTGAAACCCTCCACTTGGGCAAGGACTCCCCACCCTCCTGGAGAGGGCCAGCCACCTTTTTCCGAGAACCATGGCCTCTGATTTGGAGGTGCTGATTCTCATCCCAGCTGCTTCACACTTGGCTTCAAACCGTCCCAGTGCATGTTGCAGGTCCGGGTTTGATGGAGCCATCAGGACAACATTGTCTGCAAACATCAGAGATGAGATCCTGTGGTCCCCAAACTGGACACTCCCCGACCCCTGACAGCGCCTAGAAATTATGTCCATAAAAACAATTAACAGAACTGTTGACAAAGGGCAGCCCAACACGCACTGGCAACAGGTCTGACTTACTGCAGGCAATGCGAACACAGCTCCTGCTCCCCCTTTCATACAGGGACCGGACAGCCCTGAGCAAAGGGCCCGGACCCTGTACTCCCGGAGCACCCCAAAAGGACCACCACAAGGGACACAGTCAAAAGCTTCTCCAGATCCACAAAGCACAGGTGGACAGGTTGGGCAAACTCCCTTGAACCTGGAACACCCGATGGAGAGTCCAATCCAGCAGCTGCGCTCGCTCGCTCTCACAAGACCAGCCGCACGACAAACCACTCTGCTCCCCCTGAATGCGAGGTTTGACTATCGGTCGGATTCTCCTCTCCAGAGACATAGTGAAAAAATAATTTGCTCTTGTATAGATGTGGAAACTTTACTGGCTCAGTAATGGCATGATTAACATAGTGCTCACACTCAAGTGACTTATGACTTATTTCTGCGCATGTGAACGCCTTTAACACCTCCCCATTGTTTGAAAAGCTTCATTAGTCAATTAGGATATTTAGAGGCATCAATCTGCATGACTCTCACCCGGCAAATAGCATCTCTATGGGGGTGTTATGGTGACGGCACTCTAAGAAGCGTCATTTAATATTTCCATATCACTGCAGCAATGTCACTTCAACTGATTCGAATGCTAACTCTTTGAAGAGAACTTTAAGTACAAGTACTTGATCAGAAATCAGATCGAGAGCCAGTGGCATTTGTCTCCAGTGGAAGCTTGTTGTCTATATATTTCTTGGGTTTGCCTTGATCTGGGCTAAAAGGCTACAATGACCTTTGCTGGTGCTGTCAGTCAACTCATTTCTACACAGTGGGCCCATAGAGAAAAAGAACTTCATGACTAGCCCTCTGCAGTAGGCAAGATGTAAATGAGGCAGAACCACAAATCATTATGCATCGTGTCATCCTTGGTGCGAGCAAACAGGTTTACCCAGAGGCCAACTTGATTCACTGTTAAACGCATGCAGCGATATGGAAAAAGTCCTTGAGGTGGGACCAAGTACTTTAGTGGGTAACAGAGCAAATCTTAACTGCATCATCCTTTGTTGAGATTTCATTGATGTCACTTGTTTTATCACGTCTCCAAAAAGAATGCAATCTATTGTAAATTACATTGAGCATAGGATGAATTCATAAGAAATAATCTGTTTGATATTTGAAGAATACTATTATAAGTATAGGATTGATCAGAACACACCTTTTACTGAGGGTAAACTGTATGATTTATTCTCAAGTGTTGTTGTGGCCACAGATTACGGTATCTAAATGCTGTTTTTTTCCGTACCTGGATGGTGAAGATGTTGCAAGTTTTTTCAGGGCCACAATCAAATGCCAAATCAAATCATTGAAGGAAAAGTCTGTAGCAGATGTGCTAAAGCAGCCCAATGAATTTGCATCTGCTAAACACAGAGGTCTGCCTCGCTCTGCAAATTATCCTCTGTTGTGTCGTTGGAACAGTATTACTTGTATTATTGTGATGAAACTCCGCTTTAATTTGAATGCTTCATATCATAGGCTAGAATATAGGTAGACATTATGTTGAGATAATCACACCATGTACATAAATTAAAATTATAGATTGCCTTCAATCCTGTTTGAAAATGTCATCATTTCAGATTGAGAAATGTATGATTCTCTAACGTTGCACGTTATCATTATTTAGTTCGGATTGGCTCCACAAACCTGCAATATTTAGCTTATATCTATATCTTAAAGGGACAGGCCTCCTGCTGGTGCCCAGAGTCAGGACTAAACATGGGGAATCTGCGTTTCAGTTTTATGCAGCTAAAATCTGGAACAGTCTTCCTGAGGATGTGAGAGAGGTCTCAACTCTGGCAAAGTCTAAGCTAAAAACTGTTGTGTTTGGCTGTGCATATGACTGAAATGCTTTTCTTTGCACTCTTCTCTTTTATGTCTTGTACTATTGGACGGATAGCCTGAAAATGACACTTTTAAATTAAGATTTTGTGATTTCTGTCATGTCTTTGTGATGTCATGTGAACCCAACCTAAAGTACTGTTTCCCGAGCCATAACTTTTCTAAAATGTACTTAAAGGAGAACTAAGTAACTTTTAACCATATTAAACAACTTTGTAAGTCCCTGTGATTGTTAAATATGTATTTTCAGGTCAATTAAAGCGTCGGTTTTTGCCCCCCCTCTGGGTGGCAAACCACCCACAGACAACCATCATGGGAAAACTCTTTTTTTTTTATATTTGGTAATGTGAAATGTTTTTGTATATGATTATACTACCTCATTTAAATCAAAAAGAAGACTTTAGTGTCCGTCCTCTGACAGTGCATTTTAGCCAAAGAGCTGCAGTGGGAGCTCTATCGCTAAAGTTACTTAATTCTGCTTTAAAATTTTAATGGGAAAGTAGCAGCGTTGATCCAGGAAATTATTTAAAACACACATTTTATAGTTGAGCACTGATAAACTAAAGGGACCCTGCAGCATTCCATTTCTAATACAGAATAGTTTAAAATCACATCAAAGAGGGAAGATGTTAATACAGAGTGGGTTTATTTATATTAGAGGCCAAAAGTGCATGAACTGCTGTTTAACCTGCCTATGTCTTGGGTGCCAGCCTGTCCTATGCATCTCAATTAAATGCATTAAATGATGGTGATTAGCATCCACTTGTCGTATTATTAGCAAAAGGAGCTGGATTAAAGCAATTAGAAGCCACAAATGCACTGTACTTTCGCAGCCTTTTCACCGGAAGACTGCACTTCAGTATTGATGAATTCAGAATCAAGACACGACTCTGATGACAACGATGCATGGTCGGTGGTAGTGATGGGCAGCTCTTTTGTCAGTATAGAATCATTCTGTGGTATCAAAATACATACTATTTCTTTCAGCTTGCAGAGAGTACCCTTGAGCTGGCATAATGGGAGGATGGGGATGGATGGAGGATGTAGTTAGTGTTGGCAGGAGCAACAGTGCTGAATGCTAATTGTTTTGAAGGGCAAAGGATTCATTGGTTGTTATGGTAACAAGAGACTGCACAGGATTAGGTTGAATAAAAAAGGATGGAATATGATTACACACAGATAGTTTTTTCTGTCTAGGAGGCAACAATGTTCAAAAAATGACATTGTCAAAACTAAAGAATGCCGTCTCTATGAAGTAAAGTGAAAAGCAAAAGATTGAGAAGATAACTGCGTGTTTTCATAAATATGACAGAGACAAGATGGCTGAAAGGTTTAAATAGATAAAGTAGCACAGACAACTGCCTTTTCCTTTCAACACAGCAATGTGCTGAATAGAGTAAAGTATATGTTGATGGGTATTTACTATAAAGTTGTAAAGCTTTGTTTTGTCCCTGTTACTTTAGAATTGGTCTAAATGAATCCGCATCTCTGATACTACTTACTGATCATTATATACACAATAAAAGCTATTTGGTTGGCTTGGTAAGCACAGAATTAATTTAAAAAATGACTTTCTAAGTTTTACAAATATAAAAAACATAACAAGACAATGCAATGAAACAAAACAGGACCAGAGAGAGAACAAAAGACAACAATCAAAACCAACAAACATTCAACATGTGAGAAAAAGAAAAAGAGACTTCCGATTTTTGTGACGGGCTGAATGGACGTGCTCGCTCTGCAGCTGCAGGAACTAGCTTTAAAATTATCGTTTGACCCACAAAAACCCCAAAAAGATGAACAGGAAATGAGTGGACAAGGAAAACACAAGCCTGGTAAAACAACGGGACCAAGAAAAACAAAGCCACTCAGTCACTCCAACACCACACAACTCAGTCACTCCAAACACCACATAACTCCAGGCACTCCCAACACCACACAACTCATCAGCCTCCAACACCACACAACTCAGTCACTCCAAACACCACATAACTCAGTCACTCCAACACCACAAACTCAGTCACTTCCAACACCAATAACTCAAGTCACTCCAACACCACATAACTCAGTCACTCCAACACCACACAACTACAGTCACTCAACACCACACAACTCAGTCACTCCAACACCACATAACTCAGTCACTCCAACACCACACAAACTCAGTCACTCCAACACCACACAACTCAGTCACTCCAAACACCACATAACTCAGTCACTCCAACACCACATAACTCAGTCACTCCAACACCACATAACTCAGTCACTTCCAACACCACATAAACTCAGTCACTCCAACACCACACAACTCAGTCACTCCAACACCACACAACTCAGTCACCCAACACCACACAACTCATCACTCCAACACCACATAACTCAGTCACTCCAACACCACACAACTCAGTCACTCCAACACCACAATTAACTCAGTCACTCCACACCACATAACCAGTCACTCCAACACCACACAACCAGTCACTCCAACACCACATAACTCAGTCACTCCAACACCACATAACTCAGTCACTCAACACCACATAACTCAGTCACTCCAACACCACACAACTCAGTCACTCCAACACCACATAACTCAGTCACTCCAACACCACACAACTCAGTCACTCCAACACACACTACTCAGTCATCCAACACACACACTCAGTCACTCCAACACCACATAACTCAGTCACTCCAACACCACACAACTCAGCACTCCAACACACATAACTCATCACTCCAACACCACATAACTCAGTCACTCCAACACCACATAACTCAGTCACTCCAACACCACATAACTCAGTCACTCAACACCACATAACTCCAGTCACTCCAACACCACACAACCAGTCACTCAACACCACATAACTCAGTCATCCTACACCATCATCCAGTTCTGTACTGTGGTTTGATCTTGTTGTTTGATTCTGTTGTTTATTTTGTTGTTTTATCTGCTGTTTTATTCTCTTGTACAGTGTCCTTGGTGTCTCTGAAAGGCGCTTTTAAATAAAATGTATTATTATTATAAAGCTGCTGACCCACGGTCCAATAAATAAAAACGGCCCGCCTTGCAAGCTAAGGCTAATATGGCTAGCGGGTCAAAGCGGCGGACCGAAACTCACCCCGCGGAGGGACGGAGTTGAGATAAAGAAACTCACAGCTTCATCCTGCGGAGGAAGAGAGGTGAGCTCACGGTTAGCTTTCATGATGTAGAAAAGAAAAAGAAAAGGCACATATAAACCGTAAAGTACCGTCCTGTCTTTCAAATTTGTCCATTTCAAATCAAGTCTGAATGTGATTTTTTCCATTTTGTTGGTGCAATTTGTGTAATTTTTTTTGTGAGGACCATTTTCGCTGCTGTCAGGAGTATATTTCCAGAGGTAACTCTTAAAATTGTGGTTCAGTGCAGGTCTCTTTATTGTGTTCATGGCAGGTGTACTGAGGCCCAAGTTCATAGTTCTGAAACCCAGTGGGATGGTGATGTCAAAAACTGTCTGTAGCACTTTAATGATCTCAGTCCAATATTTTTGAGCAACAGGATATTCCCAAAACACATGATAATGGTTTGCCCCCTGGCTGCCACAGTTTCCCCAACAGCTAGCATTTCCATGTGGATATTTAGCACTTTGAGATGGTGTTATGAAAAAACGTGAAACATTTTTCCAACATAATTCCCTCCAGACATGTGACTTTGGGGTTCTCCACTGAAATGTACATGTATTTTCCCATTCTTCATCAGTCAAAATAAAAATACCCTCTCTTTCTAATTTATTTTAATTGATAATAATAAAAAAGTAGAAAATGACTGAATTTAATAGCTGTCAGTACACTACAATCTTGATAAACTACAGATACTGTAAGGCTGTAAGGCAAGGCTGAAATGTATAGAAAAAGAGATTTCTGTGAAAACAAGAGCGTGTACAAAAGCTGAGGCCTCATAAGAAATACTTTGTAATGAAGGACTTTAAAGTGAGCTCACCAAAGATTAAGGTCAAACCCAGTCCAAGAAATGGGACTCCATTTAGTCACTCATTTAGTATTACATTGGGCAAATGAAAACTCAAAATGGTCATTTTTGCTTGGCATGATGTTGGGGGCTCAGAAAAATAGTCTTTGGAAAATGCTTAAGTGGCTATGTGAGCGGTAAAGCTGACCTTAATCATTATTAAATCAACTTCTATACAGTTGCAACAATGCCACCCTATTTTGTAAACCGAAAATTGGACATCATGGTCCATCGTTGGACAGAGACAAGAAATACAATATTTTCAAATTTATTATGTTGAAGTTAGTTTTAGCAGGTTTTGGTTAAAATAATTCAAATTGCCACATAGTCGTGAAAAAAAAAATGTGTTCAGGTAAGGCCACATTTAAGGTGTAGAAGAAAGTAGAGAAGAAGGGGGAGGTGTCCCGCCAGCAGGAGCCTGGATACAATACATGGTACATATCAAGGTAACTCTAAAAACATAACCTATATTAGCCTCCTGCCAGCCGTTACTGAGCCAGCCCCGCTGATGCCCACACAGTCCCTGCAATTACTGGGTTTGACGCCTTGCAACAGTAATCTTAGCGGTCCACACAAGGCCTCTCTTCTAGTGGCAATGACAGCATGTGAAGTCAGAGGTCTGTGTTCAGGAGGGAGGGCTAAGGGTAACGTTAGTACCCTTTTTATAGGTGCCACCTGACGGCAGAATGCATAGTATAAGTCTACTGCTACACTCACACAGTGTGTACAAGTGTAAAGTTTTTGGGTTCTTTTGCTAGGCTTTATTATTCAGGGAAGTGAGAAATGGGGATGAGACTGGATAGGACACGGCAGGCATGTGTGCTAACCACTCGATGACAAAGTGGCACTGTGAATTGTAAAGTAAAGATACATACAAGAAAGGTTAAGGGTCTCAACAACGATCAAAAGAAAGAATGAATTGTCATTTTATAGCCTTTCATCCATCATTTTCCAAGTGCTGTTTATTCACAGTCACACACAAAGAATTGGCCATGGGTTGTTTCTGGATGGCTAGAGTTTTCAATGGTTTCTATTTTCTTCTGCATGTAAGTCGAAATGACTGAATAGGTACTTTGTGCCTGCCTCAGCTTAGTCAACAGTGGGTCTTTCATGATTTGCTTGCCATTGTTTGAAGCTGCCGATGGCCGGAACTTATCATAAAAAAAAACAATAATAAAATCTTGATTAATCCCACTGTAATACCCACTTAACCCTGCAGAGTTCTCAAACATTCTCACTGTACCTGCTAGAAATATGTTGATAAACATGTAAATTGAATTTTTTTTTTTTGTTCAAATGATTTATGAATGTTCTACCATGTCCCTGTATAAATGTTTTGCTTGAGGTTCACGGACAGACTGTTAAAGGTTACCACCGAAGTGAAGAAAGAAGGCTTTACACTCTACACACTCAATTTTGTAATTGATAATCATCTAAATAATTATCTTGTGTTGATTATCTAAATTCTCATCTTGTTTTGTATTACGAGTACTCTTCAATTATTAGGCCTTTTCAAGACCCCTGAAAAAGATTGTTAGAGATCTCTTCGAAATCATATCAAACTTGACCTAGGTATAAAAGACCTGTGTGAATACAGATATCTTCAGGGTTGTTCAAACATATGGTAGTGCTTTACTGTGTGCACAGGTCTGTGAAGAGGCTCTTCCCCTCTCGTACAAAACAGCGCACTAACAAGTTGTTTACCTGTCACTGTCAGAACCACATAGCGCTTTCCTTGTTTCAATCAGTCCACTTTTGTCCCCAAACAGGCAACCACCTAAACGCTGGTTCAACTGTGCCTCCTCAGATTCACAGTGTTATCAATGTCAAACATGATATCTCTATGATAGCACAGAGGCACTCATCATGGCTTCACAAGAACAGGCCCTGAGTAACAGAACAATAAAGGCCCAGATCTACCTGACAAGATCCAAGGTGTAGTAAAGAGGCCCCTGAAACAATCCAGAACATAACTGCAGGGTGTAAGATACTTGTAGGGAAAGCATACATGGAGCACCATAACCAAGTGGCTGGCATAGTGTACAGGAACATCTGTGCGGAGTGTGGACTGGTCAAAGTGGGGAAACACCCTCAAAGGTGGCAGAGAATGACCATGAGCCAAGATCCTGTGGGACTTCCAGATGCAGACTGACAGAATGGTAATGGCAAACGAATCGAACATATTGGTGGTGGATAAACAGCAGAGGGAATCCATTGTGGTTGACGTTGCAATACCAAGTGATGGCAACATCAGTGAAAAAGACGAGAAACTGGAGCACTTTGGGAAGTGACCCCCAAACTGTGACTGTGCCTCCCAATTAGAAATGATGGAGGGATCTGAAATTTCCATAGTAGGTGCATCTCCACTGTGAGAGACAGAATCTAAAAAGAAAATCTGGAAATCACATTGTAGGATTTTTAGATAATGTATGTGTATGTTGTTGCTGTAAATAAGCATTTGAACACCTGAGAAAATCTCAGTTAATATTTGGTACAGAAGCCTTTGTTTACAACTACAGAGGTTAAACATTTCTTGTAGTTCTTGACCAGGCTTGCATACACTGCATCAGGGATTTTGGCCCACTCCTCAACACAGATCTTCTCTAGCTCTATCAGGTTCCGAGGCTGTCGCTGAGCAACACAGAATTTCAGCTCCCTCCAAAGATTTTCTATAGGATTTAGGTCTGGAAACTGGCAAAGCCACTTTTTTACGGACCCACTCCTTGGTTATCCACCAAAACTTACTGGTTGAATAAGGAGAGCACTGATCTGAGATCCACAGCTCAGGTGGAGGAACTATTAGTCGTGCACTACACAAATCCGGCTGAAAAAAGCATTGTCGAAAAACAGCCATAAGAAGTCCTGCTTGCAGTTTGCCAGAAGCCATGTGGGAGACACAGCAAACATATGGAAGAAGGTGCTCTGGTCTGATCCGAAAGCAAAATGCTCTATGTGGCGGAAAACTAACACAGCACATGACTCTGAACTCACCATCCCGACTGTCAAATATGGTGGTGCAGCATCATGCCGTGGGGCTGCTTTTCTTCAGCAAGGATAGGGAAGCTGCTCAGTGTTGATGGGACAATGGATGGAGCCAAATACAGGCCAATCTTGGAAGAAAACCTATTGGTGTCAGCAAAAGACTTGAGACTGAGGCGAAGGTTCACCTTCAGCAGAACGATGACCCTAAATATGAAGCCAGAGCTACAATGGAATGGTTTAAAACAAAACATATCCATATGTTAGAAAGGCCCAATCAAAGTCCAGACCTAAATCTAATTGAAAATCTGTGGCAAAATCTGAAAACTGCTGTTCAAAAACGCTCTACCTCAAATCTGAGTGAGCTTGAGATGTTTTGCAAAGAAGAATGGGCAATGTCAGTCTGTAGGTGTGAAACGCTTTCAGCTGTAATTGTAGCAAAAGGCAGTTCCAGAAAGTGTAACATGTATCTTCCACATCGCAATTGTGTGCCGCCAGATGCAAATTGACAGTGTTGTGGCAGTCATTCTGGGCTAGCAGCAGTGAACCTTACCAGCACTTAATAGTTTTCTTGTTCGTTCCTCATTTTTAGCTTCCAAAATATGACGAGTTAGTTTAATGAATGCAATATTTGGTGATTGCACTCCTGTGTTTGGATGATCACAGTGGTTAGACGAACAAAATGAAAAACTGGATTTTTTAACATAAATATTCGACCCATTTCCTTTTTTTTTTTTAATATTTTTTTGCCCGTAGGCTTTATTAGACAGGAGAGGAAAGTGTGAAATGGGGATGAGAGAGAAGGGAGGGCATGCAGTACATTGTCGGAGTTGGGAATCAAACTCATGACACTGTGTGCGAGGTCTGGACGGCTGCACCAGGAGCCTGGCAGACGTGTGCTGTGCCTTAACCACTCAACCCATTTCCGAAAATCTGCCATTTCCAAAACAAATGTTTCAAGTTTTGGGCTACATTTAGTTTTAAAAACACAAAAACATTTGGATTCATGTGATGTTTCATACATTTTAATGAATCATTTCACAGGGTAAAACAGCAATAAAACGCAACCATTAGTAACAACAGCGCAATTGAGTCTGTGTCATAACAGGAATGCTCACCTTCCCGCTCCCATTTATCAACATGAGGCCACATTAGGAGGCTATAGAGTCATAACTGGCCTATAATGAATATAAAGTACCCTGTAAATCTTTTACTGTGCCATTTGTTTTTATCATTTATGTTTTTGTCATATAATTTGTGCAAATGTACATTAATGGCCATTCAGTGAATAATTCCATCCATAATACATGTGGATGAAATTGTGTCCTATGGTTGATGTTTTTAGTAAGAGAAAACTTCCAATGTTTGATGCACTAATTGTAATTAAGAGCTTACAATTTATAACTAGCGATTACCAGGATGAATATTAATGACCTGGAGGATCTGCAACCATGAGTCTTGTTATAAGACTGTTATAAGGATGCATGTGTGTGCAACTGTATAAAGTACATTAAAATGTGATCTAACTAGTGTTACTTAATCACAGAATGACATTGCTATGATGCATGCAGTCCTAAACTCAGTCACTTTTACTTTGAGAAATTACGTTTTCTGGTGGACGGTTCACATCTACTTGTTTCTGTAGAATATTCCATAGTATGGACACCAGGCCAAAGTTACAGGCCAGATCTTTGGAGAGGTGAGTCCACTCAAAATAAGAATGCCTGTTTTCTTAAGGCATTTATAGCAATAAAAACACCAATCATTTTATAATCCAATTAAGATATACCATATTGTGGAATGTTATCCGGCAAAGCAATACCATCTCCATTGAGAAAAGATGGCGGTTCATCCACCATTAAGTAATGCACTTCATGTGATGAATAACTTTGTAAACAGTGGTCTCTATTTGTGGTTCACCATCAACAGCATCCCTGGATTTTCCAAGGCACCGTCCTTGCAACTTTTCTCTGCGGAGAAATACCAAGGGCTCAGAGAAGAGTTGGAGAAGGCATGGAAGGTGAAGGCAAAAGTGGTGCCTGTGGTCATTGAAGCACTCAGGGCAGTGGCCCCCAAACTGGAGGAGTGGCATCAGCAGATCTCTGGAAAAACATCAGACATCTCAGTCCAGAAAAGTGCATTGCTAGTGCACTGCTACGCAGTTTACGTAGCAACAGCGCTACTACGCTAGTGGCGCACGCTGCGCTTGCACTTCGCATGAAATTAGGTTGCCAGATTGGGGGCCCTTTTAACGCCTCGGTACCCTAAGTGGCTGTTTAGTTTGCTTATAGGCTGGGCTGGCCCTAGGAATGAGTTAGAAAGGTTTAAATACCTACTTGCCCCCTGGATCCATGATCAAGTCCGATCAAGTCATCATGATCGTCACTAACTACTCCTTGCAATCTGGCCATTTCCCATCAGATTTGAAATCCGCACACATTAAGCCCATGTTAAAAAAAGCCCTTTCTTGATCATACTTCCTTATTTCACTGTTACAAAAAGAGTTAATCTAGCGTTAAGGGTTTTAAGGGCGTTTCCATCACCCGTAACTTATGCAACACTTCAAAATGCATATTAAAAATAATGGCAACGAAACTAATTACACACACACACACACACACACACACAGCTATTTATCACTTGAGCCGTAAATAATTAACTGGAAAAAAGAAGCTAAATGTGCCTCAACACTCCCCAAAAGTGGCAACACACACCAGTCTTATCTGTCATCATGCCCCTCTTGCTCTTTCTATTGTTTTTAGTTCAAAGTAAGGATGGATCAAAGCCCTGCCAGCGCCCAAAAGACATGAAAACAGGAATTATCATGATCAATTCCCCCAACATTTCACATCTGACTTGTTCCAATAT
Organism: Chaenogobius annularis; assembly: GCA_015082035.1. NCBI lineage: Eukaryota > Metazoa > Chordata > Actinopteri > Gobiiformes > Gobiidae > Chaenogobius > Chaenogobius annularis. Next base: position 29,309 of record BJKM01000016.1, read on the forward strand.
GCCGAGGTAGGGACTAGATAGTAAAAACCCATATGCCAGCTACACCAGACACCTTTATAGCACCAAAAGACAAATCGCAATCCAGGCAGATAAAATGTGTGCCCTGAAACACAAGTTCACCGATTGTAGCCACGATGTTTAAGCTTTTCCTCTATCTATTTTGTGATCCTTTGTCATGAATGCGAGAGACAATGTGCTATTTTCAGATTGATTCTTTGCAAGTAAGCAGAATAGGAAATATTTTGCCTCTGGTTAAAGCAGTTACGGTAAGATGCAATATAAACACAACTCTCTGCAATATGCTTAAGTTATGGCAGCAAATTGTTATTTTATTTATAACTAGAGCAATCTGACAAGCATTGGACTTCTTTATTTACTCTCTTTAGGGAGACAGTCACATTCTGGAAGACAAAGGCAGTTTACTTTAAGCAATGATGAGGATGAGCAAGATTACAAAAGACTAAAGGGGCAGTTCATGTTGGTTGAGATTGACATCAGCAAGGATGTTGAGTTAATAGATCCACAGTGAGCAATAATTTCGTCATGTAGAATTTGAAGATGTCGTCATTTCAGCTGGCAGATTTACTATAATAAAATGAAATGTCCAGACCTGTATGTGTCATTATTTGTTAGAGGAATGGCTCCACTAATTTGACATGTATATTTTCTCATGGCTAAAAAGGATTTTCATCTGACAACAATCACAACTTTGGGGTAGAATTTGGGAATTTGGGCACCACTTTCTGACAATATTGGGATTTTTTGGGTTGAATCAGGATCAGTTCAGGGTCATCAGGATCATCAGGGGTAAGATACATTCATATAAAAACAAGAGGCTGTAGAGCACAGTCACAACTTCAGGAAAAGACGTGTAAAAATCCCACTTAGTCTTTTCAGTTAGTTAGTTTGCTGTTAAAAGATGGCCGTATTGTACAGTAGACAACTTAAATTATTTATGATGATAAAATAATACGAATAAAAAAGCCCTGGCAGAAGTTTGAGTCCTTTTGGGAAATGAGCTGCTCCTGCCAAATTAGTTTCTTTTGTTCGCACATGCTCAGTATAGCAGCAGTGTGAGAAATTAGGATACTGTGTTTACATGCCACAGTATTCTGGGCACTATTGAGATATCCCATTAAGAATAATTAGGATACTCTCATAACCAGGATACTCTCATAACCGGGTTCGTGGAATCAGGATATAGTTTTACATCAGCATACTTAAAAATCCCGATCATAACCGGGTTATTCATGCGCATGTAAACAGACACACACAATTAGTGATGGGCATTTTTAAAAAAGAATGATAAATTCTCAGATATATCTCAGATGCAAAGAGTGCTGAAAAGGCTGCGTGTACACCGCCTACAAAAGCATACTGAAGGAGCAATTAACACTGCTTCAACCAGATACCCTGGCCAAATGCTCAAAATCTAATCAGGATTCTTCTCAGAGAAAATCGGTAATAAATGCACATTTAAAAAAAGAGGAGACAAGCCTGCACACTTCTAAACTGCATTTAATTGACAACTTTTAGTAGTAGGTTATTTAAAAATGGACAGTAATAGTAATAGTAACCGATGCCATGCCCATAGGCCATCTAGCCAAAAGCTAGTTTGCAGACCTGGTCCATGACATAAAAACAGATAAAAAGCAATAACACATACATACAACATGCAACACAGTAGACATTTTTACGAAATTACATATTTACAATGGTTTTAGTGTTCACAGGCCTGATTTAACTTCAGCCACTGCTTCAGTTTGCTGTTAAACTGATTCAGATCTGTGAGGGTTTTCAGTTGGGCAGGTATAGAGTTCCAGATCTGTGGGCCTTTTACAGAGAACGCACTCTGACCAAAAGTGGTCTTGCATTTAGCTGGTCTGGGGTCACAGTTTGCTGCGCCCCTTGTGGTGACACCGCTGGGATTACATTTCTGAATCATGTTATTTACAATTTCTGGCGCAAGATTATTTACATGTTCAACATTTAATTTTAAGAACAAGTACTTAATAACATTTTCTAGACTTAATAAATTGTGCTTTTCTATAATTTTGCATTAGTGATATCTCATCTCTTTTGCCCATCACTTTTAAAGCCTGTTTGTAAAGAGAGGTTACACTTTTCATGGCCGACTGCCTGGCCTGGCCCCACACAGTAATACAGTATGAGTAGTGTGAAAGGATCATTGCATGGAAGTACAATTTGGCAGCACGAACGGACAGACAAGATCTTATTAGCCGGAAGCAATTTAAATTAGTCCTAATAGTCTTAGATATTTTTTTAAAAATGTGTTTCAAATTTTAAATGGATGACTCCAAGATATTTGACTTCCTCCACATTGTCAATTGGATTTTGAATTTACAAATATCTGAAAGTTTTCTGCCGTATAAAGCGGAAGAAGATGGATGGATGGATGGATGAAAGTTTTCTGATGACAACGGTTTTAATCTAAATGGATCTTCCTCAGGTCATGTTTCAGTTGTGTACCACCTCCTTACATAACTTACGGCCACTGATTGGTTGGCCAATCCGAGAGCAGGCAGTTGGAGTTAAACACACAATTACACTAAACACAAACATTCACAAACATAGGAACTTGTTTCGGCATTAAGGTGGAACATAAAACATTGATATCTGCAATCAAAAGGGCAATGCATTAGAGAAAAATGTAAATGTACTATAGTATACAATAAAAATATGCTTACTATGTACTCAAGAATTTACAGTTTAATTTACAGATGTAGTGCAGAAAGTGACAGTGCAGTGAGTGATTGATTAAATTGTGGTTAAAGTGGCAGGTGTTTAGAGGTGTTCATGAGTCCAAAAGGCAGAGGGGAAGAAACTGTTCTTGAGGCGGGAGGTTCTGGTCCGGATGGACCGTAACTGGGGGGGCTGGGGAGCTATGACTTTCCTGAAATCAACGATCATCTTCACTGTCTTCTGGAGGTTGAGCTCCAGGTTGTTACTGCTGCACCAGGACACCAGCCGGTCCACCTCCCCTCCTGTAGACAGACTCTTCCCCGTGGGCTCCGAGATGAGCCAGATTAGGGTGGTGTCGTCCACAAACTTCTGATCAGTTTTTACGGAGTCGTGGCTGGAAGTGCATCTCACTGTAAACAAGCAGCAGATTGTCGTTGACATGTTTTCTATCTTCTTATAGTGGCAACATGACAGTTTAGATCCCTACATGTATCACTTGGAGTCTTTATTTTTAGCACAGGGGTTTGTGGGCAGGGATATGGGATAGTTGAAAACAGGAATTTTCTTGTTCTCAGTGCCTTTTAAAATATTGCTCACAACAGCAGAGTCAGAAGGGTTCCTTTGGTCATCCATGGTGTCCAACCTTTTACTATGAATATTTACAGCCTGACCTCCAAACCCAGATAAAATATAATCGCATATTAATTAAAACAGAGTGTTCTGCAATGCTTTTATGACTCAGACTGAGGGCTAATAAATGCGAAACCTACTTATCATTTAGTAAGCACAAACTGTCTGTACTACTAAAGTCAGTCCTCTGTAGTGCTACATTGAGATTTATCTATGAATAGATAAAGAACACAAATGGACAGTTGGCCTAAAGGCAAGAATTGTATATAATTATAGTGCTTTATAATACATTAGAATTAATTAGTTTCTTTCAATAATATTGTTTTAGGTTTGCTTTTATTAGCCTCCCTCCCCCCGCCTTATTGTTTTAGAAGCCGTAACAATAGCCCCTAGAGGCCTGATCCAATCGCCATGCATTAAGGTTGAGTAAAAAGAGCAGCGCGCCTAGGATTAAGAATTTTATTAACCTTTGACATTTCCATCATGGCTGAATTGTCATTACCACTGCATTAAGATTAGATATGCTGACATATCGTAATAAATAAGTCTGCAGCATGACATTTATATATGTCATGTATCCAAAGTTAGGCAATAAAAGAGAGAGCCTGGCAACAAGGCCCACTGTACATGTTTTTAGTGGTAGGGGAAACTGGAGTATCGGGAGGCCCTGCGCCACCTGGACCTTATTTTGCCGCTCCGGGGTCGACTAGCTGCAAGGTCGTGAGTTCGAAACCAGCTCCGACAATTTCCTGAAAGTGCAGCACCATACCAACCTGTGTACACCATAGTTTGGTATCTTAGTTACTCATGGCATATAATTAAAAGAGACAGAAAATGGAATGATGCATGTATTTGTTAGCTTCTTCTTAAAATAAAAGTAAACCATTGAAACATGAGCAATTGAAACGTAAGTGAATGAGCAAGACATAACTCCAGGTATGTTTTTGAATTATTAGGATTAAAAACCCCAAAAAGTCACTTTTACATCTTTCTTTACATCACGTTATTCCGCCCTGCCCACTTTGCCCCTGGGAATGCCTCGGGATCCCACCGGAAGAGCTGGAGGATGTGTGAGTGGAAGAGGAATGCTGGGTATCTCTTCTCAAACTGCTACAGCCATGATCCGGCCCCAGGTAAAGAAAATAGATTTATGGATGTTAAGAACTAATCAGATAAAATATAAGAAACCCTTACCAAGTGTGCTCTCAAAGAGAATAGATATATTACACCGACCTAATATCATCAAAAATGTCTCTGGAGATCTTTGTGAGAAATGCCCTTTATTATAAAAACCCTGTACATTTTCCATATAATAATAACAATAAAATTATATGATCTAGATAAAATAGTGACAAATGTTGTACTCTAACTAATGTGAAGCTGTTTTACATGACCGCAAGCTAATTCACTCATGTCAACGTAATAAACACCCGGAAATCATTGGTTTAACTTTATTAAGTGATTTTATTAAACAGTCAATTTGTGATTGGTTTTCTCTTCAAAACTACTCTGTTTTACTTGAGTAATAGATTAATAATTCATATAGCCTAAACACAATTTTAATTAATAAAGTATTTGAATTGTTATGAGCCAACGGTTAAATCATTGTCCAAATGAAAACCCAAAATAAACAATACATTTGTAGCTTAATGAATGTGAGACTAGTCTGTTTAGCTGCAAAAATCTAGCTTTGTCAATCTGGTAAAAGTGCCTTCATCTGCCCTCAGTCATTTGTACATCCTGGTGCACATAAATAATCCACAATCTCTGAAACTCCCAAAAAGTTTGTTAACTGTGGCAGACACTGTTAGTTTCAATGAAAATTCCCCACCACCACCACTGCCAGTGTGGAGTTTGGTGGTACAGGGCGGGATAGCAAGACAACAACAGCAAGGATCCAATAGGCTCTTTATGTAACATCTTGAAGGTCAATGTTTGAATAAAGATGTATTTTTGTGATGTGAAATATAAAATGCGTGTTGTACTGCGCGACCTTCCCAATGTCACCAAACTCACCCATTTCATGGCACTTCAAGTGTAATGAATCAAGACTAGTCCTGTTAATGGAGGGAAAGAGATGTCATGGCAGGGGTAGAGAGGGCCACAAAAGTACAAGAGCGCTGAAGGAACAGAGGAAGAAAGCATTTGGAACAATTTAAATGGAGGGAGAGAGATTTTTCTTTAATCCCTGAGAGGCAAAGCGACTTAATAGAAACTTCTCCTTATCGGCCGCGATGCAGAGACCTTCCCATTGCCTGCGCCTCACTTTGATGTCTGCGAGGGACCACATAGAACATAGAGTGCTCCCATCCCTCTGTGCCCCATACGTTTGACTGCAAATAGAGCTTTACAGGTCTGGACCAAATCCCCCTTCACACTTTACTGTTTGTATCAAGAAAGGATTTGAAGGAGAATTCTGCAACCTTTTGGTGGCTAATCCAATGCGTTAGGTGTCACTAATTACATATGATCAAGTACAAGAACAAAAATGCAGAGTGGAAACATGGTCAGTGCCACATTATGTGTACAAGCTCTTTGAATTAGAATCAGAATCAGAAGGGGTTTATTGCCATTGTCAATGAACAAAATTCACAAACATAGAAACTTGTCTCGGCATTTAGGTGCAACATAAAACACTGATCAATAATAAAAACAACATATATGAAATCAAAAGGGCATGCATTAAGGAACAATTTCAAATTACTATAGTATAAAATAAAAATAGGCACTATGTACTCGAGAATTACAGTTCAATTTACAGTTGTGAGTGCAGAAAGTGACTAGTAGTGCAGTGAGTGATTGAATAGATAGTTAAGTTTTAGTAGTTAAAGTGGCAGTTGTTTAAGAAGTGTTCATGAGTCCAACAGCAGAGGGAAAGAAACTATTCTTGTGGCGGGAGGTTCTGGTCCGGATGGACCGTAGCCTCCTGCCTGAGGGGAGTGGTTCAAATACGGCTTCAACTACCATGTCCAGGGTGAGAAGGGTCAGCTGTGATCCGACCTGCTCGTCCCAGAGCCCTGGAGACGTACAGGTTCTGCAGAGATGGAAGTCTACAGCCAATCACCTTCTCAGCAGAATGCACAATGCGCTGTAGTCTCTGTTTGTCCTGGCTGTGGCTCCAGCGTACCACACGGTGATGGAGGAGGTGAGGATGGACTCAATGATGGCTGTGTTAAAACTGCACCATCATCTGCACTGGCAGCTTGGCTTTCCTCAGCTGCCGCAGGAAGTACATCCTCTGCTGGGCCTTCTTGATGAGGGAGCTGATGGTGGGCTCCCACTTGAGGTCCTGGGTGATGGTTGGTGCCGAGGAACCAGAAGGAGTCCACAGTGGTGATGGGGGAGACTGTCATGATGAGGGGGGGCTGGGGGGCTGTGACTTTCCTGAAGTCCACAATTATCTCCACTGTCTTCTGGGCGTTGAACTCCAGGTTGTTACTGCTGCACCAGGACACCAGCCGGTCCACCTCCCTCCTGTAGACAGACAGATGATCCCGATGAGGGTGGTGTTGTCCGCAAACTTGATCAGTTTTACGGAGTCGTGGCTGGAGGTACAGCAGTTTGTGTACAGGGAGAAGAGCAGAGGTGAAAGTACACAGCCCTGTGGAGCTCCTGTGCTGATTGTCCGAGTGTCTGAGAGATGGCACATTGAGCCGGGAGAGCTTGTCCTGGAGCAGAGCAGGGAGGATGGTGCAAGCCCACTGTTCATTACCTGTGCCCCATAGTAAACAAAAAAAGGAGAAGTGACACCTCCAAGAACCGCTCAAAAAAGTGACTGAGGAGAAAGAGTAGAGTAAAGTTTGTGCAGGTCTACATGGAGAGAAAGCACTGAAGTGCCACGAGGCTAATAACGGTTGAGCATCAGTGATCAAGGACTAATTGCATTGCTTACTCACAGCTAGCTGCATCTGCAGATCAAACAAACGCACTTGTGGGGCGGCCCAAAAATGGATTTGGTTGGGCAAATGCTTGCATTTAGAAAGTGACAAATCAAAGTAGACTGCTAAATGTAGGTATGTTTTTGAAATCCCTTCGCTACAGGTTGGAGACCCCTGCTCCAGAGCATAACAGATGATAGGCTATTACTAATTACTGTTATTATCTTAATCTGGTTTAACCTTTACAAATGAATAGGAGATTAGGTGATATTTCGTTCTCTAATTGTCATATTAAATTGTTATTAAATTCTGAAACAGCAGGAGTAAACCAGTGCACTCTATGGATGTCTAAACGCTGACCATTCTCCTTTGTCCTTAACAATTTACTCAGACTACTCAGTGAAAAATGGTTGGAGGCTTCTCTAAAATGCTCAGATTCCCAGGGGGACTAAACTTGTTGTTTCTAAACTTCTTTGGCTTATGACAATGCTGAGCAATCAAACTCTACAGTCCAGAGAGCAAGAAGGTGAAAACATTTACAAATGTCATGCAAGTTATAGGAATGGTGCAAGCTTACAATGATGAAGTCATTTAATAATCTTAACGCAGGCTGTTTCTTTTTTAGGTTAACAGTGTGGGAATTATAACCAGTTATTACTGAAGTTACAGCAGAGATGATATGTTGTTGTTGCTTAACTATTACATAAAAAAAAATTAAACCAATATTTGAACTCATTATAAGCATTTATCTTTAAATCCTGCCGCGTAAAAAGAGTTACAAACATATAGCAGTTAAATGCTCACCAAAGGAAGCAGTTTGTTTGAAATGTGGCGTACATAAAATATGTTTTGTATCTAATAGTGCTGTGACTCAGCATGCTGTTAGTTTAGACTGTCATGTGTCCGGAACAGACTGATTACGAGGAAAATATTGAGAGGAAATGCTGTTTGGCTGAAAGCATTTTTTGTGTACAGTGTGGGCACAAACAGAACAGGCTGAATATGCCATAGATAGGTCTCCAACTAATGGCCAAAGCAGACCAAATAGTTTGTGCAGCAGATTGAAGGTGTTTTCACACTTGTCATTATTTGGCCTTAAATTGAGCCCATTTTATGATATGGTCCAGTTAAAGGTCTTTCTTTGTCCTAGTCCAGATTTAGTTTAGCCCCATTTATGATGTGATGTGAGTTTAATGCCATTGTATATAAGATTCCAAACAAAGCAATAACATGTTCATGGAGACAAGAAGGTCCCTCAGTCAGAAAGTTAAAACTTCATAATAATGAATACTTCTTTCTTTTTTTTCAACACATTACTGACTTTGACCTTCTTTAGCTGATTAAGTTAACACACAAAAAAATATATATATATATATATATATATATATATATATATATATATATATATATATATATATATATATATATATATATATATATATATATATATATATATATATATATATGAATGTTTTAGTTGTTATTTTCATTATTTTTAATAATATGGTAACCCAAATCAGGTTTGTTCAAATTGGCTGTCCCATTACAATCCCATTTGTAAGGAAGGATCCGTTTTGGTGACAAATCAAATTCCTAAGTCACCATATTCCAGATAATTACAGATCAAAACCCATTTAAATGTTCTAACTCTTCCATATGGCTCTTTATTAAGCCTGGGCCAAAACTTCACACCAGATGCCCTTCAGACTGGCATAATAAAAAGCCCATCCTTAGTGACTAATTTGGGGTGAAGGCAGTAGAAATCAATTAAGCGAGACAGACGGAGTGACCAGAGCAGTGATGTACAGGAGTCTGGCCAAGGACACAGGACAATGAGCTGATAAATGGCCCACATGAAGTCAGCCGGCTGGAAAAGACCTGATTCTACAGGAGAGGCCAAGATATCTGATAGCCAAATCATTCAAATGGCATTATAGACTTACTGTATGGCAGGCTTGCTATGTACTAGTGTCGCCTATTTGTAGTGGCAACAGTATCATCATCATCATGGACCACCACATACTGAGGAATGGATAAAATAAGAGCTTCTAGTACTGGTGGCTGGTGTGAAATTATAATTGTGGTACATCTTTTACATAAATTAATCCAATTCACTTTCATTTCTACATTTTACAACAAAGTGCTTTTCAAAGTAGTGCACATATCAACATAACTGCTTTAAAAAATGTCTTAATATAATAAAACCCAATCAAATTACAATCTGTTCTGATGATCCAAAGTAACAGCCTGTATTTTCAGCAGATTCAGTCAAATAGTGTATAAACTGCAGGGCTTTGTATGGCCACATCACGACCAGGTTTACTCAGAGTGACAGTGGGACAAATGCAAGACGGGGTCAACACCTCATTCACTGGAGCTGACGAAGCATGGAGCACTGGAGCCCACACAGTGCAAAGATCACCATCACACCCAGCGACAGGTTCATCAAAAGTCTTTCTCCTCAGCCCATCTCTGCATCTCTATGTGGCCATTCACCAGACAGATGTCATCAACAAGAGACACTGAATCACACCTAAAAAAAAAATAGCCACTTCCAAAGTCCCTAGCTCCAATATGAGACTATGTTTTGATCATCCATCTTCTGTCAACATGTGCTTTCTCTAGAAGGATATTGTAACTCAAGTCGGGTTCAATTTTGACCAAAAACTTGCCGTGATAAGGCCATAACGCCGGTTGACCAAAATAAAGACTGAAAGAGAACAAACTTGAGGCTGCACACATAAATAAATCCAAGAGGTCTGACAGCCATTGGTTACAAGTGACAGCCGATCAGACACAGGCAAATGGAGAAGCAGGAAACAGCCATTCAGTGACCGTGGAAAATAGAGAATAGATTTCAAAAGTCTATAATCATTTTTTGTGAATGGTTAAATGTAACCTGTTCGACTATAATAATCACTCCAGTATATTGGCAATTGCTTTTTCTTCCATGGTGAAAAACCTTACATGTAATCCAATGTTAAAGTACCTTTTAAAGTACTTTGAAGTTGTTGATAGATCGGTAAATCAGAAGGGAAATATTCACCATCTAGATTGCACACAGTACATGTAGACATATAGAAAAGCAATAGTTGGTCCATCTTTTTCAGTTCATATCCTGTGGAGTAAAAGAATAATTTGTGTAAATTAACCTTCCACCTGCAATTGTGTTGGCAATTGCCCTGCGGCTACAAATCGATTCCCCAATATATGAGCGTACTTTCTCATCTAACAGACACCATTAATCACACTTTGAAAATAATTTGTTTGGGATTCCATAGGATAAATCTGTAATTTCCATGAGTTTACCTACATTATGCATGCCCGGAAACTCAATTTCACCAACCATCCATGCATTCAATTAGGTAGAGGCGAAGCAGATGAGCTTATCAATCACCTCACGCTTCTCCTAGAGGTATGCACAAACCCCTGTTACTTAATTAGTAACAAGCTAACCATATGCCACGGAGAGGGTAAGGAACATGCACAATATTCTGGGTGGAATAAGAAATGTTTGTTTATACATATTCCCTTTTTACTTTGGATTATTATATTTGCAGTTGTATATATTTTGATCACTGTGTTTCCAAAATCCAGTAATTGGAGACATGACATCATGGCAGTGCTTCTGTACTCCCCCACACCTGGAAAACTTGGTAGCCACACACCAATATATGACAAATTATATGTTAAAGTGAAAAAATAACAAAAATATTCTTTCTTTGTATCGCATTTGCCAGAATCTGCAAGAGCAAAACAAGCTTTAGATCCTTTTCAAATTGGTGTGTCTTATTTACATGTTAAGGTGACAACTTTCCAACCTTTTGATTATGTTTTTGCAAACCGCACTGCACCTGAAATTGTGAATGCTCAGTTTCAGAGTTTGAACATGGTGGCTCTGTAGGGAAAATGGGACATGTTTTATCACACCACCATGCTGGGAGATGAGTCAGCAAAATTCTAATTGAAACAGAGTATTTTGCAAAGCAGGAGAAATGCTTGCTCCTCTTCAAAATTATGTATTTTTTATGTAAACAAACATTGAGGTTTTGATAACGTACTTACCCCCTGGAGTGTTGTAATTTGTCAAGGTTAGACGGCTTCTCACAAAGCTCGACGAAGAGCACCATTAATTGTAGAGGTTTAGCCAAGACGAAGGATGAGGCAGAACAGTGCAGAAAAAAAAAACCATTATTGTAAGAGGAGAGTTTTCTTTTCCTTCAGGAGACAGGGCAGCGGTGATGAGAGGCACAGCAGGGTCAGGTGGAAAATGAATTGCAGGAGTAGAAAATAATACAAAGATCAGCGCAGAAGAGGATTAGTTCAACTCAAAATCAAGCATGGTCCGACATGGTTAAAGGGTTTTAAACAGGCTGACCAATCACTACAGTTAAGAGACAAAAATGTGCAAAAGTGTGTTCATAATCCTAAAGCCAACACTGTTATTTTAACCTTTTTCCATTGACACTCTTTTTACATAATTATAGTCAAGCATTGAACAAATCAAGTGAGTTTTAGTGAACAAAATTTAGTTAACAAAATTAACTGCTTTAATAGTTTCCTCACTCCCCATATCAGATCTCAAAAGTTTTTTTTAAATAATTTTTGGGCCCAAAGGCTTTATTAGACAGGAAAGTCAAGGGTGAAATGAGGGATGAGAGTGCGAGTGGATGACATGCAGTACATCATCAGAGTCAGGATTTGAACTCACGACACTCCGTAACCACTCAACCACCGGGCAGCACTTATTATTTAATAAACAAAGCAACATTGGCAAGGTCTTTTTGAAAAGTCTACCTAGAGATGCAAATAATGTCAGAACTAAATTGCCCGTCACCATAGATAATTTAAATGTCAAACTTGATATCAATATCTTAAAACTCGTCTGGAATCAGATATGGCTGTAATTTTTAAATATCAGCCAGTCTTGTAAACTCATTTTAATCCTACCAATCATTACTTTTGTTGTACCACACAGTCTCGTAAGCAATAGCCTATTGTTATGCACATACACTGTTTCACACAAGATTGCATGCCCTGGTAGTCCCTTTTAAATTTAGTGTGCATCAAATTCAACCGTACATTTATCAGTCCTGAATAAATTGTTTTGCTGTCATTAGATTATATTGTTAATTTCACTAACAACAACAGCAACAGTGTGATGGAGCTGATCAGTCACCCCCGTCACCGAGGGCACGGTGCGTTCCTGTGACAAGCTGTTGCTCTGAGCCCATGTCACGCATTGTTTTAACCGTGTGGATGTGAAACCCACAGAATTTGATACTAAACAGACACATTTATCCCTTACTTCTTCATTGCTGGACTGTATATTCCATTTCCTCCAGTTTGGTGAAAGTAAGACACTTGGGGCCATATTTTGCCCCCTGAGTTAGCATTAATGTGGGCGCAGCAGAGCTCATTTCATCTTGCAGTCGGCACAATTGATGACAGCGCAGGGGGTGGAATTCTTGTCAAGAGGTGTGATTATGCCAAAATATGAGGTGGAGTAAGGCAAACTGAGAGAGTGGTCCGGTGCATTCTGTGAATGGCCAGAATTGTAATTAATAAACTTCAAAACTACTGCACTGGATTCGTGTTACTATCCCTACATGGACAAGATAATCATAATAAAACACCCTTCATGGGCATAAATAACACAAATGATAAGTTATAGAATAATGAATACAATCAAATTTGATGTGTTATTTTTTTCCTCACTCGGCGCATTACCATTGCACACTCAGCTCATAAAGCTCTTTGCTGAACACCTCCTCCTCCCGCGTTGGACACCTGTTACTGCGTGGTCTGGACCAGACTGGACCGTACAGACCCGTGCTCAGCTCTGAGAGGAATGTCTATTTGCGAAACACATTCACATCACATTCATCCAAAATCCTTGTTCCAGTTTGCATAAAACTGGTCCACTTTTTCTAATTGGTCAGATGTGCAAGAAGCAGATAAACCAGCTCATACACACAGCGAGATTGAGACATTGTTCTCTGTATTTTAAGCTTTAAAATGCTTCATCTTTTATTACAATCAGTCACATATTCACAGAGAAACGCTCAGCTGATGTATCAAGAGCCAGCTGTGAGAACTGACCAACAAAGGCTGTGCGCTTCAGCATCATCCGCGCCCGTGGCTCTGCTGCTGTTTACCCTCGTTTATGGCTCACAAGTCGAGTTTATGAGCAGAGATTTGTGCGCGTTCTTAGTCTGGGTTTAGACCTGGCAACCTGGGGATGAAGGCGAGCTCTCCGCGTTGCGCAAAAACAAATAAAGGTGAATTAAATAAAGAAAAAACGCTCTGAGGCTGAATTTCAAAATTGTATTTTCTTTATTTATTTAATTTTGAAAACAATTTTGGGAACACATTGAAAAACGGGAAATCAAACAATGTTATTGCTCACGTCTTTCATTGCCTGATATGAAGCCCTGACTGCAAACATCTCCCACTCAGGTGGTGCTTTTGAATGCCACAGTCCTCAGTCATTGGTTCAAGCACTATCACCATATACGGACTGGCACCATCCCACTCCAGCGGCCAAGTCCAGCCTTTTTACGCCAGCATTAAGGTCAGCAAGGTAGCAAAATAGCGCCCTGGCCCCTCCCCCTGGAAAAGGCTCCCCATAATGCTACCTCCGGGGGCAAAACATGGCCCTTGGTCTTACCGACAACATATACTCACTGCTCCTGTCCGTTTGTTGCTCCTGCTGGTCGGTCAAAAAGAGGCGCACGTATTGGGCACATTATAATGCAAAGTTGCTTATGGTACATTTTTTAAATGTGAGTAATAATGAGTAATGGCATAGATTAATGTCTTTCTTTAGCAAATGTTTATATTTGAAAGCCCTATTGGCAAGAATTTAAGTCTATTTCATAGTAAATCTACGAGGCCACATGTTTCAAGTTAACATATACTGTACATGACCAAACAACAGTGGGGGTCAAGGCCCTTCATTGTCACTTGCGGGTGAAACTGATTCTGATGATGACAGATCCAAACTGCACATATTTTCACACAAGGTAAATAGTACATCATTTGCAATTTTTTGGGATAGTTAACTGCTAAAACAGCTTATTTAGGCACTTGTGTACACACCAGTGTTATTCATGAGTAGCTGATTGAATTACATTTGACAGTTTTGGAGTCTAATGCTACACTAGTACTGACAGTTTGCAGACAAGCTAATTTCCCGCACTGTATAAACACAAAATTATTTATTGTGATCTTTTAATCTTCCATGACAACCATCAGGACATTGTAAGTGCTAGCTGACAAATGTTCAGTCTGTACCAACCCATACAACCCCTGTAAACGTTAAGTGTGCTTCAAAACAAATAAATGACTAAACAAATTACTATTGTATGGGAGTAGATTTTCAATTAGTTACTCTTGCTGTATAAACAGGACATCCAAGTGCTCCATCTATCGCTGAAGGACAACATGGCCCATTGACCAGGCGGTGTTTCCAAATGCCTCGGGAATTAAAACATCTACCTCTCTTGTTCTGATGGCACTTACAGACAACGCTGAAGGGCTGGCCATGTGAAGGATAAATTTAATTAAAGTTTGCCACCATCATCCTCATTTCACGGTGGTACAGTACTTTCTCAGGACACAAGCGGACATCTCACCTTTGCTGATTGATGGTAGCGAGTTGGCTGACAGAATTGCTGTTCTCACCTCTGAAATGAAACAAGCAACCTCAGCACATAGTAATTGCTCTGAGGAAGAAGGTTCATCAAAGAATTAAGTTATTGGCCTGATTAAAGTGATTAGTCACATAGGGGAAAGCCAGGCGTGCAGTGGGGATTCCTCTAGGTGTAAAGGCCCAAATCAAATCTATTTTCTTCATTTGTGACCGTATTTGCTCTTGCCTTTTGAATCCCCTTGCTGGAAAGAAGCGGTGGGCCAACAAAAATGTTTTGTGCAGATGATAGATCTCCACTGAGGAAGGACCGTGCTTTCTGCTGACATGATTCAGCACATTTTCTGTAAATCGTCTCTTTTGTCCAACTCTATTTTGAGGCAAAAAAAGTGGACCAACTCGCCCATCTGCGTTTCAGTCCTTGCGCTGTACCCAACCATGACCAAAGACATACCTGTTTGGTATATAACTGGGTAGTTGCAATGGACAAAAGATTAGTACACTGTTACCAAAAAGGGTCCACAAAAGAGGTATTATAACATTTTTAACCCCTTAATCTGGGGGAGGATTTGACCCCTTTGGAGTATAAACAAATAAGATCTTTATCAAGCTGACACTCTAGTTTCTTCTTTTATCATCTAATTTACACACTTGATTTCAACTTCCTCGATTTTATTTGGTGAATATAAAAGCTGTTGTCTGAGGGTAAGAATGAAAGACTGGAGATTGAGCATCTGTTTGGTCTTCCCATGTCGAAGCTGAAGGGGGGGATTTAAGGGAATTTTAGGATTTTTTTATTTTATTTGTGGGTTTGGAGTTCAAACTGATCCTGATTCCACCCAAAAGGGATGCTTTGACTGGAAATTAGATCTGGTTAGTTCTCAACATGTAATTTTGAATACTACCAAATATTAACAAACGAAATGCAAATACAATGTCTATACAAACAGATGGATTGCATCAAACTACACTTTTTCACTTTTACAAAGTAACAAGTGTCTGGGTTTTTGGCAAACACAAATAGCAGCCAAAACAAAATTATTTACTCTTCTTACTTTTTAAAAGTGATTTGATTCAAATATTAAGTGTCATATAATGACTGGAACTTGGCCCCTGCTGCAGAGGTGTCTATCACGCCGCTCTGACAGCTGTCAATCACGGACCCTGCGCATGACTTGGTCTTGCCCTCTGTCTCTGTTTGTCAAACAATTTCAACAAGTGTCATTCCAGATCGATATATTGCGATAGCTGACCTTATATGCCCTGTAAAATCAATCTGGTATTGCAAGGTTAGGGAGGTCTGTCAATCAGGATAGCTCATTGATATCAAGTACCAAGCAGTGAGATCATACATCATTTTGCCAGTGCCTCACCATGCCCCCTTTTAGCTGTACATGGCATGTCTTAGATTTTCTTAAGCATTATGATCTAAAGCCCAATACTTGATATGTGTGTGGGGGCATTCAGGCAGAAAGTAGGACTTTTTTTAAAAAAGGAAGAAAAAGGGATGCTTAAACAGCTCTGTATAAAAAATATTCAGTTGTAGTCATCTGGAAACCGTTTTTTTAAAAATATGTTTCGACTCTAATCCAAGAATCATTCTCAAGCCGCTTTACGATGACGATGTAATTGCTGGAGTAATGGGTTGACAGGCACCCACTACAAAAAAAACTGTTTTGTTTGGCTGTGCATATGACTGAAATGCTTTTCTTTGCACTCTTCTCTTTTATGTCTTGAACTATTATTTTGTGATTTCTGCCATGTCTTTGTGATTTTAATGCATTTTTTCCTGTTGTGTGAAGCACTTTGAATTGCCTTGTGTATGATTTGTGCTCTACAAATAAACTTGCCTTGCCTTGCCACTTCCTACAGCCCATTACATTAATGGCTTCCTAAAAGCATTCGTATGCCTTTGGTTACCTTGGATACTGCAGTGGAATAGGCTTTGTGCCTCTAGGTGCAAGGACACTAACTTTTTATTGTTATTGATTTAAATATTAATTTAAAGTCCAAAGGTTAATGAAGGCTAATACATAAATTGATTTATCATTTGAATCACAGTTAGATTTAGAGCTCTGCAGGGCATTATCTTTGCTCTTTTATTTTTCATTTATTTGATTAAGGTGAGAGGTGATTGATGGATCCTATCTGCAGAGCTAACAATTATCATATATGGGGAAGTGCTCACAGCAAGCCCTCAATATGGGTTATTGTATTTTGAATTAAATGTTTTCTTTTTCAAATAAACTTCTGTTGAAGGACGTAAATGAATAAGTGCACAGAACAAACGTTGTCTTCAGACGAAGCACACACGAAGCACACAACAGGGCGGTAAATGAGCTGCATACACTGCTACACACGCAAACATCATTCATAGTTAACTTAGATGAGGTTACTGGCAGAGAAACAAAGATATTATCAAGACTCTATAATTATATATATATCAAATATTAGATTCAGAACCAGAAAGTGGTTTATTTTCCATTGTCACTGCATTGAGGTGCAACATACAACAATTAATAATAGTAGCAAAAAAAATATTAAAAAAGGGCATGCATACAATTTTGAATTTACAAAGGAAAATGAAATAGACCTGGTCTGAATACATACACAATTTGTCAGAATAGTGCAAAAAAGCAGTACAATGAATGAATGAATAATTGTTGGTAGGTGTTGTGGTCATGAGTCCAAACCTCTCTTGTGGAAGGAGGTTCTGGTCCGGATGGACCTTAGCCTGCCTAGAGGATTGGCTTAAAAAGTCCATGCCCAGGGTGAGAAGCTGCAATCCGATCTGCTCGTCCCAGAGTCCTGATGTACAGGTCCTGCAGAGATGGAAGTCTGCAGCCGATCACCTTCTCAGCAGAACGCACAATGCGCTGCAGTCTCTGTTTGTCCCTGGCTGTGGCTCCAGCGTACCACACGGTGATGGAGGAGGTGAGGATGGACTCAATGATGGCCGTGTAAAACTGCTTTGACTTTCCTGAAGTCCACGATCATCTCCACTGTGCTCTGGGCATTGAACTCCAGGTTGTTACAGCTGCCTTAGGACACCAGCCAATCCACCTCCCTCCTGTAGACAGACTCATCCCTGTCCGAGATGAGCCCGATGAGGGTGGTGTCGTCCACAAACTTGATCAGTTTTACGGAGTCGTGGCTGAAGGAAGTCAGTGCAGGTGGAGTCAGGCACGTTGAGCTGAGAGAGCTTGTCCTGGAGCAGAGCAGGAAGGATGGTGATGAATGCAGAGCTGAAGTCCACAAACAGGATCCTGGCGTAGGTTCCCGGGGAGTCCAGATGCTGCAGGATGAAGTGGAGTTCCAGGTTGAAGGCGTCGTCTACAGACCTGTTGGCTCTGTAGGCGGGCGGGCTGCAGGTGGTCCAGAAGAGAGGAGGTGAAGGACTTGAGGTGGGGCAAGTCCAGGCGCCCAAATGACTATATAACTACAGACGTCAGCGCCACAGGCCTGTATTCATTAAGTCGTGGCATGACTACAGTGAGTCTGTGAAGATAGGTGTCCTCTGCGCAATGTGTCAGGGTGGAGGGGGACACACCGTCTGGTCCAGCTGCTTTTACGGTGGTTGGATTTCCGAAAGAGCCTGTTCACATCCTGTCTATGAACTGAGACAGTGGTGGAGTAGGTGAAATGGCCACTGACTGTGCAGAGATTAGCCAGCTTGTTTGCTAACGGCAATTCACCCCACGACAATTAATTTCCTCAACAAACTGACTCAGAAACATGTTGAGAAAGGTAATCAGTCCGATTGTGTGTGATCACAAATTCTGATAAATGTGAGATTAGCTGGAGTATACCTTTTGTTATATTTGTTTTTCTACAACTGTTAAGTTGATTTTCTTCTTTTAGGTTTCAGGTACAAACTAAACATTTAGCGGATTTGTAGAATTTTATATTTGTTATTAGAATGTAGCAGCTCCTTCACATTTTAGACTGAGAATGCTGTGATCTCACCTGAATAACCTCTAGTTACCTGAATAACATCTAGTTATTCAGGTGACTATCAAGGTGACTTACAACACTTACTACTACTACTCCTACTACTGTACTCTGAGAGAGTTTTCTGAGAAAATTTAATTCTCCTCTCCTTCCATGTTAGCATTATTTTAGCATGAATAATCAAATTATCATCTGTATTATGCATCAAACAAATAAAAAATAGGCTCTATATACTTTTAGCAAGAGCATGCAAGTGATGTGCAAAAATCTAATTAGTAAAATACATTTTTATTTTGCCTACAATTTACAATCAAACAGTTAACTCGGCCTAAAACTGCTACTTTTAGATTCAGGAAAACCGCGAAGATCTTCCTATTGATTTATATAACTTTTTTTTCCGTATACCACTACAGAAACAAAATATAGGCCTATATAATAGGCGTGTAGACGTGCAATGTAAACAAGAGAAAATATGCTAATTAACTTGACTAGACCAACTAATACAGATTACTATTTGGAAAATAACTACACAAAATAATAGAATGTTGAGCATATAATAAGGTGACCAGACATCCCTTTTTGCCTGAGACAGTCTCTGTTTTGAGTCCTGTGTCCCATGTTCCGGCAGATGTATCCAAAACCATGGATTTGTTCCAGTTTTACACAAGACATGTCCCAGTTGTCCCGGTTTTGGCCATCTTTGAGACACGCCAACAGTAAAGAGGAGGATATATTGTCGTTGATTTAGCTAAATTCGAGAAATATGACTTTAGAATAATCAGAACACACAAAATGCACTAATTTCCATTGATAGACGTCTCTCAGATTAGATACTGACCCCTGGGTCAACTGAGATCATAAAAATGTACTAAATTATACACACTTTTTACAATTTTATTATTACCCCCGATCCCAACCCGGGTGCGTCCCAGGTTTTAATTTTGAAAATCTGGTTTCCCTATCTTATAATCACCTCACTCGAAGCTCTTTTAACAATAATATTAGTTATTATGATGTGATGATTTCCATGGTAACGCTGAGAGGAAGGGCTTTAGATATACTGTGGTCAGCTTTCCTTTGGGTCATGTCAACAATGAATTTAAGTCTGTGTGAAATCGTGCTAGCTCATGCTGGCTAAACATGCGAAATGTATTGATGTAATATGCGGCCGAGAGGCCAGCGTGAGCCAACCTCAGAGCGGCTCAATTTAACAACATTTTATTAGAATTAATAATTATTAATTACTAAAAGCACATAATGGCAGTCATTAAAACACAGAAATAAAACATAAAAGAAAAATATTAAAAGTGAAGCCCGTGTTTACTCTAACTAAGTTTGAATTACTTGAGTGGGCTATGGGTTCTTTTACAGTGTACTCACTTACTCAAAATTTGTATAATTTTTGGGTCACAGGATAATACCTTAACACAATAGGGAGTGAAATGACAAATTAACACCAGACACCAGGTAAAGTATAAAAAATAATCCCTGTTTTAATAAACAAAATGAGATGTAAATACAAATCAAATGTCCTCAGCACATTCAGCAATGCACAGCAAACTCAACTGCACACAAAATACAGCGCTTATTGGTGTGTATTACAGATTGGTTACTTCATTAAGAACGTCTTAAAGCCGGCATCTAAATACACCCTATGTTGCAGGCCTGTATCGATGCTTGTGGGCAGTGGTATCAGGCCCGGCCCAAGCCTTCAGGGGGCCCTATGCGAAATTTTCCCTGGGGGCCCCCACCACATCATCAGAATCAGTCTTATTGCCATTGTCAGTGAACAATTCACAAACTAGGAACTTGCTCCACAACGCAACTTGGTATTCCGCTGACATAATCTCTACTCCCTGTATAAATAACACACCTCTCAGAAATGTTGTTACAAATGTATTTGTAGGGGTCTACAAGCCATATTCAACAGGGATGTCGGGGGGAACTCCCCCAGAAATTTCCAGACCTTTTTCATGTATTCTGGTGTATTTTGTGGTCTAGCCGGCTAAAGCTAGATTAAAATGTTGAGGTTGTAGTGCCATAAAATGATGAAGTGATGAAACTGTGCCTGGAGAAAGTGACTAAAGCCAGTTACATTAGTATACTTAATTAATCAATACATACCATAATGAACTATGAACCACTTGAGGGTCACAATGTGTTTGTTAATACTAATAACTAAGTATTGTTATTAGACAATTAAAGCAATCACCACTTAACATGGATGGATGGACTCATCAAAACATAACACAAGGATGGTTAAGTACAAACTGACCAAACATCACCATAACTACAAATATAGCAGTGATATCACTGTAAACAAACCAGTTAAAATTCTCTATTTCTCTACATTCTCTATTTAACTGAAAATGTAAAAGTTTAACTTTAACTGCTCCTGACTGTTCCTTCTTGCCAAAGTGACAAAACAAGTTACATTAAATTAAACAAATGTCATAAGCATTGATTGATTAACAATTAACACTGATAAAACTACACAGTGCAAAAATGCTAATTCCCACAGAGAATGAACAGAACGAGAAGTGAAGATCCACACCTAGCCGGGTGCTATCATGAAAAGACTGCATTTCTGCCACTTTTCCACTTTTATATGATATATATATATATATATATATATATATATATATATATATATATATATATAATTATTTTATAACTTATGTCATTATAATGGGCCTAGTTATTCTTCACAATTTACCAAATGTATTATAATTTATGACAAATAGTCTAATTGTGCTTTTTAAATTAATTGAAATGTTTTATTGCTCTATTAAAAGCTGATTAGAATATAAAGCTGACATGAGATGTTCTGATCAGAACATCAGACACTGAACTCGGACTTTCCTCTGCGTGAAACAATGCTGCGATGTGATTGGCTGATGGGCGTTACATGCAGAAACCTTTACGTTCCTCTCGTCAATCAGCGCTGCGCTTATTTCTTATGAAGTGAAAGTAAAACATCACGAGTCACGACTGACCTGCTGTTAAGGCTTTCTCAGGCGGAGAGAGAGAGAGGAGAGAGAGCGAGAAAGCGGGAGAGAGAGAGAGCGAGAGAGAGAGGACGCAAAGGATGAAGCAAACCCCCAGTTTAATTTGAAATTTCCTAAAACCCGCTCATCTCTAACACACTGAAGCTGCACTGCTGGTTCTGTGTGAATTTGTTTACTCAAAAGTTTCATGTCAGAGGTTCTGGTCCAGACGAGGCGGCGCTAACACCACTAGGCCGGTGTAAATGTTATGCTTAACAGCTTATTATTAGTGGTGCAGTGCTCGCTAACACAGGCATGTGTATCTGCCGCCATGGCAGGGCCCAGGCCCAGAGCGCTCGTCTCGTTGCCAGCCTCAGAACGTTATCGGAGCACTAACATGACAAACTCATGTACTTTCAAACAGCAGTATTAATCTTTGTAAAATAATTTCAATACCTGGAGAGTGTTGTTGAGATTGCAGTTTCTTTTCATCGTCAAGTCTTTTCTTCTTTCGTTTTTCAGCACCGGAGGGATATATTCTTTTAGACATGAAGACCACGTTCTGTTGTGTTTATGTCTTGCTTTCATTCCGCTCAGGCGCCCTAAAGTGGCTCCCTAAGTGGCTGCTTAGTTCGATTTATAGGCTGGTGTGACCAAAAACCCGTTGGTCACTTCACTCGTGAGCAAAATAAATAAAAAGCAGAGTACCTTGTGTAAATGCATGAATTCCACCAGATTCGACCGGTCCGATCTCATGTAGTCCTCGTCTCCTTCTCTGTTTTCTGGTTTCGGCGTGGCTCCAATGGCGCTGCAGGTGCGTGGCCCACACCCGTTCATAGATGTCTCGTAGTTGTCTCGAACGTGACCAGAGGTACTGTGAGCGTCGCGGGCACTCAGAGTGATATCTGGATCTGTCTCTTGTTTTCCAGTCCGGCAACGATTCACTGTCAACTCCTCGTTCCCACGTGATCGGCAAAACTCAGCAGTCTTTTTTGTGAGGTGGTTTTCCACAGGCTCAATTACCTAGTAATAGTAATGCATGATAAAAGCACTGTCCTTCCCGTTGAAACCGTGTCTTTAATCACGAATCAAGCACTAGTCCTCTCGGTGACTGTCAAACCACGACACAAAACTTTAAAAAGTCACAAAAACGAGAGTGTTTTTCTCTAAACCTACTTCTCTCTCCTGCCACGAGAAGTCACGTCACATTCTCAGACTACTCCAGAAATAGGAAAAAACACTTTACAACATGGACAGTATGGAAAATTAAATATTAATAAGTATTACCCAGTTGTTAACTTTTGTATATATATATATATATATATATATATATATATATATATATATATATATATATATATATATATATATATATATATATATATATATACATGTTTTAAATGAACATGGATTTTCATCTGGGTTACAATTGTATTTATTTTATTATCATTAATTTTAAAAAAAAAATCTGACCATAACTTCTGCCTCCCCTGACTTCATGTCACTGACTCTTACTACTTTTACTCTTACTACTACTACTACTCCTACTATACTCCTACTCTTACTTGGGTCTTGTTGTAAAAATACAAAGTTGCCTTGTTTCAAATACATGACACAATAACTTGCTGAAGTTGGGCTCTTTCCATGTTTCCATGTGCACGAAAGTGCTTGTAAACACCTCCCAGCCTGACGCATTTATTAATTAGCGGGGAACGTCAAACCAGCGTTGATGGATCACAATATGTACCCTTCAAACCAATTATTTCTTTATAGCACATATAACTAGGGAAAAATCGAGGAATATCAAAAGAAGAAAGACAGAAGAAATGGACAGATGAAGTGCATAATTTCAAACTCATGTACTTCATCTTTTTTTTCTGTGTGAATGTCACTTTGTCTCCAGGTGCACAGAAGGTGACAGAGAAATAAACAGGCTCAGACCAGACAGCTCGGTTTAATACTCGCAAGAAAATGGAAGAACTTCATATTCATGCAAGCTCTCTACAAAACTTACTTACACCTTTAGATTTTTTTCTCGCTCATGCTCTTATGACAGATCTCAACAAGCCCAGTGTGGCTAATCGGGAGGGTTGGGAGATTTCCCAATGGGCCGTTGGATTTTAGGGTCGTACATTAATTCCACTTGATGCGCTTTGTACGGACTAACATCTGTCTGCGCTCTGTAAAGCCGCCTCGCTTTCACTCCTGTTCCTAGCCTCTAACCCTTTTACCTTTGGAGCCACGTCATGGGGTCAACCACGAGAGTCCTAGACAGTTAAGAGCAGGAGCTTCAGCTGTGTTTGGATAATCCGAGCGTCCTCCTAACAGCTGTAGGAACAACGAGGGAAGTCTTGTGTCTCTACAGCTGTATAATAAAAACTACAACATCCAACACAAGTACATTTCTACATGACAGTTTTACAGAAACAACACATTTGCACATGAAACTGCTGCTGTTGAATAAAAAGCTCTGCAATACATTATAAGCACATGCATAGAAAAGGTCAGAATAAATGTTATACACAGTCTCACAGTGGCCTGCAGTGACTTTTATGGATGGGCAAGTAGACCCGGGTGTTCATCAAATTTAGTGGATAATAGAAAAGTGGGGGAAAAAAAACATCTATAAAGAAAGGGTGGGCCTCAAACCCAGGTCTCCCACCTATCCTACTGAGCTAAACTCAATTCAATATAGAAATTAGCGTTCTATGTTGTTAAATGACTGCATGTATTTCTAACTAAAAGATAGCATTAAGTCAGTTTGTTGTTGTTTGTTGTTAAGTCAGCACTGCTGCTGCTTCGCTTCTCCTCTGCACATGCTCAGTTAGGGCAAAACCTGCAAACGTGCAAGATTCCCACACAGGTTTATTCAGCGTGGCTTGAGCATAGATCCATGGGTTTGAGGCTGTGTGGTCCTCAGAGCGCATGCACAGACCTCCAAAAGAAGCTGCTGTCCGCCCTGGTTCTAAAAGCTCATGTTAGAGAGCGGAACACTAACGGACCATTGAACACGGCCGCAGATTGTGCAATTGTGGAAAAATTAGGATCATGCTCCCCAAACAAGTATTGCCCAACAGCCTGTAGCCACCACTAAAAGACACTGTGAGTTCAGCCAAGCTTCAGCAGCAGAAGTGAGGGGAAAACGGTCTTAATTGGTAATATTTTAGAACAATTTATATATAGTTGTGATGCACAGTAATTTTAGATTTTATTGGCCAATCACTGATTGCCTTGATTGCCCTGACCGCACGCCACTGCAGTCTCACCATCAGCAGCACAGCCTGTGTGAGAGAAAGAGCAAATATTCCACTAAATCCTGTCCTTAAGTCAAGCAGTGGTGGTCGCATCAGCAGCGCTGAGCTCAGTGCAACCAGCAGACTTCATGCAAATGAGATGCGATTTAGGATTTATTTATTTTTTAGACTTAACCCCTTATGCTGGGCACCTATTTTTCCAAAACCGCCTGAAGAAATGAGCCCCAGTTAAAACTGAAGCTGTTCCTGAACCCTCTGGAGCACAAACAATCGGCTGGAGCCTTTGTGATGTCTGTTTCACTCTAATTAGAATTAGAAACAAGCTCTGCACAGGGGAATTCAGATTTTAAAATTAAATTTTCTTTGTTAAATATATGAATCAGAAAAGATGGTGTCTGGAGGTAGGATCTGCTTGCTTGATCTGCTTTTAGCATTTATTGGGTTGTGACAAATCTTTTTTAAAAGCGGAAGGTAAATCCACTAAAAATGAGTTTTAGGGACTTAATAAAGCCAAAATGTCCATGCGGATCCATACAAAAGTCCTACTCATTTTTCATTTCATTTAAGGTAATTTTTTACTTGTGGGTTTGGAGTACAAACTGATGCTTCCCAGAATGATTGATTTGACTGGAAAGAAGGTTACAGCTTTATTTTATGTACATCATATCAAGCAGCTTGAGAGTTTTCTTTTATAAGATGGTGGACAAAATGGAATAACTAAAGAAAACGTCCAATGTCCCACGCGTGGAACATCTTAAACAAATGCTACAATGTGATGATAATTGCGGATTGTGGGATACCTCATAGCTCAGCGCTGGTTAGGAAGCTCCTGAGGTTCTAATGCAGACTATTCGGACAGTCCTTATCATGGCGGACGTACATTTGGTTTCAATTTAAGGAAATTAAGGAACTAGGAGGTTCCTTGTTAGGTATTCGGAATTAGTGTTCGTCCCAGAGTCAGCCTCGCTGTGAACAGTGACTGGCTAATGCAACTCTCTGTCAAGCAAAATCTTAAAATTATATAAAAGAAGATAAGATCACATTTATTTCTCCCACAATGGAGAAATTCCAGAGTTGCAACACAGATTAGGCACAGAAGTATGATAATAAAAACAACACTCTTATTTACAGCTGTTATATGAACATAAGATAAGATAAGATCATTAAAGATCTTTAAAGATAAATATTGCACCTAGGATGATTGACATTATGTCACAGTATTGCACATGATTATAACAGTATTGCACATGAATTATAGACAGCTAAATGACACGTTCAGGACTAACAGTGTTTGTTGTAAAGTCTGACAGCCGCAGGAAGGAAAGACGTGCGAAACCTCTCCTTCACACAGCGAGGGTGGATCAGTCTGTCACTGAAGCTGCTCTCCAGAGCGGACATAGTGTCCTGCAGGGGGCGAGACTCATGGTCCAGCATAGATGTGAGTTTAGCCAGGACCCTTCTGTCCCCCACCTCCTGCACCGAGTCCAGAGCACAGCCCAGGACGGAGCTGGACTTCTTGAATACTTTGTCCAGCTTCTTCCTCTTCCTCTCTGTGATGCTGCTGCTCCAGCAGACCACACCGTACAGGAGGGCTGATGCCACCACAGAGTTGTAGAAAGTCGTCAGGAGGGGCCCTGTCACTCCAAAAGACCTGAGTCTCCTCAGGAGGTAGAGCCGAGATTCTTGTTTATTTCATTGGTTGCTTTTGTTCTGCTGCCGTATGATTGGGTGTCTCTCTAGTGGGCGGGAGTATTGTTGTTTTGGGAGATCTGCGCTACATGTGCGACAGACCTAGCAGAATCTAATCTCTATTAAAAAAACGCTACAATATTGCCTAAAAACAGGTTTTGGACATAGATTCAGACCAGACAGAGAGTGGGTCTTACTTCAATTAGGCCATTTTGCAGCAAAATGTAAGTCTCTTTCTTAAGTGTTAACAGGTTATGAAACACAGAAGCCTAATTGAAAATAACACCTGCTGCTGATGTTTTGTCCGAGCACAGAAAGTGTGAGCTGAATCTACAACAACTCCTGGAGAGAAGAAACAGGGCTGTGTTCACAGGCTTTGTAGCAATGTGTCTGCTAAAGGTGAGAGTTTGTATTGTTCTTAAAAGAGGCCTGCCATAAGGCTACTGTATGTTATACTGCACATGCTTCTGTGTGGCAGGCCAGCAGGGGCAAACTGTGGCCCCGGGACCAAGAATTATCTGTAAAAATGCCAAGGCCTTGAGCCTTGGTCCCTGTGCTCACTGGTGGAGGTGCGCTGAGGCACTGCAGACACATGAGACATGAGACACTAATGTATCGTCAGAAGTCTGCTCTTTTGTAAGTTTGAAATGCACACCAGGGCTGGGCTATTTTAACAAAACAATAAACTACAGAATATCATCAAAGTTGTAGTGCAGTTAATAACATGGCCCCTTTTGATTACAATGTTCATTTTTGTTGTAGACGGTAAATAGAAAAGGCCTAAACAAAGCATTAAAGCTAAAAGCAGATTAAGTAGGATGTGTAATGCTAATATTGTATTCACCTTATTCCGGAACCCCATCTGGCGACGCCATATGCCACGTAGTCCTTCTTCCGGTTGTATTAGTTAACATAGGGCTGCCAACCTTGAGAGAAACTAAGTTCTACATAGACCAGGGGTGTCAAACTTATTTTGGGCCAGGGGCCGCTTTTCGACGCTCAGGCTGGGTCGCGGGCCGAACATAATATAAAAAATAAAACAATAAAAAATATAACAAATGTTATATAGCCTAGTAATAGTTCTATGTGGACACAGTTACACAAATCTGCAGCAGGTGAAAGAGGTCCATATTCATGCAGCAGGAGCAGGAACATGGACGTGTGATATGATTCTGATATTAAATGTTTGTATCACAGACATGTTAATATTGCTGGACAAACTCAATATGAGCTCACTATTTTTACAGTTTTGCTTATTTTAGTGACAAATTATTCATGTGGTGAATCAAATGAGAGCTCAAAGCAGCTTCACTCTGTCATGTTCAGACTTTATTACACTCTGACCTGTGTTTTTACCTGTGGCTTCAGGATCTGTCCAGGTTTTGCACTGGTTTGGATGTTTTCCTCACAGAGTTGTCAGCAAAGAAGTTTGTTTTCTTGTTGTTAGCTTCACATTAGCGCCGCTTTTAGCACAGCTCTAACGTCCACAAAACCGCCTCTTTTCTTTATTCCTCGTGTTTCCCACGATCTGCCCTGGGGCAGAGTGTGACGTGTGAAGCGGGCGCTGGGCGCTACAGGTCATCGCTGCTGGTCTGTTCCATTTTAAACCTGCTGCGATTAGTGTCGCTGGTCGCTGTCCCTCGGCACTTGAGCTGGCAGCACACAGCGCAGAGCAGTGCGGGGGAGGGGCCGCGGCTGCAAAGGATTGTGGGAATTGTAGTTCTAGCGATAAAAACGCAATATATCTATTGGAAATGAATAATTATAAACTAGAAATGTTCGGCGGGCCAGATGAAAACGTCTGGGGCCTTGAGTTTGACACATGTGACATAGACCAACAATCCGTTTTCGGGCCGCCCAGGGAATCGGTGCATTGTTGACTTGTTGGTGTACGTGAACATTGGATATTTTACACACATCAATCTACTTTATAGCATATATAGTGGCGAGGCTTTACCGTTGTTCTCCTTTTAAACAAATTGAGTTCCCGCTGGATTGAAGTGTGATTACAACGAAAGGGCCAATCACGTGGGAAAATAGGTAAAAGTGGGCGGAGTTGTCATGTTGATCATGTGATCATGATGTAAATCAAGACCATCTCCATTTATGAATGAGATAACAAACTAATCATAAGCTTATTTAACATGCAGGTGGACTGAGGTTAAACTGATGTGGAGTAAAATATGTGATTTTCACTTTCATAACATTTAATTTGACGTTGCTGATTTCTTTGGTTTTTTAAAAGTTGTCTCATGAGCACAAAAAACAGGGCGGGCAAAACAGACATTGTTGCAGTTGTACAGCTGTAACCATGGCAACTATTCCAGTGCGTAGCAACATACAATGAATTCTATATTTTTGAGTGACGTGCACGCTGTCCCATTTCAACATTGATGGCCTTGTGGCCTTGCCCTCTTCACGCACTTCACACACATTCAGTATTGTGTATTGTGAGTATTGGGACTGTTTCATTATGGCACATTGCAGTGGAAAGGAACAGGAAAATAAATATTCATATTCATATTCCAAATTATTTATAAGTCTGTTTATTGATTTTCAAATGCTGATTTTCCAGTTCTAAAGATTCACTGTTGGAATCTTTAGTTACACCACGGACGTTTGTGGTACAATTTGAGGTACAATGTTTAATTTGTGTGAGATTTTAGTAAACCCCGGCAGTACCGACACAAAGGTCAAACCCAGTCTAGACAGAGGAGCCTGAAATGTTCTCTTTCTTGGAGTATTTTGCTCCTCTTTGAGTAAGTGTTTCACAATGTATTGTTTCCTGCCCTTGGACAGGACCAAGAGGTACATTGGGTGTGGAACGATACGCTGCATCCCCTCTGACAGGCCTCTTGTTAGTTTGCAAATGCCCCGTCCAGGAAGTGACAGGCAGACGCATGGGAGTGTGGATTAGAATTCACCTCTAATCACTCTCTAATTCAGCCCTTGTCAGTCCCGGGACCCGCTCACAGCACCGCTTCTGCCACATAAGCGCTTTGTGCCTAAATGCTGAAATGCGCTTTTCAAGGTAGACCTGCACCCACATGTACACACACAGAGGAGGAGCTCACATTCTTAAGATCTACGAAACTCAAGAAAGACTATCCCAGTGTGACTAAGTACTACTTTTTCAGTATCCGTTTTGTTCAATGTCATTAATCTCGCTAAAGTTGGGGACACACACTATACAACTTTCCCAGTTGTGAGAGATTTAAGAATGTTGAGGAAGGTCCACTCTCCATGCCTGGACTGAGTAATTACAGTCTGAGGTCCACACTTAACTGACAGTCATGAGACAGTCCAGACTAAACCACTCTGACTAACAACTGAAGACTGTTTTATTCTACAAATACAATCAATGAAATAATTTTATAGTCACATTTCCTGACTTTTCATTGGTTAAACAGTGTCATGTGACTGCAGGCTCACCCAAAAAAAAATTGCGATTAACAAAAAAAAGTTGTACTGCTGGCAGTCATGCTAACTTGATTTGGATTCTCCTGTGTCATTTGGATTACTGTATATATATGAGATGTGGGCCGCATGAGAGGAAGAGGACGGGTGAACTATGCAGTGAGTAAATGGTTCCGCTCTGGTTTTAAGATTTATCTAGTGCATATGCCCTTTCTGTAGTAATAATCTGATGTTTAGGCAGGAATATTGAGCATACACCGCGCTGTTATCATTGCATTGTTTTTTCTGAAAAGACAAAAATAGAAAGTTATAGCCCTCCGCTTCTTGTAATTGGTCACTGGGCTGCGTGTGAGCGGAAGTATCTGGAAACATCCCGCTGCAGTGGAGCACGGCCAAAAGTGGTCTTATAATTCCAACATGTTTGAATGTCTGCGACTGGAGTCTGACTTCAACTAATGATTGTATTGAAAGTGACTAAGCATGACAGAAAATAATAAGAAAATCTGGCTAAAAGTTATGTCTCATCTTAAGAGGCCACAGTCAATGGTCCCAAAGGTATAGAGGTTAAGCACTGACATTCTTTTTCTGAAAAAATGCGCCTCATGCAACATTCCGAATTATGCCGCGCTCCAGTGGTCCTCGGAGGTCGGAACTTGGAGTGATGTTTTCTCAAGTCAGAAAAATTATCCCCAGTATATTACAGTGGCTTCTCAATCAAGTAATAAAAGCAAGGAAAGCGCTCAAATGAGCTATATCAGCCATCCAGTTTATCAAACAATGGTTGAATCTTTGAGAGTGAATTTTTGCTTTAGCTCTGTGTAGATGTTATCAACATTAGCACACATGTGCATTTATAAGGCAGCACAGGAGCTGCTAAAGCTGTCAGGTGTTTGTCTTTCAACAAAAGCAGGGTGCAGCCATGTTCGATTTTCTAACTCAGGCTCTGAAATAGTATCAGCGTTTCCTAGTATTAAAACTCTGTTTTGAAAAATAAACAGTTTTCTCCTAATTTCTGCCTGGGGAAGCTTGGCTGGAAGTCACAGTGTCTTTTAGTGCCCTCTACAGGCCACTGAGCAATACTGCTGGCCAGGAATCTTGGTTGTTCATCTCCCACGCTGCGCACTCTTTCGAACAGAGACCCATTCATGTTCTGCTCTCTAACATGGGCTTTCACAACCTGAACGGACATTTTGTTTTAGAGTTTTGTACAAAACAGCCTCTAACCACGCTGAAAAAACCTATGTGGGAATTTTGAATGGTTGCAGATTGTACCCAACTGCGCATGTGCCGAGAAGTGAATCAACAGCAGTGTTTCAACATGTGACATAAAAACTAGCTTTTAGAGTCTTTGTTTCTAAGGCTCTATTCATGTTAATAATGATTAGACATTAGTTAGAAATATAGGCAGTAATTTTATGGCATGTCTAGTTTGTGTAATGAACTGAGCAAAGAGTCCATTCATCACCTACAGTATAATATGCATGGCAGTTTAGTTTAGTAGGATAAGAATTTGCCTTAGCGTGGGAGACTCACTGTTCCAAGTTTTTTTCACTTTTTTGTGCAAATGTTAGCCACTAAATATTGATGAACACCCCAAGTGTGCTTGCCCATCCATAAAAGTCACTGTACACTACTGGCATTTCCACCTTGTGTTTCTTAAGCAACACATCAAATTGTGCATTAAAAATAAGGTGATGGAAGCAGAGTGAGTGATAAATGTGAGCGTAGCCTTGTTTATCTTGTCTTATCTTCTTTTTTTAAGATCTTTATTTTAGACTGTAGCAGTTCTTTCACATTTTAGTTGTGTTTTACCTTCTACAGGAGAAAATGTCATTACTCACATCTGACTCTCATGCGTTTTTGCCACTCACGTCTAAAATTCAGAATGCTGTGATGTCACCTGCATAACCTCTATACCAAGACTGCAAAGCAATCATAAAGCATGTATCCATAAAGTTGCAGATTGGCCATGACTCATGATCGCAGCTGCCTCAGGTGAACACTGCCGCTGTGTCCTTGCGCAAGACACTTAACCTGCCCCCAGTGTCTGCCTACATCTGTTGTGTGAATGGGGGACTGGTTCCTTGATGTAAAGCGCTGTGAGTGCCTTGAAGGTAGAAAAGCGTGACCGCACCACGAGGACTCTTCTACTTAGGACTCGTCAGAGTTTGTTGACAGCTGCTTCTATTGCGGCAACACTGCCTGCTTTCATTTAGCCTGTTCCTCCTTTGCCCAATGGAGCGCTTTGGGGTCTTCTTTTGGGGTCCCCCCCCCGTTTCAGGGCAATGCACATTTTTGCATCAGAGAAGCACCGTGCCTTGCATTTGAGGGCTGTTGTTTGCAGCTCCACTGTAGCATCTTCCTGTCCTTATCCTGAACCGCGTGTACAGAATGTGCCGTGTAATTCTTCCTTCATCCTGAATCTACCCAAAGCTGCAGTGAAAAAAAAACCTTGTACTATCATGACAGTATCAGGCTGTTTTGTGCCAGAACAAATGAAAAGAATATCTGTGATCATTTTATAACATTTTGAATTACATTATGAATGAATGAGCTCTAAAATTAGTCTACAACATAAAGAATGCTATGTGACAACTAACTGAATTAATGTCCAGAAAAAGTCTTTATCATGTGGCTGTTAAAAAAATATTCTGCTTTTTAATAATAGGCCTCCTATTTATAGAGCAGTGTGAAGCTTCAGGCTCACTGAGAGTGCCCACTGCGCTAAAACTAAGGGTGCCCTGCATCAATTTGAATAAACAATGTGTTATGTGCTCCAACAGCCACCTCTTCCCTCTCATTTAAAGCAGTTTAGTTCACTCACATATTGTCCGACACTGCAGGCTTTCACCCAAAGGAAGCAAATGAAAGAGTAGGAAAAAGTTACTGAAGAATGGGAACATATATATATATATATATTTATAGATATATAAATATATATATAAATATATATATATATATATATATATATATATGTGTGTGTGTGTGTGTGTGTGTGTGTGTGTGGAGAACCACAAAATAAAATTTGGGAAAGAATTCTGTTGAAAAAATTTAGGTAACAATGGAAGTGATTGGTCCTAGAATAATTGCTTGATTTTAATGGTTTATAAAATAAATAAATACATACATAAATAGATTTTACTTTTACAATCATCGTAATTTATAATAATTAAGATACTTTTTTTTTCTTAAATCAACAATATCACAGTAGTAGTAGTAGATGATATACAACCCTTTAATTAGGGTTGTAGATAATATACAACCCGAATTAAAGCTGCAATAACCAACTTTATTTTTTCTTGTAAATAGGTGCATTTTGCTTTCTCCCTATAAAGTGTATTGTAAAATCTGAACTTTGCGTAAAAATCAAACCATGCGCTTTGTCTGCATCTAATTTAACATTTTATCAATGCAAACTAGCCATGTGCATTGCTATAAGACACTTTGGGATGAGAGCTGATTGACTGTGCAAGGGTTGATAACCCTGCGTCACAGCTCTGTTTGAAAAAGCTGTTCTAAAGCTAAAAAATGTACTTGTGAACACAAAGGGGTTGTGACAGTTTGGAAGTTGTAAGGCAGATTAAAATATTGACTTCCTTCTTTCACTGCTAAAATCAAGAACTCCAGCTTCAACACAGGTATATTTGTTTATTTATTATTGGAAACACCATTGGCTTCCACCTCTAGTGGTTGCTAATCTTCTTAGGGTCCTGATTAAAAATGTGTGCAGTATACAGTACAATTTACATTGTCATAAAACATAGAACATATATATGAATACAGCAATTATAGATATCAATAAATAAATAGTGCAAATGTATCTATGTTATTGGTGTCAGTGTTTTTAAAAGTAAGCAAATTTGGTAGATTTCTTAACTCTTAGTAATGGCTCTGTACAAAAGAGACTTCCGGGATGATGGCCTCACAGCTTGGTTGTGTGCGTTCGATTCTGTTGAATTATTACGAGTTCACCTGGGGAGACTCAAAATGGGCCAACAATGCTCTAACTAAGCTAGTGGGCCCTGCATCAGTGGCTCCCGGCTCCTTCTTCTGCTCGAGCACAGGCAGGCTCAAGTTCCAGCTTGAGCTGGAACAACTCCTACAGACCTTGTTCCAGTTTTTTTAGTTTCTGCTGCTGAATTAGCCCTTCTTTTGGCTAAAAGAGTGAGAAGCCGCAGACGAGGAAAACGTGCCGGGGTCCTCGTACGGCTCAGGAGACGCGGTACACGGACGCCCTTACCTGGGATTTTCCTCTCCAACGTTCGCTCACTCTCCAACAAAATGGACGAACTGGCGCACTGCGCTGCTGATGAGACGAAACAGAGACTTTTCTTCATCTCCTGTTTTGTGCTTCACGGAGACGTGGCTCAGCGAGCCGATCCCGGACGGCGCCGTACAGATCGAGGGGTTTCGACTTTTTCGTGCTGATCGCCATAAAGGTCTCTCCGGGGGTAAAACACGCGGCGGAGGAGTCTGTTTTTACATCAACAACGCCTGGTCTTCAGATGTAACTGTGATCTCCAAACACTGCTCTCCTGATCTGGAATATCTCTTCATTAACTGCAAACCATACTACTCTCCACGTGAGTTCGCCTCATTCATTCTGGCTGTTGTTTACATTCCGCCGAGCGCAAACGTGCACGTGGCACAGCGCGCGCTCGCGGACCAGATTCTGAGTGCGTGTTTGGACATTACAGACTGGGAGGTTTTCAGAGCTGCCACAGATAGTTTGGATGAGTACACGGACACTGTGACATCATACATTAGTTTCTGTGAGGACAGCATCATACCAACACAAACCAAAGTAACTTTCAATAATGACAAACCCTGGTTCACTCCAAAACTTAGGCAGTTAAGGCAGCACAAGGAGGCAACGCACAGGGCTGGTGACAGAGAGCGCTACAAAGATGCGAAGTATGGATTTAGCAAAGGGATTTCTCGGGCTAGATCACAGTACAATACGCGTCTGAAGCAGCAGTTCTCTGACAATAACCCCGCCTCCGTGTGGAGGGGCTCCAGCTTCTCACCAACCACAAGCCCCGAGCCCCCCTGCTGCAGACAATCGAAAACTGGCTGAGCAACTCATCACCTTCTACTCCAGGTTTGATGTGACCACCCCTCCCTCACGGAGGCCACCTCCGCCAACCCAAACCTGGTCCCCCCCACCTCCCACCACTCAGTTCAGGAACAGGATGTTCACAGGCTATTTCAGAAATCCAACCCCCGAAAAGCTGCTGGACCATACGGCGTCTCGCCGCTACATCAAGACATTGCGCAGGAGAGTTAACCCCCGTCTTCACAGACATTTTTAACACCTCCCTAGGGTCATGCCATGTCCCAGCCTGCTTCAAGTCTGCCATTATTGTCCCTGTCCCCAAGAAGCCCCGGATCACTGGATTTAATGACTACAGGGATGTGGCGCTGACGTCTGTAGTCATGAAGTCATTTGAGCGCCTGGTCTTGCCCCACCTCAAGTCCTTCACCTCCTCCCTGCTGGACCCCCTGCAGTTTGCCTACAGAGCCAACAGGTCTGTAGACGACACAAGCAACCTGGCACTCCACTTCATCCTGCAGCATCTAGACTCCCCGTTTCAACACCATCCTCTCTGCTCTGCTTCAGGACAAGCTCTCCCAGCTCAACGTGCCTGACTCCACCTGCAGGTGGATCACTGACTTCCTGACGGATCGGAGGCAGTGCGTGCGGCTGGGGAAGAATGTCTCAGACTCTCAGACTATCAGCAGAGGAGCTCCACAGGGCTGTGTACTTTCTCCTCTGCTCTTCTCCCTGTACACAAACTGCTGCACCTCCAGCCATGACTCCATAAAACTCATCAAGTTTGCGGACGACACCACTCTCATCGGGCTCATCTCGGCCGGAGATGAGTCTGTCTTCAGGAGGGAGGTGGACTGGCTGGTGTCCTGGTGCAGCGGTAACAATCTGGAGTTCAACGCCCAGAAGACAGTGGCGATGATCGTGGACTTCAGGAAAGCCACAGCCCCCCAGCCCCCCCTCGTCATGACAGACTCCCCCATCACCACCGTGGACTCCTTCCGCTTCCTGGGCACCACCATCAACCAGGACCTCAAGTGGGAGCCCTCCATCAGCTCCCTCATCAAGAAGGCCCAGCAGAGGATGTACTTCCTGCGGCAGCTGAGGAAAGCCAAGCTGCCAGCGCAGATGATGGTGCAGTTCTACACGGCCATCATTGAGTCCATCCTCACATCCTCCATCACCGTGTGGTACGCTGGAGCCACAGCCAGGGACAAACAGAGACTACAGCGCATTGTGCGTTCTGCTGAGAAGGTGATCGGCTGCAGACTTCCATCTCTGCAGGACCTGTACGTCTCCAGGGCTCTGGGACAAGCAGGTCGGATCACAGCTGACCCTTCTCACCCTGGACATGGTCTATTTGAACCACTCCCCTCAGGCAGGAGGCTACGGTCCCTCCGGACCAGAACCTCCCGCCACAAGAATAGTTTCTTTCCCTCTGCCATTGGACTCATGAACACTTCTTAGACACCTGCCACTTTAACTGCAACTATTCATCACTCACTGCACTGTCACTTTCTGCACTCAAAACTGTAAATCTAACTATAACTCTTGCGTACATAGAAATGCCTATTTTTATTTCTATTTGATAGTAATTTGTTTAATAGTTTCTTAATGCCTGCCCTTTTTGATTGAATATATGTTATTTTATTATTGCTCAGTGTTCTATGTTGCACCTTCATGCCGAGACAAGTTCCTATGTTTGTGAATTTTGGTCATTAACAATGGCAATAAACCCTTTCTGATTCTGATTCTGAATACTGTGACATAATGTCAATCATCCCTGTGAGATATTTTTCTGTCCATATGCAGCTGTAAATAAGAGTGTTATTATTATTATTATTATTAAGATTATAAGAGTTTTCTTTTTTTCTAAGTTATCTGTTTTTATTATTATACTGTGCCTAATCTGTTTTCTGCACCCTTTGTTGCAACTCTGGAATTTCCCTATTGTGGGACAAATAAAGGTGATCTTATCTTATTGAAATATTGTTCTTTATTCCATTACCAATAATTAGTTACCATGGTTTTCCATATTAAGTGATGACTGCATGAGTGTATGAAACAGTAGGGTGTGGTAAATAAAATTGTTATACAAGGCTGTCTTTCTATGAGGAGTGAGATACTGAAATTACTCCATTCTGTAGAATGGAGAAAAGGAGGAAGTTAATTGGCTGTCGCCTGGCCAACTGGGACCTCCACTCACTTTAACACGCAAAAGAAGTACTAATTACAGGACACAATGTGCGTCTATCTCCAGGCTGGCTGCATACTTCATGGGCCACACAATCAGATGCCCCCTATAAAATCAAAGCACTGTGCAGAAGAGGCTTTAATTAGCATTCAGAGTCCAGTCACAAGGAAAATTGCTCCTTCTCTAAACTAAATATTCAAATCATATGGTCTGGTATTTGTTGTGTAGGATTAAAAAGTTATCCAGTGCACTACTTTTACCATGTGCCATTACAGAAATTACTTTTTAACTGTTAGCACATGCCTTTAGGGTTTTGAACCTCAGTCTCAAAAAAGTTTGTACTACACATTAAGCACTGAGTTTAAGCTAGTGACGGCCGTATTGAAACAGGCGTTTTGGCAGCGGTTCGAAGCCTCGAAACTTTGAAAGCGCACACACATCAAAACACTGCTCCAAAACATGATTGGGAGTGCTGATAATGTGACCTAGATGGTTCATGAAGCTTGTCACGTGACACAGGCGGTTCATAAACCGTTGTTTTTTCATGGCTGTTTGACTGGGGGAGTTCATTGACAGGGCTTTAAACGAACCACAGAACAGCAAGTCTGTCTAAAACCTAGGACCCTATAAAGTTTCAAACTGCTCCCACAAAGTTTCAAAAAGGTGTATTCACATCTGACCCTTGTTGAGGGGTCGCGAAAAGTGAGATAAGTAACATCCACATGAGTTTGTGCTACTTCCTCACATCAACACTCCACAGTACGTGATTGTGACACCCCAAATAATTCAAGGATGTTCATATGCAGAGAGCTGGTAAATTACTTCCCAATTACACATGCAAAACTAAACTTAAATTTTGATTATTTATACAGGGAAAACCCAATGAGAAAAGTCATCTTTTTCATGGGTTCCCAGTTAGAACAACACAGATTAAACAAACAAACTAACAAACACAGGATATAAAAAAAAATGCTAATAAAACATTCAATAAAATTAACAAATACATAAAAACATACTTGCACATACACTATGAGATCAAATTATATAAAACAAAAGCACTGGCCCTGCGGCAGGGGTCTCGCTACGTACATACAGCGGCCGCCATCCCTAACATGATAAATCAAATAGCCCGCCATCCAATTTGACATGGGGGGGAAGTAATCCCAACTTCATCCCATATTTTAGGTAGCGCCATCATTAAAATACAAGTTCAAATGAACAAGTCTTGGTCTTAGGCTTCAAAACGCTGTGTGTTTTTATTACAATCAGACTCATATTCACAGAGAAATTAGTTTAATGAGCAAGTGAATGTAAACGCGGCAGAATACAAAGACACACGGAACGCGCACGTGCGATATACGGCGATCTGCCGCATTGAAATGAAACTTTCCTGGCCAGACCTGACTCACCGGTCAAAAGACAACATGTGTACACAGAGTCTACAGTTGTTATTTTGTCTGCTCAAAATTATTTTATTTAAAAATATCTGTGTTTTGTTCCACAGGCAGGGAGCAATGGGACTGTAAAACAAAAATGTCCTGAGACCTCAAGCAGTGACTACTTAATCTGAGGTGCAACACATTTGCATCTCCTGGACTCCTGGACTCCTTCTGCTTCCTGGGCACCACCATCACCCAGGACCTCAAGTGGGAGCCCTCCATCAGCTCCCTCATCAAGAAGGCCCAGCAGAGGATATACTTCCTGCAGCAGCTGAGGAAAGTCAAGCTGCCAGTGCAGATGATGGTGCAGTTTTACACGGCCATCATTGAGTCCATCCTCACCTCCTCCATCACCGTGTGGTACGCTGGAGCCACAGCCAGGGTCAAACAGAGACTACAGCGCATTGTGCGTTCTGCTGAGAAGGTGATCGGCCATCTCTGCAGGACCGATACGTCTCCAGGGCTCTGGGACGAGCAGGTCGGATCACAGCTGACCCTTCTCACCCTGGACATGGTCTATTCGAACCACTCCCCTCAGGCAGGGGGCTACGGTCCACCCGGACCAGAACCTCCCGCCACAAGAACAGTTTCTTTCACTCTGCCGTTGGACTCATGAACACTTCTTAAACACCTGCCACTTTAACTGCAACTATTCATCACTCACTGCACTGTCACTTTCTGCACTACAACTTTAAATTAACTGTCATCTTGTGTACATAATAATGCCTATTTTTATTTTTATTTTATACTATAGGAATTTTAAATAGTTTCTTAATGCCTGCCCTTTTGTTTGACTGAATATATGTTGTTTTATTATTGCTCAGTGTTTTATGTTGCTCCTTAATGCCAAGATAAGTTCCTATGTTTGTGATTTTGTTCATTGACAATGGCAATAAACCCTTTCTGATTCTGATAATCCAGAACTGAGAGAAATGTCGCCTGGATTAATTGTTTTCTACAATTAAGAGGAAAGAAGAGGTTAGCCATGTTTCAGTGAATACAAATATATCAGGATTTGCTTGTTTTGCCCACACACTAATTAAGTCTATTTTTGATTTAATAATTCGCACATTCACGTGAATAACTAAAAATGTTTTTTGATTTAAATGTTAATATATTTAAATCAGTGTTTTGAACATTATCTGATTGAGTATCTGCTACGGGCTGGCTTTTAGTAGGTTTCCTGTTGATTAAATATAATTTGTAGTTTTATTATTCACTACACAATTGTGACGCTTGTAATTTTCATCTGATTCCTTTCCCATTTGAATAGAGGTAATAGAGTGTTGGGCTGGTTGAAGTCATGACACTAATTTTCTACTTATGATCCTGACTGGTAGTCAATGTTAAAAGAAAGAGGACAAGAGCCATACATATTTGCATGAAGGCAATCACGTTTAAACATTTAGGTTTATTTTTGGATTTACTGAAATCATTTGATACTATTTACCACACAATATTGTTACAAAAATTAGAAAAAATATGGCTTTAGGGGAAAAGTAAATTCTTGGTTAAAAAATTACTTATCAGATAGATTCCAATACATTCATCTAAAGGGTGTAGAGTCTAGTTGACAGATAATTA
Organism: Chaenogobius annularis; assembly: GCA_015082035.1. Taxonomy (NCBI): domain Eukaryota; kingdom Metazoa; phylum Chordata; class Actinopteri; order Gobiiformes; family Gobiidae; genus Chaenogobius; species Chaenogobius annularis. The sequence continues at coordinate 69,736 of BJKM01000016.1, forward strand.
GTTGTGGAGTGCCACAAGGCTCGGTTTTGGGCCCGACATTTTTTAATAATATATAAATGATATTCATAAAGTATCTGATGTTCTTAATTGTGTCTGGTTTGCAGACGATACCACAGTTTACTGCTCTAGTCAAAATCTTAGTGAGCTGGTGAAAGTGACAGAGAGAGAACTGCATAAACTAAACAATTGGTTTGCTTTGAATAAATTATCATTGAACTTGAAGAAAGCAAATGTTATGGTATTCAGTAACAAACATCTAGAGAATGATCCATCCATCTTCTTCCGCTTTATCCGGGGCCGGGTCGCGGGGGCAGCAGTCTAAGCAGGGACTCCCAGACTTCCTTTTCCCCAGACACTTCCTCCAACTCCTCCGGGGGGATCCCGATCCCGGGGAGCGTTCCCAGGCCAGCCGAGAGACATAGTCCCTCCAGCGTGTCCTGGGTCTTCCCCGGGGCCTCCTCCCGGTGGGACATGCCCCGAAACACCTCCCTAGGGAGGCGTCCAGGAGGCATCCGGAACAGATGCCCGAGCCACCTCAGCTGGCTCCTCTCAACGTGGAGGGAGCAGCGGCTCTACTCCGAGCTCCTCCCGTGTGACTGAGCTCCTCACCCTATCTCTAAGGGAGCGCCCAGCCACCCTGCGGAGGAAACTCATTTCGACCGCTTGTATCCGCGATCTTGTCCTTTCGGTCACTACCCAAAAGCTCATGACCATAGGTGAGAGGGTAGGAACGTAGATTGACCGGTAAATCGAGAGCTTTGTCTTTTTCGACTCAGCTCCTTCTTCACCACAACGGTCCGATGCAGCGACCGCATCACTGCAGACGCTGCACCGATCGCCTGTCAAATCTCACGCTCCATCCTTTCCCTCACTCGTGAACAAGATCCCGAGATACTTAAAACTCCTCCACTTGGGGCAAGGACTCCCCACCCACCTGGAGAGGGCAAGCCACCTTTTTTCCGGTCGAGAAACCATGGCCTCAGATTTGGAGGTGCATCTGATTCTCATCCCAGCTGCTTCACACTCGGCTGCAAACCGTCCCAGTGCATGTTGCAGGTCCAGGTTTGATGGAGCCATCAGGACAACATCATCTGCAAACAGCAGAGAGATGAGATCCTGTGCTCTCCAAAACCGGACACCCCTCCGCCCCCTGACTGCGCCTAGAAATTCTGTCCATAAAAACAATGAACAGAACCGGTGACAAAGGGCAGCCCTGGCGGAGTCCAACACGCACTGGGAACACTGGAACAGTCTGACTTACTGCCGGCAATGCGAACACAGCTTCCTGCTCCGGTCATTACAGGGATCCGGACAGCCCTGAGCAGAAAGGGCCCCGACCCCGTACTCCCGCAGCACCCCCCCCAAAGGGACACACCGTGGGACACGGTCGAAAGCCTTCTCCAGATCCACAAAAGCACATGTGGACTGGTTTGGGCAAACTCCCATGAACCCTCGAGCACCCGATGAGAGAGTATAGAGCTGGTCCAGTGTTCCACGACCAGGACGGAAAACCACTCTGCTCCTCCTTGAATCCGAGGTTCGACTATCGGTCGGATTCTCCTTTCCAGTACCCTGGAATAGACCTTACCAGGGAGGCTGAGGAGTGTGATCCCCTCTATAGTTGGAGCACACCCTCCGGTCCCCCTTCTTGAACAGAGGGACCACCACCCCGGTCTGCCAGTCCAGAGGCACCGACCCCGACCGCCACGCGCATGTTGCAGAGGCGTGTCAACCAAGACAGTCCTGCAAACATCCAGAGAGACTTTAGGTACTCGGGGCGTATCTCATCCACTCCCGGAGCTCTGCCACCGAGGAGTTTGCCAACAACCTCAGTGACTTCGGCTTGGGTGATAGATGAGTCAGCCTCCGAGTCCTCCGTCTCTACTTCCTCTTCGGAAGACGTGGCAGTGGGATTTAGGAGGTCCTCAAAGTACTCCTTCCACCGCCGACGACGTCCCCAGTCGAGGTCAGCAGCGTCCCCACCCGCCACCGTAAACGGTGTAGTGGTGGGACACTGCTTCCCCTCCTGAGGCGCCGGACGGTTTGCCAGAATTTCTTTGGGGGCCGACCGATAGTCTCCTCCGAGGGCCTCCACTCGCACTCTCTCCAGGGCCTCCCCGAACTCCTCCCAGACCAGGTTTTTGCCTCTGCAGACGAGCACGAGCTGCGGCGCCGCCTGGACCGCCGATCACCTCCCTGTTGCACTAACGGCTCCGGGTAGTCCCACACAGCACAAAGCAGGCCTGATAGGCCTCCTTCTTGGACCGCCCTGACGGCATCCTTACTTCCTTTCGGTCCACCACCGGTTCGGTGGGGTTGCCGTCCGCCGCAGCACAGCGCACCTGAGACCGTTGCGACCACAAAGCTCCAGAGGCACTAGCAGCCCGCATTGACAATGGAGGTCGAGAACATGATCCACTCGCGACTCAATGTCCCCAGCCTCCCCCGGGATTTGGGAGAAGCTCTCCCGGATGGGTGTGAATTGAAGACCCTGCTGACAGCGGTTCTCCGCAAAGACGTTCCCAACAGACCCTCACTATACGCTTGGGCTGCCAAGTCTGTCCGGCTTCCTCCACCGCCAGCGGATCCAACTCACCACCAGGGTGGTGATCGGTTGACAGCTCCGCCCCTCTCTTTACCCGAGTGTCCAAGACACGCGGCCGGAGGTCAGATGACACGACAACAAGTCGATCATTGACCTCCGGCCTAGGGTGTCCTGGTGCCACGTGCACTGGTGGACACCCTTGGTGCTTGAAACATGGTGTTCGTCGTTATGGACAGTCCGTGACTAGCACAGAAGTCCCAATAACTGAACACCGCTCGGGTTCAGATCGGGGGGGGGCCGTTCTTACCCAATCACCCTCTCCAGGTGTCACTGTCGTTGCCCACGTGGGCGTTTGAAGTTCCCCAGTAGAACAATGGAGTCCCCGGTCGGTGCACCTGTCCAGTACCCCTCCCAGGGACTCCAAGAAGGCCGGGTACATCAGCACCGCTGTTTCGGCCCGTAGGCCGACACCACAGTGAGAGACCTGTCCCCAACCCGAAGGCGTAGGGACGCGACCCTCTCGTTCACTGGGGTAAACTCCAACACATGGCGGCTGAGCTGTGGGGCAATAAGCAAGCCCACGCCAGCCCCGCCGCCTCTCCCCGCAGGCAACACCAGAGAAGTGGAGCGTCCAGCCCCTCTCGAGAGGATGGGTTCATTTCCAGTGCCCAAACTGTGCGTGAAGGTGAGGCCGACTATATCTAGTCGGAACCGTTCAACCTCCCGCACAAGCTCAGGCTCTTTCCCCCCAGTGAGTGAGGTGACGTTCCATGTCCCCAGAGTTAGTCTCTGCGTCCGGGGATCCGGTCGTCGAGGCCCCTGCCGTCGACTGCCGCCCAGATCCCTCTGCACCAGCCCCTTACGGATCCTCCTGCCCCGGACAACATAGCTCCTGAGATCATTCGGGCGCTCAAACCCCTCCACCACGTTAAGGTGTCGGTTCAGGGAGGGGTCTAGAGAATGATATCAAGATTAAAATAAATAACTTTGTAATTGGAAGAGTCAATTATATAAAGTTTCTTGGAGTGATCATAGATTGCAAAATGGAAAGCACATGTACAGAAGAAAGTATCAAAGACTATTGCAAATTTATACAAATTACAGTATATTTTGAACAAAAATGCATAATATTTACTTTATTCTTCTCTCATCACGCCATACTTGGCATATGGTATTGAAATTTGGGGAAATACATACAAAACTAGAACTAAACCATTTTTAATACTAGAAAAAAAGGCTATTAGATCGATCAATCTTATAATTTGCCTTGTAAACCATTGTTCATACAATCAAAGCTTTTAAAGTTTTATGACTTAGTAGATTTGTATACTGCTAAATTTATATATTTTGTCAAATATAATCAAATCCTGGGCTCTTGCACAATGATCGACTGCTGCTGCAGATAGAAGGAAACACGGCGAGCTGATTTTCTAATCTGGATAGGAACGGACATTCGCGCTTGGATTACGTCTTTCCCCTCTTCTCCAGATCTGACTAGGCATCGCGGAGCAGAGCGGCCCTCAGCGGGTCTGAGCGGGGCCTGGACACGTCGCTGGCTCAAGGCGGTGCATCAGTTTGGCCTGAAAGCCGCAACCAAGGCAGTGACAGCTCAGCTCGCTCGGCCCCGTCCGCTCTCACGCACCACGTCAGACACAGAGGCAGGGCTCTCAGGGGTTCAGTCATGACGTAGTGTAGGAGCTTATGATTCAGCAGAGGCTCCAGGTCGAACTGCAAAATTCAAATGTAGTGGCCACAGTTGAATCCAATGAGGACAATGCAGGCACAGCTTTGGACCCAAAAGTCAGATTTTTAACAGATATGCACTAAAATGACAAAATAAGGCCAGGGATGTGTATCTATATCTATTTTAGACCCATTTACATAGTTTATGGGTCTAAACTCAGGAGCTCCCCGAGACGACTTCCAGCGCAAGGCCAACAGCGCAGAGCCTCCCAGCTCATGCCGAACAGTCGCATGCGGTGGATCCCCCCAGCTCACGACAAGTGTTCAAGCTCTGCGTGCGCTGGGACTTCACAATTCCAGTAGAATTGAGCTTCGCTCTATTTTGTGTGAAGCTATTTACAACAAGATACATTATGTAACAAACTTAAGATGGGAACTAGAATCAAATTTGATTCATAATTATGTATAATTTATCGACTACTATGGTATTCACTTTGATACATCCAGATTCCTCTCAGTTTTGCAATCTAGAGCAAGCCGCCAAGAACGTGCAAAGAAATTCAAGCAGTGACAAGGCAGAAAGAGAATTTTCAAATTGTGGAAGAAGTACTGGTCATGGTCTACTGTGAACAACTTTCTGACTTGGCTGCTCACTTGTTAATTTTGACCAGAATAGGATATGCAATTGTTTTCATTAATTATTTTGCATTTAAATATGCTATGTGAGTATTTTTAATAAATGTTATACGCAAATCATACGAGCCACCATTACTCCAGAACTTCGAATAGAGAATAACAAGCACATGTGTTAAAATGAATTTTAAGTGCTTTGGGTTATCCACAACTTTAATCAGACATTTGTTATGAAAGAATTGACTGCCTGCCCCTCCTGTAGCTGTGTCTGACTGTATCCGGTCCATTGTAAACGGACCCTAACCTAAGTTCCTGTTGGAAACCTCAGTCTGAGTAAAATTACAGTTTTCAACCACCTGAGTCTGCTTCAAATGTCAGCTCTTCTCTGGTTCACAGTAAAGGGTAGGGGCCACACCGTTAAATGTCAAGTAATGCTTTTTAAACTAATTGACTTCAGTGTCTTTGGAGGAGGGTCTGATTAGAAAAGGCAGGATGACCACCTGATGGACACGCAAAGATGTTGGACACTACTGCCCCCTGAAAGAGCAGCATGGACTGTTGTTGCCCTTTAGTGGGAACATTCTTTTAAGACCATTATTTTATGTTTGTCTATTTTTATCTTCTTTATGCGTTTCGTGGCTTGAATGATCTTTTAAACATGCTTTTGGCCACCCTTTTGGATTAGAATTTAATATATTATTTACGTTAGGAAAACACACTTTATACCCTATATGTCGGTGGAATCCCTCATTCGTCCAGGACTGTTCCATTGTCGAAAAAGATTGACATCAGAATGACTCTTGGATGAGAGTCGAAACGTTTTGTTTTTTCTAAAACAGGGTCCAGATGACTACAACTGAATCTTTTTCTACAATGTACACCCTATACTTACGTTTCTAAGCTTTGGGACCCCTTCTATTATCAGCAGTGGGAATGAACAATGAAAAAATAAACAAATGAAGCTGGATGTCACACTACAAGACTACAAGGGAATTTAAGTCGTAAGACAGAATACAAACACACAATGGTTCAACAATCAGTCGTGACTACGATCAAAGTTTGTCTGAGCTCTAGGATATGTGTATACACGTTATATTAAATAGATACATACAAATAAAACTAAATAAATTAATCAAAATAAAGAAATAAGTAATTCAAATAAAAGAATCCATCGAACTACCGTATCTTTTTGTGCACACAGTAACTGACCCGTGCGGGTTCTGCAAACCTTAGAAAGTACTTAAAATCACGGTGCCCTTTTACACTGACCATCAAGTACTGCGGTCGCGGGTCCGAAAGCCGAAAGGGTCTGGGGAAAAAAATCAATCTTTGCTGGACACCGCAGTTTGATCAGCTATTTGATTTCAGGTCATTAGATGAGTTCCTGCGCAAAACCACACTGTTCGTTTTTATGTAGGAAATCCAGGTAATGTTATTGTATATTGGGTTGTGTAGTTAGTGTATGGTTTGTTCTTTCGTTTTTCCATTTTGAACCCAAATCCCAAAAAAGAAAAAAGATAAAAAAAATAATAATTCCAAATAAAAACTTACACAAAAAAACCAAATTCAAACATTGTCAATTCTGATTTGTATATTTCATATTTTGATTTCTGCCTAACATTATCGGCTGATTGATTTTACCAAGAGCTGATGCGCTCTGTGCCCCAGATCCACGTGTTTCCCGGTTCACAGCATAGCCAACGAAACCCCGCCTCTTTTCATATACACAATGAGAAAAACTTAGGTCGAGTTTGTGCTGAAATGTTTGAAATTGTCCCTGTGTGAAACCAAAGATCCACTCTCCAAGATTCCATTGCAGAAAAAACTGGCCAGTGAGGGCTGAGCCAGAGAATCTCTGACACCGCTCTGCCTCTGACTGTTGGTCCCAGGGTAAAGAAAACCACCCACATGCAAACTCACGTCCAGAGTCCTTCACCTCTCATTCAGCTTTACTTCGCACCCCCAGAGACACAGCCACTTTAACTGCGGACATGATAAGAAGAGCTTTGCTGAGCACTCGTCACAGAGATTTCAGAGGAAAATAGCTAATTATATTATTCACCGTGAGAAATTAAATAATGACTCATTTTCCCTTTTCTGATTGTTTAAAAACAAAAACGGTTATTTCCCTACTTTCAATTTCATTTTGAGATCAGTTAACAGGAAACGGGTTGTTTCCCGATTTTGGATTTCCCATTTAAAAATAATCAAATAGCATGCAGATACACATCTGCGTGACATTAGTCAAAAACGGACCGCAGTGGACCGGAGTTCCCACAGGTCTCAAACAGCACCCAGACCAGAGTTAGTGGTAAACAAACAGTAACTTTCTCTTAACGATTCCAAACAGATGTTAATCAGTCCGAGGTTGTGAGATCTGAGTTGTGAGACCCTTCAAAACCTGTAATGAATATACATGCTTGTGTTCTGTGCAAATTAGGCATAAATATGTACTTTATTCCTGCTATCTTTTCCCCTGTGTCTTGTTTGTTTCTGAGCCAAACATCTTGCCTTGGGCTCTAACAGGATGATAAATATTCCGAGAAAGGAGCCAGAATCAAACTGAGACTCGACAAAATTGGCTCAAATCATAGACACATGGAAACAGCACATATTGTAAGAGCTACTGTTATAGTGAGATAAAAGGTTTGCTGGACAATATTTAATAACAATCAGTTATTTTTATATTTTTTATTCAACCTTTATTTGACCAAGAAAATCCCAGTGAGATTAGTGATCTCTTTCCCTTTATTTATTTTTTATTTTTCTTCCTTCTTTCATTTACAAATACAAAACAGTAACAATAGTGAGGACAACATGAACAAAAACGACAAAAGACAGACAACAACCAATAGAGAGACAACAGTCTAGAAACTTCAGAGCGGGGTGAGTGGATGAGTGTACGCGTGTGGGTGAGTGCTTGGATGTACGTTGTATGCTTGTTTGTGCATATGTGTGCGAGTGTGTGTGTGTGTGTGTGTAGGCATTCAAACAGAGTGAAAATGTGATGTATTATTGTTACTATCGTCACAATGCTACCATATATTGTCGTACATGTAGATATAGTCATATTTTGTAAAATAGCAATCATTATATACCACCACTCATTATTGTCATTATATATATGTAAACACACACATGGTGATGGGGGGGTGTTAGTATTTTCAGGGCAACAGTTGTGACAATAGTGATAGTAATGATATAGCAAAAGTGATATAAATGATAACAGTGATAATAGTACTAACAACAGCAACAATGATAATGATGATAATAACAACAACAAAAAAAAATACATGTATGTGTTAATAACATGTTTTTGAGGCAGTGTAGTGGTTGTGTTGCAGGGTGGTGGTTGTGTGGCAGGGTGGTGGTTGTGTGGTTGTGTAGGATTTGGCTCACAGACAAATACATAAAGTTGGTAGACGACTGAAATATCTGAAGAGTGGAAGATAGTGGAAGAAGAGAAGGGAATCAGAGTTGTAATAGGTCAGAGAGCGTTGGGTGGGGAGGTCGGTTTCAGATGAGTGATTATTGGGGGAGGTGTATATTCCATTGTAATGAAGTCGGTGAGAAGATTTTTCCAGTGGTTAATGTGAATGCTATTGCGGGTTTTACAGTTCATGAGGATAGTTTTCTTGGCGATGGTTAGAGCTGTGAGGAGTGTTATGAAGTTTATTGTTTTTTCAGTAATTATTGTGAGATCCCCTAGCAGGCAGAGAGAGGGGGATAATGGGATGTGGCAGCCCACTATAGTGGATAGTGACTGTGTGACCTCTTCCCAAAAGTGTTTGACTGGAGTGCAGTGCCAGGTTGCGTGGATATATGTGTATATACTTAAATGTGAAACCCATTTTAGCTAATCTGTTTCCCATGCAATGTGTTCTGTGAAGTGTTTTGTGTTTGTAACCCAGGTAGAAAACTCTGTTCGTTAGCTTAGTCTTGTTTGAATGAGCCGGTTAGCGTTTTTCTTTAAATGCCTACTTTCTCAATTATCATGTTCGCAAACTAAATGAAACTTTTCTCATGGTTACTTGAATACAAAGATGTGTATTGCTTAATTGTAAATGTATTTGGAAGCACTTTAAGGTCCAAACTTAATTTTATTATATTATAAATTATGTTCTTTGATACTTTGCAATATTTAACACTAGTTATATCTACTTATCTTTTGATGTGCACTTGATTGATTGATTGATTGATTGATTTGGTCCTGTTATTGTACAGGCCAGGTTGGATGCAAGCTAGGAACAGGCGGAACAGGCAAACTGAGTCAAACTGAACTTTAGGCAGCGAGCCTAAAGCCTCACATCGAGCCCGGACGCTACCACAAGAACTCTACCACAAGAACTCTACTTGCTCTGGTCGGGCCAGTAGGAGGCTCTTGTAGCCACCCTTTACTTTTCCAAAGAACTTGTCTCAATTGCAGTCACTACGAGCACTGTGATTGAGCGTGACACACGCTGGGGACTTTAGAACTTTTCTACCTGGATGATTTCATATGAACTTCATTGAACTATGCATTTGCATTTAACTATAACATGTACATATCTCTAGTCTTTTGTAAATAAGTGAATGGCCATTTTTCTGTTGTCTATATTTTTGCCTACTCAATATAAGGTACCGCAAAACTTAATTACGCTTTGTCTCCTTACTTACTTACTCTGTTCCGAGAGCCGCATCTAGAATGTTTCTGAACCAGCCCAACAATTATAACTACCATTATTACGGCATTGTTACCCGTGTTTATGTACTATAAACGCCACTGTAAGTGACACACATGCTACATATTGTATTAATTGTAAATTGGCATTTTTGGACATAAGATAAATATTTTTACAGATTTGGGTCCAGAAGTTGGCATCAGGAGTAATTGAAAGGTAATTTTCCCCTTTTATTGTTGGTAGGCATATGGTCTGAGATGGCTTTGAAATTATTTTGTATATTTTAGAGAGAAGTTTCTTTGGAGATGAGATATTAATCAAGTCTGATATTGCAGGTGGGAGTTCTAAATTAATTTTTTCCATAACTGATGATTTGATTTGTAGATATATATATATATCTACAAATTTGGTGAAATTTCCAACAGGCTGTCAGAATAGAGACTATGGCTATAGCATTAAAGCATGTGTCGTTTTATTGATTTGGTGCAAAATGGGATGCTACATTGGGTACTTTGCATAATGATTGTTCTATTTCTAGCCATGTAATATCAGATGTCCGATGTCTCTTGCAGCATACTGCAATTTTACAGCTTGTCCCATATTAAGTCATTTTTGTTGAGCTTTGAAACATGTTCCCACATCACAAAAATGTATCCACTCCCCCCAAAGCCTCAAGTTAGTCAAAACATTGAAACAATAAAAATTGCAACTAAATAAGATATTAGTCTGAAATAACATTAATAATTGGAATATAAAAATGCCAAATTACGTTTATTTTGTGTAATTCACAGACCGTGACTGTCTTTCTTTGGTTTGTGCTTTGAACCTATGAAGAAATGACACAACACAGAGCTTCATTGCTGTACAAATGGGGTCAGCCCTATGTTCCCCGGTATTGGTGTTCCCCAGGGCCAGAGCACTCCCGACTCTTGCATTGCGGGGCAGCGGCATGGAGAGGTGTGGGCCGATCATTGCCGTTTGCGGCTATATTTATTAGGCCAGAGCACTACAAGATTGCGAGAGGCCAATTAAGTTCTGTAAACGGGCGAAGCCCATGCGAAAGGGTGCACAAAGTGCTCACTAAATTACATGGGCATGAAAAATCGCTCACTAATTCCTTCCCCAATTCCTGTACATATAAACCCCCAATTCCTGTACATATAAACATGTAATGCAAAAATGTTACATTATTATTGTATTGAGGGCGAATGATATACAGTGTGCACGCTCAAAAGTATCTGATCGGCACTTTTGTGACCAGGGACCTACACCAAATGTAAAGTTTAGGATATTTGAAAAATGGGAAAGAAATAATGGGATTATTTCTTTCTCCTTAGGACTAACCCCCTTGTTTTCACACAGTGAACACTGATGAAAAGTCAAGAAAATTTGCACACCTCTAAAAAGCATGTCTCTCCATTCTGGCTCATTTTTTCTAAAACTCAAATGTGTCGCGTCAGCGCCCACAGTGTACAAAAAATGCATTATGAGATAGGAAAATGCTAAAAAAAATCTGATCGTAGAAACATGAATCATGAAATCTGAGGTAGATAGTGACTGGAGGGTGACTGTAGCCTATCCCAGTGACTTTGGGCCTTAGACGGGGTAGATAGTGACGAGAAAATGAATCAAAAAAGATATTATTATGGCAACGCCGTCCACCAAACCAGATGTTGGCCATATTGGATATTTGGACGTTTGCCCAAATAAAACTTGTTAAAATGATGTTGAGGAATTCAGCATAAAAAGTTATCAAAACTATTTCAATAGGTTTCTTGGTCTCATATAGCTAACATTTCTGAAATATTAAATTTGCTGCCATTACCACATACATACACATAAACTCTTTGACCTAAACCAACCTGAGGTGAAATAATTGCATTTGGCATGTTACCATCTCCTACAGAGTTAAAAGAATGTTTAAAAGGGGACCAAAACATTTTATATTTCAAAATGTTATGAAATTTGGCACAAAAAACTATTTTGGCATCTTGATCAAAAAAGTCAATGATACCCATGTCATATTTCTTAAGTGTAGCTGTGGCAATGACAGAAACGTCCCATTTCAACATGTTTACACTTTCACTTCACCTTCACACCTCCTCAGGCAGGCAAGGCAAGGCACGTTTATTTGTAGAGCACAAATCTTACATAAGGCTATTCAAAGTGTTCACTCAAAAGGAAAAATGCATTAAAATAACGAAGACATGACAGAAATTACAAAACAGTTCCAGACATAAATGAGAAGAGTGCAAATAAAATCATTTCAGTCATATGCACAGCTAAACAAAACAGTTTTTAGCTTAGATTTGAACAATGCCAGAGTAGAGGCCTGTCTCACATCCTCAGGTCCTGACTCTGAGCACCAGCAGGAGGCCATTTAGTCCAACCAAGTTTAAATTTGTAGAAAATCAAAATTGAGGAGTGGGGAATCCAAAGTTTTAAATTCTACAGTCAGTGCGGTGGAGCCACAAAATTGTCCCAGAATTAAAAAAAAAAAAATTGCATTGCATTTTGCATGAGTAGCAAACATTTTACTTTCTCACAAGTTCCTAAAATGTTGTACAAAAAACAATTTTGGCATCCGATCAAATAAGTCAATAAAACTTGTGCCATATTTCTTATGGCGCAACCGTAGCAAGGACATTGTTTGGAAAAGTATTACGGTCTTTGTGTGGTGCAGAAATGCCCAAAATATTGCAATTTTCAGTACACAATAATACCCCTATTTGTAAAGCAAAGGGGGTATTTGATTGGCATTAGGTGTAATAGAAGGGGGAAGATTGGGGCGCATCAGTGTCCCCTCGTCTTGCATTGTGGGGCAGCGGCGTGGCACTGGCAATGGCTGATCATTGCCCCTTGCAGCTATATTTTATTTGGATTGTTCTTCAAATTTATCAAAAAATGACATAAACATTCAGCTGTAATTGACTGAAACATCAGCAGTATTAAGTTTTATCATGGAAAGTTCTGATTTTAAATGTGCACAATGTTTCTTTTCTGATGGAGGTTCTTGTCTCCTTAGAGTTGACCCCTGGCCTAGAATGTTCTGTACAGCAAGCAGTGGCCCATCCAGGCAGGCCTCTGGGGGGGTGCACCTTTGGGGCAGTGCACTTTTGGGGCAGTTACTGTCAGACTTGCGCAACACAATGCAGAGTCCTGAAATAACTTCAACAGCCCATTCTCAATCAGCTTTCTCTTCCTATGCTCGGCTGTAGTTCATCACAGGCCCACAGACATGGCCCAGCCCATTGTCATTCGGGTCAGCCCCTGTCACCCGGGTCGACACCTGTCAGCCGACAGAGCAATGCAAGAGCGTCATCTCACAGCCTCAGTCTCTGCGCCGCAGCTCCCATTCTCATATTCCTGTAATAGTTCTGATAATGTTTAGCCTTTTGAAAAAAATACATACATTTTCGTGCAAAACCTATGTTCAAAAGTGACACATTTAGACGTCTTGATGCAAGTCTGGGACGACTGGAGTGTTAAGGGGCCACTTAACTGCTGTTCACTGCTGTGACCAGGGGAATTTCTAACAAGCACACTTTAGGGGCACGAACAGGGAGACCTGATGTAAACTTATTTATTTTATGTAGTAATTCAATATAAATAATCACATTTGGACTTGTAAACCAATTAAAAATCAACAGTAAAATAGTTCTAGCATAGTTTTGTTTTAAAATGTATTTAAAATGTATTTAAAATTTTAAAAGTATATAACTATACTGTAATTATAAAAATACAGCCTTAAAGCATTTGGGTGTGATGTAGAAAAATATATTTTTCTACAATGGAACACTCATGGACGAATGAGGGATTACACCGACATTTGGGTGTGAGTAACAATAACAGGCCATACCAACCATTTTTAAGACAAAGTAAAAATGCACTAAAAATGAAAAGCACTCTTGTTTTGGACTATATCCCAGCAGTTACATTTGAATTAATATACACAAATATTAAGTCAGTAAGCTTATCCCCAGTCGTAGGGGATCGGTCCAGACCAAAAAGTCCAGGGGCGATTTTTTTTTTTTTTCTCCCAGTCCAGCCCTGCCTCCAGACCCCGTTACAGGTCAGATCTGTGGAGAAGTTACCTTGCTCACAGGGAGAAGGCCGTTTTTTCAGCATAACTATAACCCTGTAACTGAATAAATGAAAGATTAATATCATAGCAGTCCAGCCAAGCAATAACATCTCAATAGAGACAAGCCGGTAGCGGACCCTCCTCCAGAAAAATTGCGTAGTGCACCTTGAATATGAACAGGATTTGTTTTTTCCTATTCTGCTCAAAAGGCTCCAGAAGTCTGCACAGCTGTGCATTATTTTAATTGAAATAAAGGACTATTTTACTTAGGCTTAACATTAAGTGCATAGGTTAAACAGAGTAGGCACTTTACAATTAGTTGTGGACCTGAAGACTAAAAGTCATGATTTTACTCACACTTCATCCAGTTTTAGGAAACCTGTAAAAATGCCTGCATAATTTGATTGACAGGACAGGGGGCGCTGTTGGCAGGGTGGGGCACCCTGTCTATTCAATGGTAGGGGAAACAGCAGGCTCCAGAGGACTGTAAATTAGTTGCTAATAAGACAGTGACAAAAGTGCACAACTGCACTCCGTCTGTCACGGCTGAACTGAACACTTGTTTACGGTCTTGCATGCAAATTCAAACTGCATTGAATTGCAAGAGATTGCTTTTTCATCTGGCCATCTTCATCTCAATAGCGCCAATGATTTATTTTTGTGCAGATAAATTCATTTACTGAGAGCTTAATTAAGCAGTGATTCATGATTTGGGTGAGGCCCAAACTCTGCAGCTTTCAGAAGAATCTCATTTTCTATGACAACATTGATTCCCTTTTGCTCTCAATATAACCCAGCCGTCTCACTCAGCTGATTAATTTAGTGCACGTCACGCTTTCCTCCTTGACTATGTGCAAAAATCAGAGTAATACAAATACACAATTAATCAATCTTAACCCGTGCACAGGATTTAAAAAAATATATTATTATTTTTATTTTTTTAAACGCATGACACGGAGCATGACTACTTTTCAAGTCCAAATATGATTTATTTATTTGTTTTCTATTTTACGTTTGTCCATGGTAACGTCTGTTCAATCCTCGATCGGCAGCTCAGTGTGTGTGTCTTTTTTCCTGCTGATGTTCCAAAGATATTCATTGATTGTGTCCATGGCTGGAGTCCTGAGGCCCAAATACATAGTTCTGAAATTGAGTGGGATCAGAATCAGAATCAGGGTTTATTGCCATTGTCAATGAACAAACTTCACAGACATAGGAACATAGAAAACAACATATATTCAATCAAACAAAAGGGCATGCATTAAGAAACAATTTAAAATTACTATAGTATAAAATACAAATAAAAATAAGCGCGTGCGGGTCAGTTTGTTGCACTTTATTGATCTCTGTCCAATATTTCTGAGCAAGTCAGTCCCAAAACACAAGGAAATGGTTTGCCACCTGGCTGCCACAGTTTCTCCAACAGTTAGAATTACCCTGCGTATTATGAGCACTTTGACATAGTGCTATAAAGAAACATGACACATTTTCCCAACAGAACTCCCTCCAAACATGTGGTTTTGTGGTTTTTGTGATGTACACACACTTTCCCACTATTCGGCCGCCAAAACCAAATTACCCTCTCATTCACATAAAAAAAAAATATAATTAATAGAGTGGCAGCCTAAATTGTTAATACACTTATATAATTTAGATATAATTCCCCGTGAAAGTTTGATTTATAAGCTTTAAAAAGTTGAAAAGAGAATTTTTTGCCGATTTGAGAAATCAGTGACTGTTAATCCTTTTTTTTTAAATGCGCGTGGTTTCTTCCCTGACATCCCTCTTGAAGCCATCAATCGTGAATGCAGAATGGCACTTTGGAGGTCTGGGATGTACCGGCACTCTTTATATATTTTTATGGTGTAGTCGCCACATCTTCGATCTCTTGCTGTATAGTCTGCCGTATCTATAAGGAGGCACAAAGATTCATGAAATATAATAGTCTCAAAATCATTATTGAATTTATATAGCGCCTTTTCATGACACCAAAGGGCATTATTCATTCACTCCACACTCTGTGGTAAATTGCTATTATAGCCGCAGGCACCCTGGGGCAGACTGACAGAAGCAAGGCTGCCAATCTACCATAACCTTTTTACTCAGGTTTTTTGCACCACGCCAAATATCCTGACTGTGTTTAAGACCACTGTCTTTATATTGGCTGCAGTCTGTAAACAAAGTTGATAGACATTAGTATTTCAATTTTATTGCAACACTCGGTAAAAGTACTTTTTGCATCAGAGCAACTTACTAAGTAGCGCTGATAGCTGAATGTTGGCATCTATGCAAAACTCTCTAACGTTTGCCAAGTCCTTGCAAACATTGTCCATCGTCTTGACAAAGCTCTTCTTTTCCATAGCCACAGAGTTGCCTCCTGTCTCGTGTTTGTCCAGGTTGACTATGGAGATAATCTTCTTTGAGTCGTTTTCCAATGTGGTGTAGGTGCAGAACTGGGTACAAAACCCAGGGCTGTCCATCCGAGCATCACTTTTTTAAAAGGAAACATAGCATGTTACACATAGAAAAGCACTGAAAAGATAAAATAATTATAAAATGTGATAAGTGGTAGAGTGACTCCTTAGGTTTTAACTCGTCATTCACATTAGCACTACTTTCAATTCCTCAATGGTGTCCACACAGAACCAATCCTGGATTTTATGAAATGGTGTTGCATCGATCATGCTCATGTTCATGAACTTAAAGAGCAAGGCAATTTTACAAAAATCATTCCTAGACAGGAGGATGTTGGCTCCCAACATAAAATCTCCTGCAAGCATTCCAAATTTGAATTACCACAGTGAAGTCCGCTTCCAAACTGTGTGACCATTGGGACAGACCTATGCACATAGATGACCGCCTCACTAAATGAAACAAAGACTTAAAGTAAATAAATAAAATAACACACAATGTGTAATTCCCTACCCATTCCGCTATGATAGCAGTACACCTCGACCTCCCTCAAACCTCAAAGGGTTGTGCTGCATTGCAAGGGGCCTTAGTGATGTTGTCCTTCACAGAACATTTATGAATGGTATGAATAAGAAAGTCCAGAAGCCGCTTGATGAGGTCATGGTAGACAATTGACGCTGGTCTGCCAATCACATCTTCCTCAGTCAGTACCACTGGTGCGTCGGGAGGTGTGACATTTTCAGGCTTTTTGAGGTCATTTTCAGGATCTTCCATGCTGATCACTGTATAATCCTCAATGAAGATGCCTCTTGGTAGTACAGCTCCAGACCTTTGAATGTAAACACACACAAAAAAAAATGTTCACACCCAAAATCAATTTTGACTGCTTGCTAAATCAATGCAGGGTGAGAGAATCTTGCTTTTGTACATGACATGTGTGTCAATGAAAGCGTGATAAACCAATCAGCACTTTGTTGAGGTGGGGTGAAAGACATTGTTCTTACAATTGTGCTTCCCCTGGTGCTTGGTAGTTCTTTTGTGTTGGCATTTTGGGTGCGGCACCTTGATACCCATGGCTGGTATCCTAATGATATCCCAGATGATATCCTAATGATATCCCAGATGATATCCTAAAAGAAGAAAGCATTTTTAATGCAAATACCAGTAATTAACATCTCACACTTATATAGATAACCTTAACATATCTGCTTCGTACCGTTTCTCCTTGCAACATTTATTTGTACATATACACATTTGTGAGTACGTATGTATGTATGTATGTATAATATAATATATATATATATATATATATATATATATATATATATATATATATATATATATATATATATATATATATATTATTTTTTTTGTCATTATATTATAATGTGTGAGTTATTATTATGTATTCACTTGTGAATCGAGAGCCAAACTTTAAAAAAAGCAGGAAATAGTTTGGCTTACATTGAATTTTGTAGACTGTTTAAGGCCTCCACATCAATGTCAGTTGAGGACCTATTTGGAAAGAGCCATTAAAATCAGAAATGCAATATACCAATGAGCAATTCTATTAGCCAGAACACAGAATTTGTTTTTACCTTGCAGAAAAAGATTCAGTTGTAGTCATCTGGACTCTAGAAAAACAAAATGTTTCGACTCTCATCCAAGAGTCATTCTCACTCTGTGAAAATCTCAAAATTCTCCATGTACAAGTTGGCCATGATGGCCCGTCTCTCCCATAGTGGCCAACTTGTACATAGAGCTTTTTGAGAAGAAGGCACTGACCTCCTTTTCAGTCTTTGATCCAAGTCTTTGGTACCGTTACGTTGATGACACATTTGTGACAATGAAGAAACAAGAGCCGGAAGGATTCTCAGAGCACATCAATGTGGTGGTTTACAATATAAGGTTTACAAGGGAAGATGCTAAGCAGAACCGCTTGCGCTTTCTTGATTGTTCCACAATCAGAGGAGATGACGGGAGATAGAAGTATATAGGAAACCCACACACACGGATCAGTACCTGCTCTTTGGGTCTAATCACCCACTACACCATAAGCTGGGAGTGTTCAAAACACTACAACACGGAGCACAAGAGGTGCCCACCAGCTCAGAGGGCAAGAGGAAAGAGGAAAAACATGTCCGGAATGCTCTCTCAGCCTGTGGATACCCGGCTTGGGCTCTTAACAAAGTGAAAAGAACCAAAAAGCAGGACAAAAGGGAAAAAAGAGAAACTGAATCAAGAAGAAAGGGTGTCTCTATCCCTTATGTCTCGGGACTGTCGGAAAAACTGCAAAGAATTTTTAGACAACACGAAGTCTCTTTTTATTTTAAACCAGGCAACACGTAAGACAAAAACTGGTTCACCCTAAGGACAAGATGCCTACGCAAAAACAGAGCAATGTAGTGTATTCTATCCAATGCAGTGAAGAAAGTTGTAAAGAGCGGCACATAGGGGAGACTAAACAGCCACTTCACAAGAGGCTTTATCAGCACAGAAGACACTTGAGTTCAGGACCCCAGAGTGCCGTGCATCTTCATCTTAAAGCCACAAACCACTCTATTGAAGACAGTGAGGTGGACATTCTAAGCCGGGAGAAAAGATGGTTTGAAAGAGGAGTTAAGGAGGCAGTCTTTGTTAAAAAGAGAATCCTTCCTTAAATCGTATTGGAGGTTTAAGATTCAACCTTCCTGTTGTTTATAATGCTTTTTTGAAACCCTGGAGACGCCCGGGGCGTTCTGATGCTAATAAGGTACTGAGGAGGGAGCGAAAGTCAGTGTACAATAGGATGTTGTGGCCCATCTCAGTGTCATGTACCTTCCCTGCTCCCCCTGCTATTTCCTTATTTGTCAGATCCTGGGTGGATCCTTCATCGCCTCCTCCTGCTGAACTCCACAGCTGCAGCTCATCTCTAATCACCACCTACTACTTCTCCAGCTAGCTGACCAGTCTCCAGTGCCAGATCGTTCCGTCACGTTGTCTGGTGCATATGCCACACAACGGCTACTACAAGGCTACTTTTCCATTTTGTTGTGTTGTCATTTTTGATACTTACCTGCATTTGTTTGCTCCAATGCCTCTCATGTGACCAGCTCCTGTTTCTGTCTACTCCTGCCCACCAATCAGCCTGCCACCACCTACTCTTCTGCTGTGCAGTGGATCCACTCAGCCCCTCCCGGATCCAACTCCCTGTTCCAAGACTATTTTTGTTCTGTCTGGATAAACTTTGTTTCTGCCTTTTTGGGTCCTCAAGTCGTGTTCCTAACACTCAGGGCTGTTAGTTTAAAGTGAAACCAATAACTCCCTTTATCAGGAGGTCCCGCCCTGTGGGCAGGGCTTACACAGAGGAGAATATAAAACCTGAGTTACCAGACTCGAGTCACAGATTGAGAATGACTCTTGGATGAGAGTCAAAATGTTTTGTTTTTCTAAAACAGAGTCCAGATGACTACAACTGAATCGTTTTTTCTACAATGGAACACTCCTGGACGAATGAGGGATTACACCAACATATTTTTACCTTGGTTCCTCTTGTGACAAAGTTCGGTCTTCACTACTACTGCTACTACTGCTGCTGCTGCTGCTGGTCATTCTTTCAACACCCGGTACAGAAAAATATGCATAAAAATAGTAATGCATAGATGATAATGAAACAACACTAAAGTTTCATCAAAATCGATTCAAACTAGCTCTAACCGATCAGATAGCGTTGCCATGATTGTTGACTCTGGTGGCTGTGGTCTGGCCCTTTGTGTGTATGGTAGGGGAGTCATTGTGCTATAGTAACTGTAAAAGATGATACACATAAAAACCATTTTGCCAAGCGTGACTCTTCAACAGAACATATATCAGTTATCAAAAAAGCTTGGCAAAGATAAGATGATAAATGGAACAATTGTTGTAGCGTAAACGAAAACGTGACATTACTCACGGCAATATTTCGACAATATTACACACTAAACACTGACACAAAAAACGTATGTGCGAATGTCCGCAAAGCCAAAAGTGTTGTACCAGCTAGTTCACAATTACACATTCTACATACAATAAGACAGAAAGTAAGCTAAAAAGTTACCTGTCCAGGAGAAACTTCGGTCGGAAGCCCGATTTGTGCTTTTAACTCAAGCACGTGAACGATTCCCCCAAAAATTCCCCCAAAAAATACTTGAGTTTTGTCTCCGCAGATTTTCGTCTCTTCTGACCCTAACTCAAATACAGTCTTTCTCTGTCATCCCTCAGCCATTTTTGTACTTCGTGGAAGAACTCGCTGCTAGCTTTGCTAAACACACATATATCAACCACGCCTGCGCAACCAGGGGAATGCACGGATATCTTGGGAACGTGCCAGAACGAGCCTGCAGTTGCACGCAGGGAATGATTAACATGTGGGAGAACTAATCAGCTGTCGAGGAAATGAGACTCTGATTCTGAGACTCTGAAATCCTCTATTAAACCTTTTTTAATAAAAAAAGCCAAAGGATTCTTTCAACATTACAAAGCTTTTCATGTGATTTCTCTTTTACAATCTGACTTTAAATCTCAGATCTGTGCTGTTAGGTGCAACACTTTGGTCATAAGCCAACCAGTGTAAGATTAAGAAATAACTTTGTTTACATCATTTGTTATATGTTTTGATTAGTTCTTTCCAAGTAGTGAGAACAGATTTCCTTCAAGGGTTTTCCGGTTCCCCCGAAATGACTCAACCGCTTGCCTGTACAGGAATCCCCGGCATTACTCTCAATATTTTTCCATTGAGCTTCATATTCTGGGTCACACCAGTACAGCAACGCTCTGATTTGAGCTGAAACAAAGTGATTTTTCAGACATGGTAAACCTCAACTTCCTTTTCTTTTTGATAGTTGAAGAGTTTTGGAAAAGGATTCTATTTCTTTTTTTCTTTTTTTTTTTTTTTTTTTCACATAGGTAGTTATTTATAAAAGGCAAAAGAGATCCCAAAAATATATATATTTAGTTTAGTATCCATTATTTAGTATCCAGATATCGGACTTCTTGAAGAAATTGCATCACATTGGGGATGGAAATTTCTGGCTTTGTCAAATATAATTGTCTGCCATCCCATTCATTGTAACTCCATGAATTGTTTTTGATTGTCTAATATATTGGGGTAGTTGTTCAAAATAAAAGGCAAACAGGAGAGGGGACCAGGAACAGCTCTGTCACACCCCTCTTTCCAGAGTCAGAGGATCCATCAGGTGACCATTGATTTTAATTCTTGATGTTGGACCATCGTAAAGAGCCCCAATATTGTTTTGCAATCAAGTCGTCTATTTGAAATGTGTTTAGGACTTTAAATAAATAAAGCCAGCTAAGTGAATCAAAAGCTTTCTCAGCATCCAAACTAATGATTACAGCTTTGTTTTTTTGTATATGGTTCATTATGTGTTGCGGTCATCTTTGTGGTATATTATCTTGCGTCGGTTGTCTGGTATTAAATCATGTCTGATCGTTGTGGATTAAATTTGGGAGTATTTGTTCCATTCTTTTGGCCATAACTGAGGTGTTTATATGGTAGTCCACATTGAGGTCTATATGATACACAGTCAAGTCGGTCCTTCCCTTCTTTAGGTATCAGGGATATGATGGCTTCTTTCCAGCTCGAGGTCTACTTTTTTTTTTTAAGTGCCCAGTTAAACATTGTTGAAAGCAAAGGGATAAGTGTTTCTTTTAGAGCTTTATACCACTTTAAATTGAACCCATCACTCCATGGAGATTTATTGTTCTTTTCTTTTGATTGCACCTTGTATTTCCAACAGTGTTATTTCAGCTCCTAATTTTTTATTTTGCTCTTCTGACATAATGGGCAAATTGAGGGTGCAATCATTGGTGTAAAAAAAATCTTCTCATTATAAGTACTTTTCTGTAAATGACTGACTACTGAATCTATTATTCATTCATTTCATGTCATCTTTATTAAGAACACAAGTACAGACACATGTTACAGCACCAAGACAGTTCGAAATAAAAGACACTAAGAGTAAAACACAAATGATAGACCATTTAGACTTGAGGTATCGAGGCCCGGGAGCCTGCAGTCAAAATCATCACAAGCCCCAAAACGGCATCATTCGTTCATTTATGTTACTCTTGTTTCAATAGCTTGTTTTGGCATTAAGTGTGGAGGATGGGGTCCTTGCTAGTGAAAGAGTCAAGAAAGCAAGCGTTATCCAGAAGCAGTTATGAAACAACTTACTTTTTAAAAACCACCCACCATTTATTTGTGTCAACTTTAATTTCAGAAAGGACTAATCACAAAATATCAGTGAAAGAAGAATCAAAGAATATAATTGTAATTTGTATATTCCAAAAAGAGAAAAGATTGTGTTATATGAGCTCTATTAGTTACAGTCCGGTAACATTTCATGAAACCGGGCAGTACATCTCTTTATGTGACCCCTGGCGCTCCTCCTTTGTGCTTCTTGTGGGAGCAGTGATGATTGAGGTCCACTTAGAGCTTTACCATCTGGAGCCGCCCTCAGCCTCCAGGTGTACCTCCCCTCCCTCGCTCGTACTTACTCTCAGACCTTGATCAACTTCCACCACTCTTTGTCGAGCCTGTACCGCGCTGCACTCGAGGAACTTGCAAGAGGGCTCAGGGTCATGGCAGAAAGACAGAGTTCTGTCTTCCCTCTCCTCAAAGACCCAAGGCGCTTCCTTGGTTTGAAGCGCTAACAACCTGGCACAGTGTCACACACCTCCGACAGTTATTCAGCAGCTGGTGAACAGGAGCTCGGAGGTTGTTAATCCTGCACTGTTTACCTCCTCCTCCTCACCTGCCATCGTCCGATCGGCCCCAGCACGCCAGTCACAAGCTGTTACACAAACAAAGATGATAACAACACTATTCACCCATTTATGATTGTGCTCAAAAGAGTGTGTAATGGCATAAGCAGACCATTTTCTTTTATAAACCAGAATTTTCACTAAATATGACAAACTAATAAATAATGTAAATAAAAAAGAGCATTGGCCACCAGTTGACAGTATGTGCCCATGTTTTTCCTTTTTTCTACAGAAATGTTGAACTGTCAGTTTGTCTTATATTAGACCAACATCACATCATGATCTCTCTGAGTGGAGTCTGCGTTACCCTGGGTTTTCTCCGGGTTCTCTGGCTTCTATCCCTGGTAGATACTGAATCAATATTTTATTAAACATCACTATTTTCATGGTAAACAGTCAGAAAAAAACACATAAATAATTTGATTAAAACTTAATCCATTAAAAAACATCCACTAGAGGGCGCTGTATCTTAAAAGTAAAAAAGCAACAACTATCAAACAAAAAAACAGTGCAAAGCTGAAAAGTCCCACTTTTGTGCTAATACACAAAACATTTGTGTTCTGGTTTGTCAATAACTGTCATGCAACCACCTGAAAATCCATCCATCTCCAGGGCTCTGGGTCGGATCACAGCTGACCCTTCTCACCCTGGACATGGTCTATTTGAACCACTCCCCTCAGGCAGGAGGCTACGGTCCATCCGGACCAGAACCTCCCGCCACAGGAATAGTTTCTTTCCCCTCTGCCGTTGGACTCATGAACACTTCTAAACACCTGTCACTTTAACTGCAACTATTCATCACTCACTGCACTGTCACTTTCTGCACTCAAACTGTAAATCTAACTGTAACTCTTGTGTACATAGAAATGCCTATTTTTATTTTTATTGTATAGTAATTTTGAAATTGTTTCTTAATGCATGCCCTTTTTGATTGAATATATGTTGTTTTATTATTGCTCAGTGTTTTATGTTGCACCTTAATGCCGAGACAAGTTCCTATGTTTGTGAATTTTGTTCATTGACAATGGCAATAAACTCTTTCTGATTCTGATTCTGATTCTGAAATTCTGATGAAGTCAAAATAAGGTCAACAAGACCAGAAACATCGGAAAGGTGAGTGTACCGATAATAAGTGTCCGTAGCCATAGTTCCACCGAGCTAAAAACACGAGATATCATTAGAAACTTAACAAAATACGCTTTCATTTGTACATATTGTATTTGTAATAAAACGTATATTCACTGTGTTATGACTTGTTGAATACAAAGAAGTGTTGAAATTGTTAGCAGAGAATGAAATAGAATTCTCTTGAACAATTTAACGAGTTAAGTTTCAAATGTTAACAAATTCAGTTTCTTGTTTTAACATGAACATATTTCGTTCATATATATTGCTGAAGGGAAACTGTTTATACAGGAGAGAGAACGATCTGGTCACAATGCCACGAGCCATGCTCTTTTCATTTCGCTTATGTTTGCCACACACACTCAACTTGTAGGCAGTGGCCTACTGTAATAAACTCCAGTCCTACCTTTTAGACCGTTGTTGGTGTGCACCTTAAATGATGGTTGGTGGCACTGATCATAACCTTTAGATCTGAAAGGCTTCGTTCTTGCACAACAACTCTGTGATAGTGCAGTGTTGCTGCGCCTCGCGATCAGCCACATTTCCTCTGAAGTGAGTCTGAACACTCCGATCTCACTTGGTCCAAGATGTCCCAATTCTGCCTGGTATTTCGGGCTTCAAGCCATGGCTGGTCCCACAATTGTAGCTGCAAGCTCATTTCAAGTTATAACTCAAGTTTCATAACTCAAGTATCTTATGAATGTCAGCCAAACAAAACAACAACAAAATTGGAAACTAATTATGGTTAATCAAGAATATGGACTGGCAGGTTAGAAATATAATTCATTAATCTGAGTTCCTCTGCCATGCTGTTTCCTCATGAATTGGATTTAGTCAGTGCGCTGCTCCACTTTTCAGTAATGTCACGTGAAAGCTGTCAGAGTCATGGGTAAAACTGCAAAATGCTAGAAGAAGAAAAAGTATGCAAAATATGGCATATTCCAGGCTCAGGAAATGTTGATATGACAGTGACTCTTTGTGAAACTTCTACAGATTCCATCTCATTTTAGCTTCACAAATGAGGCTATGCAAATGATATACATTGGGGAAAATGTTCAGGCAGTGATGGGCCTGTAAAGTACCTTTAGTCTTGGATATAAGGGTTTTGACTTTACACATGAGTTGTCATTGTTTTAGAGGGGTGTTTACAATGCACAAGTAAGGCAAGATAAAGGGAAAAACTCTCATATATTCAAATTTGCTGTACAGTATTTTGTTACATTATCTTTTCATAATTCCAAAAAACAGTGATGTTCACATCACTGACCCTGAGTGGGTCCAGCTCCATCGTGTATCCGCAAATTGAGGCGCTTCCGCCTGTTCGTCCGAGGGAGTCGGATCTCTCCTTCACTGTGGAACTCCTACAGGTTTCTACTTTTTCCCAAAGAGGTTTGGTAGTTTTTCCTGGCCGAGAAGGAGGGTCTAAGCACAGGGGAGCTTGGGACATCTGTCTAAGGACACAGGACGCTGGGACATTTCCAAGTCCCTATGAACATTGTTTATTTTGTTTTCCACTGTAGCCCCTTGAGGCAACTATTGTTGTGATTTGGGGCGTTACAAAAATGAATTGAATTGAATTGAATTGCTTTTACAAACCCCAAGCCTGGGGAAACTCCTATCTCAGCAAATGGTGGCATTCCAAAGACTGGACCCCTGTGGTGTTCTCCTTCCCTTGGGGCAAGCTATGGAGAAGTCCTTAATTTGCTATATTTTAGACTGACTCTATGTTTCACTATGTGATTTAAATCTGCAACTAAACCATGTTTAAACAGATGCCTTATGAACTGTTTGGAAATGTGTTATGTTTATGCCATATTTGCCATAATGTACATTTCCTCATTACCTTCTAATGATGTATGTATTAATTGACAATGTTGTAATATTTTGTTATGGTTACATATGTTGTTGTGCTGGTTTAAGTTTTTTTTTTAATATATAAACTTTATTTACAAATACAAAACAGTAACATAGTGAGGACAACAAGAACAAAAACAGCAAAAGTCAGACAACAACAAATAGAGGGACAGCAGTCTAGAAACTTCAGAGCAAGGTGAGTGTGTACATGTACGTGTGTTTGCGTGTGTGCATGTTTGTGAATATTTGTGCGTGTGTGTATGCATTAAAACTGAGTACCAACATCACAATGCTACCATATATTGTCGTACATATAGATATAGTCACATTTTTAAAATAGCAATCATTATATACCAATACCCTATATACCACTACCCATTGCATATGTATATAAAGATATAGATATACACATATGTACATATCTAAACATACATACAATGCATATACATGTCTGATCATCTCTCACCGCATAATTTCTGCCCATTCTATTTTTTATTTTTTTTTCTGTGTCATGTATGGTGTCTAAGGTGCATTAAAAGAAAGAGGACATCATGGTCTAAATTAGTAACTGTAATAGACCCAGGTTCTGGGCCTGGGCAGATTAAATGTTCCTGTAAAACACAAGGAAATGATGAGACGAGCAACATTGAAGTTTCTCTTTGCCTCGCTTTGGCCATATTTCTAAATACAATTGTGTATTATAACTGCAGCTATCGATTATTTTAGTAATCGTTTAATCTCTCAATTATTTTCTTCAATTAATCGAGTTAATCTGTTCATATTTTTTACATTCCGTAGGCCATTTTTAAAAGCATATAAAAAAAAAAAAACGTTACAAAATAATAAACAAATAAGGAGTTTTTGCTTAAAATAACACATTTTATTCTTAATTTCACCAAATCCCCAAAACAGCATTTTATTCACCAGTCCAAAGTGTGCTGTTAGAATATATAAAGGACGAATTAACTTGTCACCAGACTGTTTGTAAACAGTTACAGTTGCTATGAATTAATTTCCGTTTTATGTAACATAATTTAAAATAAGAAATTTTGTAAAAAAAAAAAAGTTTGTAAAACTCCCTGTTGTCTTGAGGTGTAACTCTGCAGTCATTTTGCAGTATTAGCTCCGTGTGCCGTTCACTTTAACCTCTGTGTCATCACCCTGTCATCGCAGACTTTCTGTTTCATAATGTTGATCCTCGGTTCTCTTTCACACAACAAAACTCTGCTTCCCAGTCATACTCGTAAGTTTAAAATATGCGGCTCTCTCCTCTGTTGTATTTTAGTTTCTGCAGGTCCGGTTGGAACAAGCTCCATGTGAAACGAAAGCACCATGAGGCGTCCCGTGCGCTCCGCGAGCAACAGATTCACGTGTTTTAATTTCAATATGTAAATTAAATGAATCATTGAGGCAATAAAATAATACAAGCTTTTTTGTAATCGAATTACTTGATTTACTTGATTAATCGGCCCTAATGTACAGCCCCAATGTACAGTAAACTATTAAATGTATTCCTTACTTCATATTAGTTTGTTGCACTGTTCAATACAATTACATTGTCCAACATTACCCATTGTCCTATAATGTTTATGTTCTCAAATCAAAATACATAATAATTTTAATATTAGATATTCTTTGTATCCGCAGTTGGACTGCTTGTTTTAGTATAAGGGTCATGAATTGCAATGTAATAACCCATGTAAAGACTGGCATTTAGCTTTAGCTTGAGACCCTTTTACACTTTTTATGAACCCATAAACCTAAACCTGCTTTGGATGCTGGAGTGTGGTGGTGCCAGTCCATATATGGTGATAGTGTTTGAACCAATGACTGATAACTGTGGCATTCAAAAGCACCACCTGTGTGGGAGATGTTTGTCATGGCCTCATATACAGGCAATGAAAGACGGGAGCAATAACATTGTTTGATTTCCCATTTTTCGATGAGTTCCTCCCCCCCAAATTTTTTTTTTTTTAAATTCAGCCTCAGAGCGTTGTTTCTTTATTTAATTCACCTTTATTTGTTTTTGCGCAATGCCGAGAGCTCGCCTTCATCCCCAGGTTGCCCGGACTAAACCCAGACTAGTAACGCGCACACATCTCTGCTTATAAACTCGGCTTGTGATCCATAAACGAGGGCAGGCAGCAGCAAAGCTTCATAAGAAGCAAGACGTTTGTTCGTGCACCTCGGGATGTAGAACAAAATTACGTCCTGATGTTATTTTGTTCTCAAAGTCTTTGTTTGGCAGTTCTCACAGCTGGTTCTTGACATATCAGCTAAGCAGAACTTTGTTCTACCCCTCTCTCTCGCATGTCCGCGCTCCACCTGTATCATTGCCTTTTGCGCGTCTAAATTCAGTTCCTCGTTCTGCTCGTTTCTCTGTGAATATGTGAATCATAAAACATGAAGCATTTCTAAGCTTAAAATACAGAGAACAGGTCTGACCAATTAGAAAAAGTGGACCAGTTTAACTGGGACAAGGATTTGTGATGTGAATATGTTTCAAAAATAGACGTTCCTCTCAGAGCTGAGCACATGAAAGTCTGCACTGTCCAGTCCAGTCCGGGCTGCGCAGTAACAGGTGTCCAACACGGGAGGTGGAGGTATTCAGCAAAGGGATTTTAGAGCTGAGAGCGAAACAGCGCTGCGCTGTTTATGTAAGTGGGGAAAAAAATAACCACATAACATTTGATTGTATTCATTATTCTGTAACTTATAATGTGTATTCTTTATGCCCATGAAGCTTGTTTTATTATGATTATCTTGTCCATATGGGGACAGTAACACAACTAGTTTTGAAGTGTATTGTGTTACGATTCTGTCCATTAACAGAATGCACTACACCATGCCCTCAGTTTGGTTTACTCCACCTCATATTTTGGCATAATCACGCCTCTTGTCTAGAATTCCACCCCCTGCGCTGTTATAATTGCGCCGACTGCAAGATGAAATGAGCTCTGCTGCGCCCGTAAACGCTACATCCAGGGACAAAATATGGCCCTTACAGTCTGGATAACAAAACGTATAAATGTTTTTTATCAAATTGTGATAAAAAACATTTACACATGAAAAGCTTTGATATGTTGAGGGAATCTTTTGGCTTGGAGAGAAGTATTTACAAATAAGGAGTTATTATAACCAAGAAATTAAACAAAGCAATATGGAAATATGTATTAAAGCTTATAAATCTGAATTTTCAAGGGGAATAATATGTAAATCATACAAGTGTATTAATAATTTAGGCAGCCACTCTACCAATGACATTAGAAATAAATGGGAAGGAGGGGGTAACTTTGTTTTGACGGATGAGGAGTGGGGGAGTATATGTACATCAGGCAAACAAAATCACATGTTTGGAGGGAATTCTGTTGGAAAAGTTTGTGTTAATCATGTGTTAACAATTAGCATTTCCTGCTAATTGTTGGAGAAACTGTGGAGGGAGGCAAAACACTATGACTTTTGGGACTGTCCTGTTGTTCAGGAATATTGGACTGAAATCAATAGAGCCATGCAATCAGTTTGGACATCATCATTTCACTCGGGGATCTCAATTCAGAACTATGTATTTGGGCCTCTAGGACCCCTGACATGGACATTGTAAATGGATCCCTGGAACATACTTCTGACTGCAGCAAAAAAAATCCATCACAAAAAAATGGATGACACAAACTGAACGATGACTGATATAATAATGGACATTAGAAAAATAAAAAAAAATTACATTCTGACTCAATTTGAAAATGGACAAATTTAACTATGGACAAAATGTGACAGTTATGTTGGAGCCATGGTTTGTGCCATGGTTTCTTTTGTTATATATCTATATATATAGATATATAATTTTTATTTTTATTTTTTTCTAAGCTTGGGTCCTCTACCAGAGGCCTGGGAGCTTGAGGGTTCTGCGCAGTATCTTCGGTCATTCCCCGCTTTGACTTTGATATATATATATAAAAAGATCCGTAAGGGGCTGGTGCAGAGGGATCTGGGCGGCAGTCGACGGCAGGGGCCTCGACGACCGGATCCCCGGACGCAGAGACTAACTCTGGGGACATGGAACGTCACCTCACTGGGGGGGAAGAGCCTGAGCTTGTGCGGGAGGTTGAACGGTTCCGACTAGATATAGTCGGCCTCACCTCCACGCACAGTTTGGGCACTGGAACCCATCCTCTTGAGAGGGGCTGGACGCTCACTTCTCTGGTGTTGCCTGCGGGGAGAGGCGGCGGGCTGGCGTGGGCTTGCTTATTGCCCCACAGCTCAAGCCGCCATGTTGTTGGAGTTTTACCCCAGTGAACGAGAGGGTCGCGTCCCTACGCCTTCGGGTTGGGGACAGGTCTCTCACTGTGGTGTCGGCCTACGGGCCGAACAACGGTGCTGAGTACGCCGGCCTTCTTGGAGTCCCTGGGAGGGTACTGGACAGTGCACCGACCGGGGACTCCGTTGTTCTACTGGGGACTTCAACGCCCACGTGGGCAACGACAGTGACACCTGGAGAGGGTGATTGGGAAGAACGGCCCCCCCGATCTGAACCCGAGCGGTGTTCAGTTATTGGACTTCTGTGCTAGTTCACGGACTGTCCATAACGAACACCATGTTCAAGCACAAGGGTGTCCACCAGTGCACGTGGCACCAGGACATACCTAGGCCGGAGGTCAATGATCGACTTTGTTGTCGTGTCATCTGACCTCCGGCCGCGTGTCTTGGACACTCGGGTAAAAGAGAGGGGCGGAGCTGTCAACCGATCACCACCTGGTGGTGAGTTGGATCCGCTGGCGGTGGAGGAAGCCGGAGCAGACTTGAGGCAGGCCCAAGCGTATAGTGAGGGTCTGTTGGGAACGTCTTGCGGAACCCGCTGTCAGCAGGGTCTTCAATTCACACGCTAACGTGTGAGAAGTCTTTCTCCAAAATCCCCGGGGGAGGCTGGGACATACGATGGAATGTTCTTTTTCATGTCCCCCACCTTTGTCTGATGGTGGCACGCATGTGAGGACAAGAAATCTGACCACTAAATGGTTGCATCTGAACCTAGATTCTCTTGTCATTTGTCACGGTAGTGTAACGTGTTATTAAGTCACCCATTAGATCTGCTGGAGAAGGCTCGGTCGGTACTGCGGGTTGTTTTGCCGCTTTATAACGCCGTGATAGGCAATCAGGTCGTGTCAGTCGGTGTTTATAGGCGTTGCGGTGCGTGACCCTCATTAGAGTCACGTCGGATCACGCTCGGGCTGGATGCAGGCCATGCACTACCCGCGGCTCAAGGTCGCTAGCCCGCGGAACCACGGCTGGCTGGCCGGGCGGTAGATCCACTTGAGCGGACGGCGAAAAGCAAGGAGCGGCAATTCAGTGCTCTTTGGCTCTGTGTGGACTCCTAGAGGCCGTTGAGGGGTTACTGGCGGCGCCCAAGAGCGTAGCAAGCAGCATCGTGTCTGTTCGCAGAGGCAAAAACCCGGGTCTGGGAGGAGTTGGGGGAGGCCCTGGAGGAGGACTATCGGTCGGCCCCAAACCCCAAAGAAATTCTGGCAAACCGTCCGCCGCCTCAGGAGGGGGAGCAGTGTTCCACCAACACCGTTTACGGTGCGGGTGGGGACCTGCTGACCTCGACTGGGGACGTCGTCGGGCGGTGGAAGGAGTACTTTGAGGACCTCCTAAATCCCACTGCCACGTCTTCCGAAGAGGAAGTAGAGACGGAGGACTCGGAGGCTGACTCATCTATCACCCAAGCCGAAGTCACTGAGGTTGTTGGCAAACTCCTCGGTGGCAGAGCTCCGGGGGTGGATGAGATACGCCCCGAGTACCTAAAGTCTCTGGATGTTGCAGGACTGTCTTGGTTGACACGCCTCTGCAACACCGCGTGGCGGTCGGGGTCGGTGCCTCTGGACTGGCAGACCGGGGTGGTGGTCCCTCTGTTCAAGAAGGGGGACCGGAGGGTGTGCTCCAACTATAGAGGGATCACACTCCTCAGCCTCCCTGGTAAGGTCTATTCCAGGTACTGGAGAGGAGAATTCGACCGATAGTCGAACCTTGGATTCAGGAGGAGCAGAGTGGTTTTCGTCCTGGTCGTGGAACACTGGACCAGCTCTATACTCTCCACTACGGGTGCTCGAGGGTTCATGGGAGTTTGCCCAACCAGTCCACATGTGCTTTGTGGATCTGGAGAAGGCTTTCGACCGTGTCCCACGGGGTGCCCTTTGGGGGGTGCTGCGGAGTACGGGGTCCGGGGCCCTTTGCTCAGGGCTGTCCGGTCCCTGTATGACGGAGCAGGAGCTGTGTTCGCATTGGCGGCAGTAAGTCAGATCTGTTCCCAGTGCGTGTTGGACTCCGCCAGGGCTGCCCTTTGTCACCGGTTCTGTTCATTGTTTTTATGGACAGAATTTCTAGGCGCAGTCAGGGGCGGAGGGGGTCCGGTTTGGAGAGCACAGGATCTCATCTCTGCTGTTTGCAGATGATGTTGTCCTGATGGCTCCATTTTGGAGTTGGAGGAAGTGTCTGGGGAAAAGGAAGTCTGGGAGTCCCTGCTTAGACTGCTGCCCCCGCGACCCGGCCCCGGATAAAGCGGAAGAAGATGGATGGATGGATGGATGGATGGATATATATATATAATATATATATATATATATATATATATATATATCCCAATTTCCATCCCCAACCGGCTGTTTGATGAGAGGAATAAAACTCAAGATTTGTATGGCAAGGCAGAAAATCTCTACAACTATCAAAAGAAAAAGGAGTTTGTTTTGTACCAAAATAGTACTGACCTGAGATTCAAGGTCTGGATTAAAAAAGGTATAACAGTTTTTCATTAGATTGTAAAAGATTAACCAAATGAAAACATATATTTGTTGAAAGAATCCTTTGACTTGGAGAAACGAGACTTTTATAGGTATTTACAAATATGTTGTTGGTTAATTAGTTACATATTATAACCAAGAAATTATGTTGATAACAACATTTATCAAGGCTTATAAATCAGAACTTTCAAGGGGAACAATATCTAAAAGATATTAATGCATTACTAATCTGGACAGCTACTCTACTAAATATATTATTAACAAATGGGAAAGAGAAGATAATCTTTCTTTGACAGATGAAGTGCGGAAAAGTGTGTGTAAAGCCCAGTGGAGGATCACAAAATCACATGTTTGGAGGGAAATTTTACTGGAAAATGTGTCACATTTTTTCATGAGACCATGTCACCTGTGCCAATTATTCACAAGGAAATGCTAACTACTGGGGAAACTGTGGCAGCCAGGAGGCAAACCATTATCACGTTTTGGGACTGACTTGTTGCTCAAACAATTGGACTGAAATGAACAAGGCACTGGAGACTGTTTTTGACATTGCCTTCCCACTCAATTTTAAAACTATGTACTTGGCCTCAAAGCTCCTATCATGGACACAATAAACAGATATCTTTGGAATGTACTTGTGACAGCAGGAAAAAGGGCCATCACAAAGAAATGGATGACACAAACCTCACCAAAGATCAAGGACTGGACTGACATTGTAACGGACATCAGACAAATGGAAAAAAAAAAGACATTTGGACTTAATTTGGAAATTGACAAATTTGAAATACTTTTTTGTTGGATTGTTGTTCCGTATTTTGTGTTGGTTCTTTAAAAAAAAAAAACATTAAGTGAAATAATAATAATAATAATAATAATAATAATAATAATAATAATAATAATAATAATAATAATAATGATAATAATAATAATAATAATAATGATTAACATTAATTAATTACACATAAGCAATTGCAATAATCTTACATATTAGTAACGCACAGGTATCAATAACACTACATCCATTTGTGCCTGTTGTGCATGAGAGTCCAAATCCACTTCATTCTGTTGGCGACCCAGCGGGAAATAAGACAAAAATGCTACACAATCCACAAAAAAATTTGGAATTGCATTATTTATTGAGCAATATGTTATATATCTCTTTGTGTTTCATAGGTTGTTGTGTACTGTATTTGTTTTGTATTGCTCATTGTTGTGTCATAATGATTTAACATGTGATTTCGCTATATGTTAAATTGGCGGATGGTAGCACCTTCTGTCTTCTTTGCTGTAAAATTGTAAGTCCAAGCACAGTGCTAATTTTTAAAGTTGATGTTCTATGCTTGAACTTGGAAGCGCTTTTAATCACTCTCTGTGGGCATGTGTCTTAGCATCATTTCCTGCTCTGGATGTGAGTCGGTGAAAGTGTAATCTATGCCAAAGAAATCTCCATTTTTGGAAAGCAATTGAGAAGAACGTTACAATTGGAGGACTATTTGGCAGCTAAGGACAAATACTTCATAACAAATATTTAGTAAAGTAGATCAATCATGTCAGAGCACCATCCAAAATGTGCCATTAAGAAAGCACAGGTTAAATTAAGCTGTGATTTATGGTGGACAGAGAATGCTTTATCTCTTTGTTTCATAATTTTGTCCATATCAGTGACTGGATTTAAAGAGGGACGATGCAAAATGTGCAGTTGGTTCAAGTTAATTTATGTATTGTAGAAGGTGGGGTCTAAACATGGGGGGTTTTCTGTGGAGTTGCATGTTCAATTCTCATTTTGCTTTGGTTGTTTTTTGCTTGGTTTTCCAATTTAAGAGATAAATAAGCCACGTTTCAACAGGCACTGGTCCCCCAAATCTGTTATCTTTGGATTGTCTTGGAATGCTCCTGTTGATGACGGATTGCTTTTCCATGGCAAGGGCCTGGCTCTCAGGGGTCAACAACGTGAACAGCTGACGTCACCTAAATATAAAAAAGAAATGATCAAACAGGGGGTATAATGCAAAATCAACATTTTGGAGCTTTGAACCATGGTGTGACGTTATACCCTCACCTCTCCTGGGCACTATTCAAAAACTATTCGAACCCTCTTTACAAAGTGCTGTGGAAGGTTTTTGTAAAGGTGATCCACAAACTTACGTTATCAGGAAGTGTCTGCACCATGCTCCTGTCCCACTTGGCCCTTCCCTTCAAATATTCTGCTCCCCCCTGACAGAACAGAGGGCCCCGAGCCACTCCAAAGCGAAACATTCGAAATGTGTTGATCCTGTGCACCTATAGCTTTCTATGTATAGAAGTGTACCCAGATCAAAATAGTTTCAAAAAAGGTACAGAATCCCAAAAAGTTCATTTGCAAGAAACTGATCGCACAGTTTTCAAAGGCCTTTTTTCTTGTCCTTAGTTTAGTTTCAAAAGCCAGTGCCTTTGGGCCTTAGGCGAGGTACACCCTGGACAGTGGCCAACTCGTCGCAGGGCTAACACAGAGACACAGACACACAGACAACTCTCACATTCTTTCACTAGGGCCAATTTACAGTTGCCAATTTACCTAACACTAGGAAGGAGGTAGCCGGAGAACGCGGAGAGAACCCACAGTAACACGGGGAGGACATGCAAACTCCACCCAGAGAAATCATGTGATGTAATATTCGCCCAGGAATCGAACCCATGATTTCCTTCTTGGGAGGTGAGAGCTCAACCGCTCTGCCACCGTGCACCCCCGTCAAAATAATATATGCAGTAATTTTCATTGTAAGGTCTATTCCATAAACATCACTTAACAAATCCAAGCTTTTCCTGAAATTCTGGACTGAGTCTACCTCCATCTCCAGCTTAAGCCTCAAGGTCTAGGTCTAACCAATGCTAACTCATGCCTGAGATTTAAGTTGTGCTTCGTTTGCACTCCAAATTAATTTGGTGAGACCAGATCAATGGAGTAATTAAACCACTGACAATGAGCTCAAAAGGAGAATCGGGCAAGATGTTTTTTTATGATCTGACTGAACAAGAAAGGAGCCAAAGTGGATACAGACAATAGCTTGATTTGTAACACGGACATTTTCAGAGGAGCGAGAGGAAAGACACGGCTCCCACTCCTCTCCCGGTTGCGTCCCCCTTCCACTCCTTTTTGCGGACGAGGTTTGGAGCGAATTTAGTGCAAAGTAAGTATAAAGTTGCTTGACACTTTCCTTGATACACGGTAGCCTTAAGGGCTTTCTGCATGTGGAGCTAGGCGCACTGCGCGTAAAAGCTGTAACAAAACTCATGCATGCAATGAGAAATTATTTGTTTTAGCATACAGCTTGATGTCATCCATGTTGAGGAGGTGACTGATCACAGCCCCATTCCTGAGTCAGTATCCATAACCAGTCGTGATGATTATTTGGCTGACGGGGTTAAGACCTCTGCAGAACTGCAATAGGGACAGAGCGTCTCATTGGTATACAGGTCCATCAAGGACAAGGCCCCAACAGATGACGTGCTCAGTGAATGTCTCAGGCAATGGGGAACAGAGGATGAGGTGCTGGAGGAGGGACCATCATGGGAGGACAAGCCCCTACATGGGATGTACCACCCGGAACATAACTGAAGTGGCTGATATCAAGAAATCCTACGCAGTGGCTAGAGCGGGCCGGTCTGAAGGACAGCCACAGGCACTCATCATGGCTGCACAGGAACAAGCCCTGCACCAGAGCAATAGAGGCCCAGATCTACCACACCAGAACAAAAATCCAAGGTGTAGGCTGTGCAAAGATGCCCTTGAGACAATCCCGCACAGAACTGCAGGGGTGTAAGATGCTGGCAGGGAAGCATACATGGAGCCGCCATAACCAAGTGGCTGGCATAGTGTACAAGGACATCTGTGCCGAGTATGGGACTGAAACCAAGGTCAAAGTGGGAAACACCCTCAAAAGGTGGTAGAGATGATGACCGAGCCACAAGATCTGTGGATTTACAGATACAGACTGACAGAATGGTAATGGCAAACCAACCAGACATTGTGTGGTGGATAAACCAGCAGAGGAAAAGCCGTTTTCTCTGACTGTGCATCCTGGTTGATACGATTGGCGATACCAAGCTATAGGCACATGGAAAAGAACACAAACACTGGAGAAATACCCAAGAGCTCAGAAGAGGGATGTCTGGAGAAAGCCTGGAGGGTGAAGGCGAAAGTGGTGGTCATCGGCACTCGGGGACATGACCCCCAAACCGGAGGAGTGGCTACAACAAATCCCTGAAAAACATCAACATCTCAGTCCAGAAAAGTTGCAGTACTTGAATAGCAAAGATACTGCGCAGAACCCTCAGCTCCCAACCTCTTGGTAGAGGACCTGAGATTATAGAAAAGGGATGAGACCACCCACGGCAGGGTGAAAAAGGATTTATATATATAAGAATAGTTAGTTAGTTATGCTTATGCTATTGTATGTATGTATGTATGTGTGTGTGTGTGTGTGTGTGTGTGTATATATATATATATATATATATATATACATACATACATATATGTATATATATGTGTGTGTGTGTGTGTATATATATATACACAGAAAATCTCGTTTTACCATAATACCACTTCATTGTTATATTCCATTTTGTCCATTATAACCTTTCAAGAACTCATTATCCATATTGGTTACCAGTGGATTAACAGAGTCCCTTCCATAATTACTCAGACAGGACAGCAGGCAGACACAGATCCTCAGAAGCTCTGATTATGTGCTGTTTGTGCTGTGAAAGGCTCATTAGTCACTCTCTCCACGGCACCTGGACCTGCTCCCAAAATACTGCTCCCAATGCATGAGTGTGAGGGCTGGGGTGGGCATCCAAACCAGAGCAGTCACAGCTCTGATAGGCATAGCTCCTTTAAATTAAGCCTTGATTGTTGATGCAAGCGCAAAATGCATTAAAAAAAACCCTGATAAAGACAAAAGAGAGAAGAGCGCAAATAAAATCCTTTCAGTCATATGCACAGCTAAACAAAAAATGTTTTAGCCTAGATTTGAACATTGTCAGAGTAGAGGTCTGTTTCGTATATTCAGGAAGACTGTTCCAGATTTTAGCTGCATAACGCTGAAATGCTGATTTCCCATGTTTAGTCCTGACTCTGGCACCAGAGCAGAGGTCCTTAGAGTCTGAGATGGTTCATACGGTACTAACATGTTCGAGATGTATTTTGGTACGAGGCCATGGAGAGATTTGTACACAAGCAGTCTGACATTTCTGTCTGAAAATAGCTATTTTAAAGCTATTTTTTACTGCGCCCGAAAATGAATGAATGTGAATATTAATGATGTGCCAAAGAGTTTAAGAGCTAGAGATGACTTATATACAGATGAAATACTTAATTCTGGTTTGGGGGTGTGAAAAGTAGGTACCCCAGCTTTAACTAAGCAACATTCTTTTTTTTGGACAAGGACAAAAATTTGTTGAATTGAGTTGTTAATATTTAATACCTGAATCACTTAAATTATTCCTCACCTTTCTCCAACATAGACAAAGCTATGTTTTCATTGTTGTCATCTTTTTAATTTTACTGCTGCACCCCCAAAGTCGTGCCTGCGCCGAGTTTTGGCTTCCCGCCAAACTGACTTGGCATGGTCCTCTCCAATTTGGGTCTTTGCCAAGATAGATATGTTTGCTTTTCTTGCTGCTGACAGTACCCCTCACCTAGAAAATAAATTTTAAAACAGCTGAACTTTCTTTTTGCAACTCAGAAGTCACAAAGTTCAAGATAGATCAGTTTACAGTTTTAAATACCAATCTTTCACATACTGTAATTTTCTGACTTTAAGCCACTACTTTTTTCCCACGCTTTGAACCCTGTGGCCCGTACAACGGTGCAGTCAATGTATAGACTTTTACTGGCTAACGGCCATCGGGGGGCATTCTAGCAGGAAGCTCAAGCATTCAACAGATTGTAGAAGACGTTGGTGGAAGCACTGTTTTATTACAATCCGACTCATATTCACAGAGAAATTAGTCTAATGAAGTGATAGTAATCCAGATGCAGCCAAATGCAACAGACATGCAATATACGCCGGTCTGCAGTTTAGAACTTACCACATTGAAATTAGTTTTTCTTGGCCCGACCTGAGCTGCTGACAACCCGTGCATCACTACCACGTACCATCTTTTTGTGTAAATATCTCATGTTACGATGTAACACGCTCGCTAAGTACAAGATCCGGAGCAGATCGAACCAGATGTGAAGACAGACAGACAATCAGCTCACACAGAGTAATCAAGAACAGAGGGGACTGCTCAGGCGTGTTCTCTGTATATTAAGCTTCAAAATGCTGTGTGTTTCATTAAAAAGACAACCAGTGCATCACTACCATGTACCAGCTTTATGTGTAAATATCTCATAATACAACATGTGCACCTGCGGCCTATATATGCACAATTTATTTTTTCTTTGTAAATTTTGTTGCTGGGGCTTTTATTCAGGAGTGCTCGATAGCCCAAAAATTACAGTACATACACCCAACCCAAAGTTGTAGACACTTTCTCTATAAATTGTAACTTTTAATTGGCAGAATTAAATTAATAAACCAGACAAATTGTGCCTTGACTATTTGCTTAGACAAGACACAGAACTTCATCGCAATATGTTAACGTAACATATCACCTCATATATGCATGTGTAACTATCAATGACTTGTCTACTTAAATAAAAACACTGTTCACTCTAGTCTAGACCATGGAAATAGACATGTACCCTTGAAGACCACAATTTGATCTTTTGAAGAGCGCTGAAGTAGACGCTTCACCATGACTTAAGATGAAAGTCTAGAGTCTATAAAGCACAACCTAACCACAGCATTTGAAGCATTTGTAGGCCCAACATTTTGTAGATATCCTCCCAAGTTTTCTGTTGTACCTTTATGTTGTTGTGACATTGGGCAAGACACTTCACTACCTTCTTTTACTGAATCATCTGCTGATTTGGATGCCTCTCCTATTGCAGCATTTATCCAGACAACATTGACAATTCAGAGACTAAACCTAATAAATTAAAAATTGGTATAAAAACAATAACTGCGTGCTGCCCGGTGGTTAAGTGTTAGGTGGCAGCACACATTTCAGGCTCCAAGTACAGCAGGACGCAGTGTCATCAGTTTGTCTCCCGGCTCCAAAAATGTACTGCATGTCCTCCCTTCTTTCGCATCCCCATTTCCTGCTAAAGCTGTCCTATCTAATAAAACCTACGGGCCAAAAAAATAATAATTTTATCCAGTTTATCTATTTATATTAAAGGACACATACAGTTGCGTTTTCTGAGCTTTTAACCATGTTTTAACATGTTCCTGCCCCATTAAGCTTCATTCACACTATTGATATTGGTAAGAAAATCTTCTCCCCCCTATGACTTCGTTCTGAATCTCCTCAATAACTGACGTTTTCTCAATCTCTAACGAGGCTCTAAGAATCTTTTCTGTTGTGTTAAGTCTATAAATCCTCATCATCATTATCATCAGACTCGTTCTGTGAATTTCTCTCTAATCACAATCAGTACAACTACTTGATTCCTTGCATTTCCATGAGAACGTTCCAGCCTGTTGTAATTCCCTCTGTAGCCAGTAGATGATGTCAAAGCTAAAGCTTTTTTTGGATTGGCTCCCAAAATGCTCCCTATCTATTACCATATTCATGAGTAATTACAAATATATTGTATTTTGTATTGTAACTTGTGGCTTTTTAAGGATTGTTTTCTCATTTGTTCACCTGTTCCACACCTGCCCTCAAGAACACATGCCGTACTTTTCGGACTACAAGCTGCTACTTTTCTCCCACGCTTTGAACCCTGCACAACCGTCCGGTTAATTTATAGATTTTACTGGCTAACAGCCACTGGAGGGCACTCTAGCAGGAAGCGCAAGCGTTTGGGTGCGCCACGACACCTCCGGTTCAAAAGACAACAGTGTGTAACAGCGTGTGTAACAGCGTGTGTAACAGCGTGTGTAACAGCGTGTGTAACAGCGTGTGTAACAGCGTGTGTAACAGCGTGTGTAACAGCGTGTGTAACAGCGAGCCGTTGCTAACAGCGTGGGCACCTGCGGTTTATTAAACGGTTACGCAGGCCGTATATATGTACAAAATCTTGTTTTTTGTTTCGTTGGAGGCGGCTTTTATTCAGAGACGCTGTATAGCTCGAAAGTACCTATCCTTATTCTCTAAGGATTTTATGAAGGTGATAATCGATTTATAGTCTGTCCTCTGTGATAATGACCATTCAAATGAATTTCAGCTCTTGTGTGGCTGACGATTATATTTCATTGTCAACAAAGAACTGCTTCCATGCCAAATACCATCACTACACATACAAAACAAGTAACTATTCACTTTTACGTGTTTGCTGAAACAAATTGAAATGCTTCCCTCCTTCGCCACTGTTCCAAAGCAATACTTCAAAAATAATTCTTCAACTCTATGATGTTTAATAAAAATAAAACTGAAGGGAAGAAGGACGTCCCATCTTACATGCACTGAAAATTATTCTCTATAATCTACATGTGGTGCTGGATGCCATGACCCGCTGCTTTGACAAATCACAGGTTGTAATTGCATGCACTTTAGAGCACTCAGGTATTACTCTCACATTGTTTTCTCATGCTCATGGAAACCGCTGCAGAATGTACAGTGGGACATGCATTTTTCATGCGTTTGTGGGATAAGGCGACATTCTCGTGCTAGCCCTTGTTCATATTGTTGACCAAGCGGGGCAACATCCGGCAGGATAGTAGAATAAAAAAATTGCTTGCTCTGTTGTGTAATATTATATTCAGTAAACATAGTGTGATTTGTATCAGTGATTGAGGATGAAGTCTCTCGTGACATGAATGATTGTACATGCCGTTATGTTTGTCTTCGGAGAAAAGTGGTGATCGGAAAAAATATTGTTGAATAGTCAAACATTTAAACCACTTATTGTTAAAAGCCGTGTGATGAGTGTGTGTCAATGCTGATTCTTGGATTTCTCTCACTTATTTTCCCAATGTAATCAGGACTTATTCAAATGTACTGTACATTCAAGGCGATCTAGGCCATGAAGGAAGCTGAGCTTGGGTAAAAACATGTACAGCTTAGTTCTCTTGTTCCACAAGAAAAGCCCTGTAACATTTCATAGCATTGTTAAGTTGATAAATGTTGTTTGAATTTTTTTTTCAATTCGTCGTCAGTATTTAAGCCAGTACCGCACACAATCCCGCCCTACCAGAAACCGCGCACCTACCCACCGAGACTCAAACGCTGTGCACTGTCACTCTGCATCCAAACAAGACTAAGCATGGCCAACAATGCGGCCAGACTATGCGATGACTCGGCCAAATGAAGTAAAT
Source organism: Chaenogobius annularis (assembly GCA_015082035.1). Lineage (NCBI taxonomy): Eukaryota > Metazoa > Chordata > Actinopteri > Gobiiformes > Gobiidae > Chaenogobius > Chaenogobius annularis. The sequence goes on from BJKM01000016.1 coordinate 111,672, forward strand.
CTCTGTGAGAGAAACAATATGCTGGGATTCATACTCTTGCATTCAGGCAACAACCGCGGTCAAATCACAACAATAAATAAAGACCTAAAAATCAAAGTAAAGAAAAGTGCCGCTGCAGGCATGCGCTGGCTTTGGATTGTGGACAAGGAACCACAAAAAAAAAAAAAAGCAGCAATATATAAGTAGAAAGCTACATGATACTTTATGTTTAAAACACAAGGAGAAGAAGTTACAAATTGCCAACAATGTTTAATCACGTCTTTAAGAACGAAGTTGAGATTTGACTTAATTAGTTGATTGAACTACACATAATCCACCAAGACACCAGGAAAAGGTGCCTCACCGGAACTCTTGTTTTCATCCAACATGATCATGATGTGCAGGCAGTGTGTTCCCTGAAAGAAATGTATGACCAATCTAAGCGCTTCTTTGACAAGACGTCCATTCCGATTAACATTCAGAAACATCTCCTGCAAGACAGAACTGCACCTTTGAAAACTGATGACGCGTCTCTAGATACAGAAGAGCACAAGCTGCCATACAACCTTCCAATGGCTTCCTACGCCGACGGGCGAATTGGTGTCCTACCAGGCTTTAATGAATTTGAAATTCTGATTATGCTCGCCCTCTAAACTTCACACCCATTGTGTACACATTTTCTAGAGCAGCACCAAATAAGGTCCAGAACTGTTTGCACAATATGACTAATGGACCATCTTTGCTCTAAGACGTTCGCAATGCATACACATGGATGGCTTGCCCGGTCCTCCCATTGTTCTGTCAAGTCATTGGTCGTCTCCCTCAGAACTTGTGGAGGCATGGCAACAAGAGGGCTGTACAAGGTACATGTGCTGACCGTGACAGTGAACACTAGCGCAACAACATAAACAAACCTTGAGGCAAATGCCAAGTTTGCACACACAAGGAAAGCATATCATGGGTTTCAGAAAGATGAGAAATTAAGGACTAATGCGGCCAATATGAATTTGACAAGATTAATACTAAATATATCTTGAATAGGGATAAAGTTCTCAAAATGTTGATATAGCAAGGAAGTTGAAACCATAGAATAGCTAGCCATGAAGTGCTGATTAAATACCAACAATACATTTTAGCTACAGACACCTTGTACTTGTATAACTTTTCATTTGGAATATCCAGTAGTCTCTAACCACGAGTTCTCCAATTATATTTTCGAAGGCCAGATTTTTCGAAGGCTTAAGGTCCCGGGGGCCGGACTTCACAAAATGCCCACAGACAAGTTTATGTTTTATTCCCATGAGATCCACAAACACTCACAGTGGCACCAATTCCCAAGCCCACAGAAAACGTCATAGGACTTTTAACTTTCAGAGAAGTAAACATCATAACAATAGTTACCATGAACTAAAAAAGGACAAAAGCGCTAAAACCAGACTCAATGCAAACCCAGATGTTCCCTGAAACCTGACCCGAATAGTGCAAGTAGATGCTTGGACAGGACCAGGTTTAAACAGAACTAAACAAACCATATCTACCAGAAAAACATGATACATTATAAGCAAGACTAAAGCAGGACTATAGCAGCAAAGTAGAGACTAAAGGCAGGCTAAAGCAAGTAAGAGCTAATAGGACTAAAGCAGGACTAAAGCAGGACTAAAGCAGGACTAAAGCAGGACTAAAGCAGGACTAAAGCAGGACTAAAGCAGGACTATTTTAAAATAAATGCCATTGGAACAAATGATATTAAAACATAGTAGCCTACAGTAGCTGCCCAAAAAAAGCTCACTTTGCATTTATGTCGTGGTGGCACTAGGGGCAACACGTTTAGATTTCTTATTTTACCTTCCAATTAATGGGTTGAACAAACAATTATTTACTTGATTAGTTTCCAACAACGCCACCCTGGATTGAATTGGTGCCAGGGTCACTTACACAGGTAAAAGGCTAGCGCAGATTAGTGATTGAGTGGACCAAGAGACAGATATAGAAAAACTCACATTTTATTGCATTTAAGTTCAGGATAAATAACAAAACATTTGGATTTTCATTACTAAAATTCAGTATACTACCTTCTCATTCTCACATTCACCTCTTTAAAACAGCTGACCTATTTGACATGATTCACTGAATTAAATCACTAAAACAGCAGCCCAGAATGTCCCCAGGTCACTTAACCCAGATGCCCTACCAGAGGTTGCGCTGGTCCATGTAGTAGGTCTGGCCCTGGTACAGTCCGATACGGGTCCTGCCGTTTGTTCGCTCCACAAACTACAGTCTGTTAAGTTGAGAGGGGAGACGGTGTAAACGTGCCTTAAACCCCACAAGTTCGCTTGGTGGGGGTTAGGAGAGCGGGTCAAAGCGGGTCAAAGGAGAGCGGGTGGAAGGAGAGCGGGTGGAAGGAGAGGCCTACGGAGTTACCAATCCTAAAATGTACAGTATTTTGGAACATGAAATCTAATATGAAAGTTCAGGACTGTGCGCATCAAGAGAGGGATGGAGCGATACATACCGATGCTTGAATCTGCGCACCATGCGCGCCTGGGGCAAGCCAACAAGGGTTGCCGTAAACTAGAGCGCCAACGCTATAAAGCAACTAATTAGAAAGCTGAAGTTTTAAGATTGCATTAAATTTAGACAATCCATGCGCACGAAGCCTTCACCTAATGGCCTACACAGTAACAGTGCCAAATTAGGGTGCTTCGAATTAAAATAAATTTGTAAGAAGTGAGACTGCTTACTGGAGAGTTCAACCTGAAGAGCGTGCAGCACGAGCCATTCAATGATGTTCAAAAGTCAGGCAAGTCTGCGCATGGCGCACGGCGCGCAAACCACACTAGTTAACACACTGGCACAATCGCTGGCTTTAAGCCTAAACTTCGGGTTTTTAGGGAGATTATTACAATTGTTGCGGTGTGCGTGCTGCTTGCACAGCTCCATGATGGTGGGTGATGTCAGAGGCGAGAAAGGGGTCAACACAGGTAAGGGAACCTCCTTTTAAAGGCTCAGGTCTTTAGCCATTGGCTGCCAGGCAACCAGTGGCTGCGAAGGCCTACTTCCACATTTAGTTCATAAGATCAATCACAGCTGTCACTAGGCCACATGCACCGTGGATGTTTGTGGAGTTCTCTGACCTGCAGCAGTCTATTAAAAATAGCCCAGATTGTGCATTGAAGTATATGCAACGTAATGAAATGGACAAGGGGAAAAAGTTCCTGAACGCACTAAACTGGTGACAACAGATCTGAACCTATGTATTTTTATCTTTCCTTTGCCTCCATTGTCACGTTAAGGTGTAAAACTATGTGTGTTTTATTAAAGTCTGACACATATTCACAGGGAATTTTGCTTATGAATTTAGTGCACATGTCCCGGGACGAGACCGGGGTCCGCCTTTCATAACCCGACCCGTGAAGCAAAATGCACATCACGCACAGCGGTCTGACGTACCGTGCACTCACCGTAGACCTTTCAATCCAACGACGAAGCCCGGAAAACACGCTGTCCACGGCGTGTAATGTTCCTCTTTAATGAGCAGACTTCCAAACACTCGGGGCACACGGTCCTTGCGCATGTTACATTTACACCAAATCATCAATGAAGCTGTTATTTACTGTGTCTGCAGCATCACACGTTTGTGCTTTGACAGAGCAGTGTTTCAGAGGAACCGGGGGTCTGGCCCGCCAAGACCAGCGGAGAACTGCAGCAAAGCAGTGCGGAGTGTTGCGGATGCACCGTGGTGCGGCGCGGAAGCGACGCAAAAGAAATAAAAATATATATTTTGAATAAGGGGAAACTGGGCTGCGGGCCAGACCAAATTGCTTCGGGGTCTGGACCTGGCCCGTGGGCTGCCTATTGGAGACCCCTGCTCTAACCAGTACCAACATTGCACTACATTTTGTGATCATTTTGTTGGATACTACAACGGAGCTACTGCTTTTGTCATCTGAGCCTGCCTTCTTCTGCCTAACAACCCACGAGGAGGAGACGCTGGCCATTCATCACAACCACAATCTGGCCCAAGGATTTAAAGGAGCTCAAAGACTTTGTGCGCACTCCAATAGACACGCTCATACATACACATGCTAGGGCTGTTATTGCCAATGTTTATCCTAAAAGATCTATACCAGGGTTAGTCAACTTTATTTTCCAGAGGGACAGTTTTTTCTGAGGGCCGGAGGTGCACAACACGACACTGAAACAACATTTGGGTCATACAAAATATCCCCATCACTGTTTCACCGTAATTCAGTAAATTCACTACTGATAGATTTGACTTTTGTGTGAAATAACACACGAAATGCTTTACCAACTTTGCAAAACTGCCCATCCAGGACTGAACCAGAATTAAGATAGGACTAGACTCGTACCACCAGGTCTGAACCAAGACTAACCTTGAATCAAATCAGGTCTAAAGCAGAATTATTCAAGGACTAAACCAAGACCAAAAATCAGGTCTAAACTAGTGCTAACCCAGAATGAAACCAGTAAACAAGATTTTTTATTTAAAAAAATCAGTATTTGGAAGACTGGTCGTAGGCCAGATTAAATCGCTTGGAGGGCCTGATTTGGCCCCCGGGTATTATGTTGAATAGCCCTGGTCTATACCATTTTGCTTTTATAGTAGGAAATATGTCAATTAAGATGCTGTTTGCAAAATGAAGAATGACATAAGCAACATGTTTGGCAGGCTCAATGTTGAGTCAACTGGGACACTGTAAAATTTACATTATTAGACATGTGTGCGTGCTACATAATAAGTCTGTAATAAGTCAGTTGCTCCACACAAATCTTAGTCAGAAATTGCAGCTTTTTCAGAGATTGTTGCAATAAAATTGTGAGGTTTCACGCCTAATACATTCAGAAATGGGTGATACAACACTGCAAATAGCCATAGCGCCATATCAAACTGCAAACTTTTTATTCACCCTGAGACATTTTTAATTTGACTTTCAATTTTACACAGCAATGCACGCATACACATAGCCTAAAATGCGTGCTAAAGGTGTGGATGCAGTTCTAACTTTTGATAAGGTAGAGGTGTTATATTTAGATGCAAGTGCGTGCCAATCAGACTCGACGAGTGTTACAGGCCAATAATGGAACACGGCTCAACAAATCACAAAATGGAGAAGGGTAAGAGCGGAAAGTATTTTTGTGAATCGATTTGCATAAAGAAACACATGTGCAGTAAAGAACTTTAAAGGAATACAAATTTACATTAGTCTTTGACAAGTAAATTTGCATTTTTAAATACTACATCACATTTTCACTTACCATGTGATTCTGTGTCTTATTTTCTTGATAATTGTAACTTTGTCCAACTTTTTCCACATCACTACAACAATTATTCAGTTGGCCTGACATTTTCTTATTCAGGTTCAAAACTTGCAGCAAGTATATTGACTTGTAGATCCTTCCAGTGTTCGTAAAAACAACATCTGCATTCAAGAGTCTGGTATTGTTGTTTACGTTTGCGCTAATGCAGTTTCAATGGTAGAGTTAGCGTTTGACTCCAAAAATCACTGAAAAACCAGGGTTGTTTATGTGACTGAAAACCACTTGTAACGCCAGAGCATCCTTAAAAAAACATTAGCACTTGTAGACATGTTCAGCATAGTTTCTTCACGTTAAGATTAGCTCAAAAATCCACGTAAGGGTTACCAACCACGCGATTCATCAGTTTCAGGCAAATGATTCCCTCCTGATTTGAAGACTTTGCGACGTCCTTCTCACATTCTCAAGATCTAATATTTTGATTTGAATTGTGCCGTTGTCATAACAACGCAGGACCGTGGCCATGTCAAATCCTTTAAATCAGGTAGGAATTCTCATGCCTAAAACCCGTGAATGGGTTGCATTCACATTTTAGAATTAGACGTCATGATCTCAGATGGTGGGCATGGGCGTTTGTAACTCGATGGGAGATTTACTGTTTTTGAAAGAAATAAGATAAGAACATTAAATAGAAATCCATAAATGTTGAACCTTATCATTATTTGTTTGGGATCAGCTCCAAAAACATACATTATTAATCTTATGTCCTAAAGTCCTTTCAACTGACAGCAATCACATCTTTGGAGTTGAATAATGGCACCAAGTTTTGAGGCAATCGTGAAAACATGATTTCACTTTTGTTTATTTATACACACAGATAAGATGTTGAACTGGACATGACAGAACGATTCTGTTTTAGATCTCAGCACTGTAATTCAAAACTCTTATTTTTTCAAATTTCTTCCAAAACTGCTACTTACCAGAAGTGAAACTAGGATAACTATTTACCACAGATGCAATCCTGCCAAACTAAGTCATAATCAAAACAAAACAAAACAGTAGAACAGTAGTCACATAGACTTTAACTTGGGAAACATGTTATGGTTAAGGTTAGGAAAATGGTTATGGTTAGAGTTTGGTTAAGTTTAGGAACATGATTAAGGGTGGGATAATTGTTTGGGTTGATTAACTTGTCAGGAACAGTAACTTCTACGAGCCGTATCTCATCTTACACCACGAAAAACCCACAAAAGTCAAAAATATAACAGTGACTTTAACATTTTTGTCAGTACCACTATTCAATCAAAATTAAGACCACACATTGATTTCAAAGTTAGCATCGGCAAGTTCAAAATAAGTTCTTATAAGTTCTCAAATTTAACAGAGGTAAACAAACCCAAATGGACGCATATCACGCACTAACACCTCAACAGAACATCAATTGAGTCCAAAACTGACAAATAGATGTAGCACGAAATCTGATTGTTGTGTAACACCTCATTTCAGTCGCATTCTCTCTTGTCAGGAAAATTGATCGGCCATTCAGCTAAAAATCCAAATAGTGTCCTCACCGTTTCCTGTCTCCAGCTCGCAGGGTTCACATACTGCTTGACGTGCTTTTGTATGCCTCCGCCTGAGCTCACATTAAAATCAGAGAAGATTGGGAGAAGGGTTTTATTGTAGGTCAGGCTTGAAAGATGATGTCACGAGTGAAGATCAGTGGAGTGAAAACATCTAAGGCGTGAGAAGGCAGATGGAGGTATAAGAAGTCAGGCTGCAGTGGTCCCTGAGGGGAGAGGAAATGGATTTGAGTCACATGCAGAGTGCACACTGCAAGCAGCAACCTGGGGCACCATGTTGGCTCTGTCATCTTTGTGAATTGGGAGAGATGGGCCTATCACAATTGATCAATTGTTCAATAAATGAAAGAGGTAACAATATGTTTTGGGGCTCAATATTGTTTGTACATTTTCTTTACACAAGTAGGGAATCATTTTGTTATATTTTGCAGTTCAATAAGATTTGAAGCCAGACGCCAGAGTAACCCAGACCCACGCAAATCTCTGAGCACCCAGTGCATTTCCCCGATCTCGTAATGACTCTACCACTTGTGCGCTTACAATTAAACGTAATGTCTCTCTCTTTCGTTCTCTAAGAGAGAACTGAGTCGTGGACCGTGAGCTATTGTTCAGTAAAAACACTGGCTCAAGTAAGAGACACGAGAGCGAAACCAATGCTTTAATTATAGTGTGAAATGTTAAACAGAATTGCTTTAACATATGTAAATTGTAAGGCTAGACATACATTTTTGACATGTTTGTGCCATTTCTTCTAACCTGGCTCAAACCAGATTAATATGTGTTGTGTATGTATGGATTGAGTCCAAACCCCATTGAGGAAAGGCAAAACGTCATGATGAATATTTGCAGCTGATTGTTCGAAGCCTCACAACAAAAGAACAAGCCGAAATAAACAAAACTGTCCATAAATCTCCTAAAATACCTGCCTGCACCTTTCTGCACCTGTCTGCTCCTGTCTGGTCCTGTTTGCTCCTGCCTGCTCCTGCCTGCTCCTGCCCGCACCTGTCTGCTCCTGTCTGCTCATGCCTGCTCCTGTCCTGGTCCTGTTTGCTCCTGCCTGCTCCTGCCCTCGCACCTGTCCTGCTCCTGTCTGCTCATGCCTGCTCCTGTCGTGGTCCTGTCTGCTCCTGCCTGCTCCTGCCCGCACCTTTCTGCACCTGTCTGCTCCTGTCTGGTCCTGTTTGCTCCTGCCTGCTCCTGCCTGCTCCTGCCTGCTCCTGCCCGCACCTGTCTGCTCCTGTCTGCTCATGCCTGCTCCTGTCTGTCCTGTTTGCTCCTGCCTGCTCCTGCCTGCTCCTGCCTGCTCCTGTCTGCTCCTGCCTGCTCCTGTCTGGTCCTGTTTGCTCCTGCCTCTCCTGCCTGCTCCTGTCTGCTCTGCCTGCTCCTGCCCGCACCTGTCTGCCCTGTCCTGCCTCTGCCTGCTCCTGCCCGCACCTGTCTGCTCCTGCCTGCTCCTGTCTGCTCCTGCCTGCTCCTGCCCGCACCTGTGCTGCTCAATGCCTGCTCCTGTCTGGTCCTGTTTGCTCCTGCCTGCTCCTGTCTGCTCCTGCCTGCTCCTGTCTGCTCCTGCCTGCTCCTGTCTGGTCCTGTTTGCTCCTGCCTGCTCCTGCCTGCTCCTGTCTGCTCCTGCCTGCTCCTGCCCGCACTCTGTCCTGCTCCTGCCTGCTCCTGCCCGCACGCTGTCTGCTCCTGCCTGCTCCTGTCTGCTCCTGCCTGCTCCTGCCGCACTGTCTGCTCCTGTCTGCTCCTGCCTGCTCCTGTCTGCTCCTGCCTGCTCCTGCCCGCACCTGTCTGCTCCTGTCTGCTCCTGTCTGCTCCTGTCCTGCTCCTGTCTGCTCCTGCCTGCTCCTGCCGCGCACCTGTCTGCTCTTGTGGCTTGGAGCACAGCCGGAGTTCTGCTCAATGAGCCACAGCTGGAGTTGAGCTCAGATCATATTATCTTGCGACTTTTTCCCGCAGTAATGCCCACATATTTTACTATTTCAATTAGCCTTATGTTGTACTACTTCAACAGTTGATCACAGTTTATTTAGACTGCCTCTTCAATAGCCTATTAATATGATTTTACGACTTTATTCTAGTCATTAATTGAAAGTGCGTTTCTCCAAGTTGAAGAATTAAACGAGAAAAGGCAGTTCACACAGACGAGTATTTCATTCTCAACTTGAATATCCAAAAATGAATTACACTTTGTACACCGGCCGGACACACCAGTCATTCTACTTTCATGGTAAAATCATTCTAACCCAGTTTGAGGATTCTTTGTGAAAACATTTGTCTTTCGTTATCTAATTACCATGTTACTAAAATATGAGAAACGTGTTGTCAAGTTTGTACTTTATATTTATTTTTATTGTAAATAATCTCAACCAGAATAAATGAGGAAGGCAAATACCGCACTACCACCTAACAAATGTAATTACTTTTTGTCATTATTGAAAGTTGTAAAAATATTAGAATTTTATGGGGAACAGTTTCATAACACCCCTGGCTTCGTCTAGCCTGAAATCCAGTTAAATTACCAGCCTCATTGAACACATTTTCCCAGTTGCCTTCAGAAGAGACAGAACTAAGCTAAAAAAAAGTTACACGACTGAATCGGCAGACGTTTTGGAGAGGCAGATTGTAGCCATGGGCAGACACTTCTCTCTGCATAATTAGCCTCAGATTGCCCCAGAGCCTTAGTGGATGGTGTTACGTTCTTGGAGTCCGACTGTGTGTGTGAAATCTGCTACACCCACCACTGAGCAAAAGTAGTGAAACATCTAGAAGACTACACTTCAATCAAATCAGCTGCGTTTGACTGCCTGACTTTAAAAAGAGCTCTCTGTGGGAAATAATGTATGCAAAAGAACGTAGAAAGTGCTTATTCTGAAGGTTCAGAAGCAGTGGATGTTTTGTCTTGTGGCGTTGGGTTTTACAAGTCATCTCAGCAAAAAAGACCTTGCATTAATTAGTTAAAAGTGTAGACTTCTATAATAAAATCTGTTAGGATACAAATGTTAGCATTTCATTGGCAAATCATTTTTTCCATGAAACTGAAACTGGGACCATATGCTCCTCTCTACCAATCTCATCTTGGACAGACATTTTATGCACGTGGACCAGCAGTTTGTCCCCTGTCAAATTTATAACATTTGGAAATAAGCTTTCCTGATTAAAAAAAAAAAAAACAAGCAACCAATCACCGGCTCAAACAACTTTTTCATACAAGGCGAGTAACTACTGAACCACTGCCCCACTACAGCACCTGGTATTCCCAGTGGTCTCCCAGCCCAGCTTAGTTTACAAGATTAGCCAAGATCAGGCATTCAGCCATAGTAATAGTCCAAATTTGAACCCACAACCTCTTATAAGTAAATCACCCTTATAATCTTTTTGCAGTCCGGTTTATTCCACTGATATGTGTTTCAAATGTTCATGATAAAGTTGACTCAAAAGTGAACATATAGTTATAACTGTACTAGCTTCGCTGCCTTGATCTACGTAAGTCTTGCTGTATGTATTTTGTATTCAAGCCAGTTTTTTTCTCACACATTTATTGCATACCCTTATTTTATCAGTTTATATTTATATTTTACTTTTAGTATTATCATTCACTGTGTGATGTTGCACTTTACTGCTGAAGCAAGTTCCTAACCCTGATAATGGGATGGTTTTATTTCTATCCTGATGTTTAATAGTTAAATTTTTTCTGAGTGCAACACGAAGGGGGCCGTAGGAAAATACATTATCCAAGTTTCCCCCTCATATTATACTTTGCACATCGCGATTGTGCAAGTGATTTTTCATATTCACCATCCAAAAACGGGTTGAATAGTGTTTTTAGAGGCTGCATATTGACTCTCTGGATAATATTTACCCTGCCAAAATGATGTCGTTTCAAACCTTTCGAAGTAATATGAAAAAGTCAGAGAGAAAATGGGCAGAAAGTATTGTGCAGTGTAAATAATGGATCCAAGGTTAGCTGAATCATGCACCTACTTTATAGTACACAATAATGACCAGAAGTTGTCCACGTCAAAGAGTGGTTTGAAAGGACACGTAAGTATGCTCACAATGCGCTTAATATTTTAATGATCCAATTTTAGATGTTAACATTTTAGAAACAACAGGATGGAAAAGTAAATAAATGTAAACGTTCTGTATTGAGGACTTTTCTGACCACATACAGAATTCTCCCTCTCCCGGCCCCATTTCATGTCCCCTGTCTCAAAGTATTTGGACCAAAAATATCTTTTAAAGGCTTAATTTTCACTTCATAATTCACTGTATTATTTATACATTCCTCTGGTTGTTGTGGTCAGCTACTTTTAACCACAGCTGCTCAGTTGCTTTGTTACATGACCAAAATGGGTGACATCTTTCCCATGGACACATCAACAAGAAATGACAACATTGTATTTGAAGTTGGAGCTGTCCTTGCTTGAACTTCTTTCATGAAATCAACACATATTTGGGAGATACTTGACTGCACTTTGCCAGAAACTGCAGCATCAACTGGCAGAAGTAAGCCTTGTTTAGCCCCACCACCTTCTCTTCGTGCTCTTTCTGTACTTGGTGAAAATAACAAACATGGCTTCCCTTTGGACTTTGCAGCAACAGCCCATTCTCTCTGTAATCACATCTGCCCTCACTGAAGTTGGCACTGTGTTCTTCAGCCCCAAATCTAATGATGTTGCGTTGACATTTATGCTAGACAAGAAAAGAACAGATTGTCTAAATTAGAGGCCAAATATGAATGTGCTGTGCAATTACTCCTTCATTTGGCAGATAGATGATGGCCCAAAGCAGTTTAACAAATTTACGTGAAATGGAACTGCTAAAAATAAGTTCTAATTTATGGCTTACACTTGTAGTCAAGATCTTGGGATTTTGGAATATCAGACGTGGCAATCTGTCATATTTTTTGACAGGTAAATTCTTAATGTTTTCAAATAGGCACTCAAAATACAGTTGGGGGGTTTAAAATGGGCGACTATAACTCTGCTGGAATAGATTAATCTACACATGCATGTCATGTGGAGGACAGTCTCTCCAAGATTGACATTAGACATGGTAGACAAGGGAATCCCACCCTTCAATTCAACAATCACCTCATGATCAATAAAATAATACTACATGTTTATTTTCACTCAACCCTGATTACATTGCACTTAATCTCTTTACTGTGCAAAGCCTGTAATAACATGTACTTTTACCTCCTCTGGTGTGAAATTCACTACTCAAGTAAAAGTACAATTTAAAAAAAATGACTCTGGTAAAAGTAAACCATAAACCAAACTGTAAAGTAAAAACATATAAACATAGAGTTGATGGATCTGTGTTAAAATTCTAATCTATTGAATTAATTATATTTAATAGAATTATTTAATTATAGAATTAGCCTTTAAAGAATGGGTATAAAGGTAGCCTTAAAGATAAGAGACATTGGTAAGACATTGGTATACAATCAATATCTTATTCACCTGACGTGTTTTAGTGGCAGGACTTCCACTTTCGTCAGAGGCGGCATGTCTTTTATCAGATGTTATTCCTTGGTGTAGTAAGTCGGATAGATCTATCAGACTGACCATGCCTGTCACAGGGACATAGTACCATACACAAGGGGGGGTCACAGAACAGATACAAAGAGCACAAGGAAACACAACATAAATGCAATAATAAAACCTCCCACCAAACTAAGGCAACTACTAGTTCACCGAAAGGACAGAATCCAACCAGAGAAAAACTGCAATGTAATCTATGAGATCCCATGCAAAACGTGCCTTAAAACGTATATCAGGAAGAACATTCAACACAAGAAAAAAGGAACACAAAAAGCAGTATTAGGATGATTAACATGATCAGAAAAAGAAATGACAACACAGGAAAATCTGCAATATCTGACTGCTGCAAAAGAGAAAACCCCGTTATGGACTGGGACAATGCTAAAATAGTAGGAACAGAACAACACAAGTGCAACAGATGGATACAAGAAGCTATTGAAATCAGGAAGCGGGGCGCACAGACCAGCGAAATGAAGGAGCGTTCACGCATGAGACTCACTTTTCCAGAGAGCAATACGTGGGGACAGGCGTGGTCAATCCGATAGATCTGTCGGAGTGACCACACCTGGGAATAACACCTGATAACAGACACGTCACAACATCAGACGCCACCTCTGACGAAGACGGAAGTCCTGAAACATGTCAGGTAAAGAAGCTTGTATACCACTGTGTTATTGTTATCAGAAGAAAAGTGAAAGTTATTTGAAAAAGAAGATGGAATTAATTTTCTAAATATGCAACCATAGACTGTTAATCTTTTCATTATTCTGGAAGTTGCCACAAATGGTATCATGATTTATGATGACTTTGTGCAAACAAATTGAAATCATGATTTATGATGACTTTGTGCAAATCAACATTGAACATTTTACACAAGTCAGCCATAATTAGACTTTTCCCTTGCGCTCCACTTAAGTGAACAGAGGTGAATAGAGGTGGACAAAGGGGCGCCATACTGTTCGGCTGCAGCCAACGGTAGCCGATCGCGGCTAGCAATTTTAGCGGCTAATGAAGGGCCCAGTTCCACTCCATAATAGGAGTGTGTATTTTATAGCAACCAATCAGGAGCGAGGTCATAAAAGGTACACACTCCTTCTCGCCGCACCACAGGTTTCCATGAGACAGGTGCTTAGCAACAAGTCGCGCTAGCTGTCAATCAACGCAAGCTGGAGCGGACCTCGGGGAAAGAAAGAATCTGATTGTTCTAAACAAATAAACTCCAGGGTCATGAACAGAATTTCATAACAAAAATGTAAGTTCATAATATTGAGCCTGACTATAGCAGTTACGAAGAAATGTTTCAAAAGAGAGTGAATGGGAGCCGGACTCAAAAGAGTCCATTTGGACCCAGGCTCACTTCCTTGAACGCAGCAGCTAACAGGATGGCACTGTCCACTTCTATAGTATAAACAGTCTGTCCAGTACGGCTGCACCGCGAGACTAGTTCCTATCACTAGAGCAGTAATAGTGGCCCCTTCCGCTCCCATATAGATCATGCTAATAGCGAGTTATAGGTGGATTTCAGATTTAAAAACGTAATAAATGAGATAAACACTACTACTTGTTTAATTTCAAAGCATAATACATTAATACAAGATAATGCTACAAATTTAAAAAAGCTTACAAACTCACACAATTGAGTAACCTTTGCATTCAATTTGACTTTGTTATTTAGTTTATTTACATTTTATTCATTGTTATCATTAGCTTTGAGACAAACATCTATTGTTATAAAAAAAAAAAAAATTTGACCTCATCAGTCCTGTTGTTAACATGATATCATCATAAATTGCTGTCTATCGGGTGATATTTAAGTATTTATTTCTTTGAGCACAACTCTACAAAAACCCCGTTGAGGTTTATTCAGGCAGAAGTATGATGGGCACTGATGGGCACCGGGCCAAGTAGAAGGCGTGCGTTATAGATTCTTGCAAGTATTAATTTGTGTTTTTTTTAAATTGTTTGTTATAGTAGTGGTCTCAAAGAGTAATAATGAATTATTGTGATTACTTTGTGTGGCAAAACTATCCACAATATTACTCCAATTATATTAACTATGTGATCCAGAACCTGCATTGTTATAGTAGGTTTTTTCCCCCTCTTTTTCTTTTCTTTGCACCTGATGCAACCCAAGACCCAAGGAGGTAAAGATATTCATACTCTTTCTGAATTATTAACACATTAATCATATTGTACATGATATGCACCCGGATTGCATTTCTATGAAGAATCTAAAATGTCACCGTAACTTTGAGTTCAGCTACATACATCTGTGGAAATTACCTCAAGGTTCAGTGGGCGAAGTGCCATCTCTCATTCTTCCCCATAATAACTTACATTCATATACAACTGTAACCTTGAATATGAATTAATCTTGTGAATTACATAAGACACATTGACACATTGTGGAGTTCAGTTTTTTCATTTCGGGAAAGGGGTAACTTACTTTTGCGACGACAGTATCTATAGTTTATTCTAAATGTATTTAGTGTTGCAACATCAACCTGCGTTTGAGGAAAACATTTTAATTGATCCTGTTCTAATCCACCACTAACATGCCAAGTTACAGGGATATTTTGTATTTCTTACTTTATCTAGAAATTATGAATGAAGTTTTGCTTGTGATATCTGGGAGGACTGGCCTATAGCTGTGATTTTTGAAGTCAAAGACATCATAAAGTCTTAATACAAATGTAAAGGGTCTAGACGAGGAGCTAATAAATTACTTTTTGTTACTTTGTGTTAGAGGCGTACAGTCCATGGAATTCAAGGATAGAAAAAAGCCAATCAAGAAAGACCTCTTGAATGACTGAGTGGAGGAGGCTGGCAAGAGTGTGACAGCTCCATCCAGTGGCTACAGAGGATAACAAGAGCGTCTGACATGTGCAAGATAATGCAGGAACAGTTCTGCAAATCAAACAGAATCCTCTTTCATACATTCAGGTTTTAACTTTACCCTCTGTTCTTTCAACAATTACTGATGAAATATCATCTACAGCACAAACCAAGGTTTAAGTTTGAGCTCAATGAGCAAATAACACATTGTACGAACTGATTTCATGAAGATAACGAGATGTTTATTTGAACATTACTTCATCCCACCAATGCCTAGGGATAATGGTAATAATGGGGTATAATAGGGTAATGAAATGCAAATCTCACAATATATTATCGCGATATGAACCTCGCAATACAATATTTATCGCAATATTGTGGGAAGGCTCACAATATAGAGATTATACTTACAATAATACACATATTGACCAATTATCATTCTTCTTCTTAATACTAAACAATTCTTATTAATTCTTAATAAGAATTGTTTAGTGATTCATTTTCTAAAGTGGAAAATGAATGTCAAGAACCTACACTGTGAACAATCTAGTGAAATAATAAAAAATAATATAAAAAATTACTGCAATCTTATAGTTTACCACATGTTCTGTAAAGCACTTTGATTAAGGACCTACATTGTTTGGTGCACTACAAACACTTATAATAAATCAAAATATGAAGGCCCATTAAAAACTGTGCAGTAAAGTTTATATCAAGGTTTTCATCAACATTAGAAAACACGTGGATCCCTGTGTATTCTGCAGCTCTGTACCTTGTGCTGTTGTGAGGCAGGGGTGCTGTCGAGTCTGAATTTTACAGTCCCAGACTGGACTTTATTTCTGATGAATACCTAGAACTTCACACAGTGTCACACAAGTCCTCATGGAGTTTGTATTTCCTGCGTATTTATTAGATCCATGAGTACCACGCTGTTCTTCAGAAGAGCTACTGTTTGTCTTTTCCTTTTCTCCTTTTGCGCTTGTCGTCTTCGCGAAACCAATTCAAATCTGGGACTTCATAGCAGTGGGTTTTGCGTAGTCTCTGCTTTCCACTCTAATCGATTCATTGTTCTTTACAAACAACATGCCTTCCGCGTGCCTTGCCTGTTGTTGTTGTTAACGTGAATGTGGAAAGCGTGTATCGTGTGGCTTAAACAGTGGCTCTGACGGTAACACGGCGCACAGAATCATGGATATGTAGTCATTTTCGTTTTCCGCTGGAGCCAACTCAGAACTAGTATTTTTGATGCAAATCCATGCTGTTTAATATTGAGAGCAGACGACAAAAATATTGCGGCAATTTTGCTATCGCAATAGTTCCTGTATCGTTACATCCCTACCAATGACAGTCGAGACAAAGAGCTGTCAGAGCTAGCCATTTCCAAGTAAATCAATTTGTAATAATGAGGCAATGAGTGTGTTCTTTCCACTTGTTACTACACCAGTCCACCAGTCCATGCCCCTGCAGCTGGCATTAAATTATGGTAAATGCATCAACAAAGGCACATACATTTTTAATCTGAGACATTGGAGCCATTAATCCAAAAATCCTTTACACCAGACACAAGCATTAATGATGGGAGTAAATTGAGTAGGTATTACTGCTAATAACTAGGGGTGCAGGGATATATATCGGCCCAGTATCAATATTGGCTGATATTCATGTCATTGAGTAATATCGGTGTCAGCCCAAAACCACCAATATCAGGTTATGCCTTGGTAATGAAAGAATTAACTCTACCGTCCCTTCAGAAACAGGAGGAAAACAACAGCTCCATGGACTGAGGCTTTCTGCTGCAATATTCAGAACAGAACAAGCTGTAAACTTTAATCCAGTCTTAATTCTGAGGCAAAAGACCCAGAACTGACACAGTTACAGACTTTTAAATGCTCTAGAAAAGTTTTTGAAGAAAATATCATTAAATATAAGCGCAACAAATTCACCCGCAACCCACAATAAATGCAATATTTTTTTCAGACATTATTTGACCAGTTTTCCTCCTAAACAATCAGCTTGGACATGTTTCCTCCAGATAACTTTAGTGTGAGAGGTTTAAAGAAAGAGAAGAGACAGAGTGGCTGATCAGACACAGAGACTAAGGAGGAGAGTCTGAGGAGGCTGCACCAGTAACACGATGAGGACACTCGGACTGGAGAAGTACAGAGAGACTTTAGGCTGATAAATAATCTAATAAAACAGGAAATTCACAGAATGAAAACATGCAAAGGCTAATTCTAATCATATATTTATCCAAGAAGGCGCCGCAGACGGATGCCCTGGTTTTTCTGTGCTCTTTGTTTTGTCTGTTTTTATGTGTAAATCGTGTGTGCGCGTGCTCTTACACCCATGAAGAGCTCTTAACCATCAGAACTACAACTCCTACGGATCTAGTTAAAAAAAATTTAGCATCTGCTGCAGAATTTTTCTCTTTTTGGTCAAAAGACTGAGACGCCGCAGACGGGGAAAACGTGCGGGATCCCTGGTCCGCCTACGTAAATGTGACATTCGGACGCTCTTACCTGGGCTTTTCCTCTCTAACGTTCGCTCACTTTCCAACAAACTGAATGAACTGGCGCTGCTGATGAGACGGAACAGAGACTTTTCTTCATGTCCTGTGAAATGTGGCTCAGTGAGTCGGTCCCAACTCGCAGTTCCGAAGAACTGGAAGGCTTCGAGCTGCTCTGAGCTACATCCAGACCCTTCGCTGCGGGCCAACCCGGATCAACCAAGCCTCAAGTTTTTGAGTCGGTGAAATCCCACCTGAGTGAGAAGAATGTGATTTATCCTGCAATGTGAATGGAAAAATAAAAAGATTCACTACAGCAGAAGAAGCATTGGCTTCAATGTTTGATCTGACATTCTCTCCCTATTTATGTTCTTTATTTCAATGAAAGGGACCAGGACTTTAATGGAGACATGTGAGTATTTGCCCAATGTCGGGCAGTGTGTTCTAACTTTGGTTTGTAAATACCCATCTCATTAGGTGCCTATGTTTGTGTGTTGTGTTCGACCAGAGAGCTGTGTAACAAAAGCAGATTTATAAAATAATTTCCACATGGTTAATACTATGGCATCTGAAAAATTAAGAATAGAATTTTTTTATGTTAATGGGATATTGAGTCCAATTAAGCATGCAAAGATACTGACATAGATAAGAAAAGAAAAAAATTAAACCCATTCAAACAACATAAAAAATTAACTACATTTGGCTATAACAGAATTTACTACTTCTCCCACAAGGGAAAACATAAGAGGGGAGTGGCCATATTGATCTCAAACAGAATAGCCTTTAAACAGAATTTCGAACACAGAGATAATAATGGTAGATTTGTCAAAGGAACTATTAATGGAAGTGTGTTTACTTTGATAAATGCATATGCTCCACCAGGAACCTCACTCTCTGTACTATAGTTGTGGATCTGATTGCAAACCTCTCTCAGGGCACCCTTGTCTGTGGCGGTGACTGGAATTTACATGTTCAGCCGACATTGGATCTCTCAAGCTCACAAAGTACTGATACATTTATTAATAGTAAATGTCGTAAATTACCACATAATCGAGGGTTGATCTATATCTGCCGAGAGATTAATGCCAATA
This sequence comes from Chaenogobius annularis, assembly GCA_015082035.1. Taxonomy (NCBI): domain Eukaryota; kingdom Metazoa; phylum Chordata; class Actinopteri; order Gobiiformes; family Gobiidae; genus Chaenogobius; species Chaenogobius annularis. The sequence goes on from BJKM01000016.1 coordinate 130,489, forward strand.
TAATATATTTTTTTCCAACCCACATAAGATCCATACTATAATAGACTACTTTTTTATTTTCAAAAAAGACACTCTCAATTTACCCGAAGAGCTAAAAAAAAATGGGTGCTGAAAAAACAACTACCAAAATTCAAAGTGCAATCAAAAGACTAAAAAACAATAAATCCCTGGGAGTGACAGGTTCCCCTCAGAGTGGTATAAAGCAATAAAAGACACACTTCCTTGCTTTTGTCAATTTTTAACTTGGCCCTTAAAAAAGCTCAGATCCCTCCGAGTTTGAAGGAAGCCAGCATATACTTGATACCAAAAGACGGGAAGGATCAACTTGACTGTGCCTCATATAGATCAATCTCAATTCTCCTAAATTTAATTCACAATGATCAGACAGGATTTATTAACAAAGGAAAAACACAAGATACACAAGACAGTCTTTACACATAATGAACCATATACAAAACCAACAAAACAAAGCTGGAATAATAAGTCTGGACGCTGAAAAACTTTTGATTCTGTTAGCTGGCCTTATTTATTTAAAGTGCTAACCAAATTTAAAATAGAAGTTTTTATAATAAAAAAAATACAGTGGCACTTTACGATGCCCCAACATCAAGAATCAAAATTCATGGTCACTTTTTTCACTGTTGCCCCTTGAGGCAACCGCTGTTGTGATTTTGGGCGTTACAAAAATAAGGTAAAAAGAGGTAAGGGAGGGATGTGCTTGGTCCCCCCTTTTGTTCGCTTTGTACTTGGAACCATCAGAAACAATTAATTGATGGTGTCTCAATTGATGGGTCAGATCATAGGATTGCCTGCTATGCAGATGATATCTTATTATATTTGACCAAATAAAAAATGCCTATATCTAATATGATGCATTTTCTTCATGATGTTGGTCCAATGTCTGGAAACACATTGAATGGCCAAAAAAACCTGAAATTCTTTCTTACTGGCAACCCCCTCTGTTCTTTAGAAAGACTAACGGAATCCCTTGAATATTTAGGTGTGGTCCTCCATAAAGAACTGGCAACAATCTCAGAGAAAATCTAGGCTCCTCTTTTCTCCACTATAAAGAAGGATCTTGAAAAATTGACTCTTATACCATACTTAAGTCTAAGTCAAAGGATTGAAACTATAAAAATGAATGTTTTCCCCAAAATGTCTCTATCTTTTCCAGACGCTCCCGATTTCCTCCCCCAACCGGCTGTTTGATGACAATCTCAAGATTTGTATTGCAAGGCAAGAAACCTCAAAACCGATTTAAAATGCTACAATTATCAAAAGAAAAAGGAGGTTGGGGTTTACCTTGTCAGAAAAAATACTTTATTTCAGTTCAAATCAGAGCATTGCTATACTGGTATGACCCAGAATATGGAGCTCAATGGAAAAATATTGAGAACAATGTTGTGTTAGGGGTTTCTGTACATGCTGTACTGGCAGATGACAAATGGTTGAGCCATTTGGATAAAGGCTAAATCTGTACTGGAAGGAGCTAATCAAAACATACAAACAAAACAAAGAGGTCAAAATCTTAAACTGGTTGGCTTATGAACAAGGTTTGTACCAAATAGAACTGATTTGACTGACTTGAGTCTGGAATACAAATGTATAAAGGTTTTTCACCAGATTGTAACAGGTGAAAAGCTTGAAAGAATCTTTTGGCTTGGAGAAACAGGACTTTTAGAGGTATTTACAAATAAGGATTTATTATAATCAACAAATTCAACAAAGCAATGACCATTGTAACCCTCCTGTATAAATTCAAACTTTCAAGGGGAATAATATCTAAATGATATCAATGCATTTCTAATTTGAACAACCACTCTACTAAATATATTAAAAACAAATGGGACAGAGAAGGTAATCTTGTTTTAACGGTCGAAGAGTGGGAAATGCGTGTACATCCCAGTGGAGAACCTCAAAATCACATGTCTGGAGGCAATTTTGCTGGAAAAATGTGACTTGAGCAGCTGTTATTATTTCCACCTGAATCAAACCAGTCACAAAAAACAATGCACAAATGAAAAAATCTTTCAAAAAAGGTCTAATGTTCAAGTTAGTTCAGTACATAAGGCCATATTTTATTCCAATAATTAACATAATATAAGACAATAGAAATGGAAAACTAAATATTGGTTGAACTAATATTATGCGTCTCATTTAAAGTTTTTTTTTTTTTAAATATGTAGATTAGCAGAAAGACAGTGGAAATACTTTTAAATATGTTTTACTTTTAAAATGAATAAACAAATTATATTGAAATATTTTAATCTGACAGCATATGGGGACATAAGAATAATTCTTCAGATTGTTTGAAAGAAAGAAAAAAAACCACACAAAATAAACGTTTGATCATTGTGATTTCAAATATGACTAAAATAATTGCAATTATATTTTCGATAATCAAGCAGCCCTTCTCTGATTAAAATAGCACTGAGAGAAAACCCAAACTTCATGTAGGTTAAAGACTGACAAACCCTGATTTCATCCTTAAGGCTGGTTTATAGTCCTCCGTCAAATCTATGCAGAACTCCCCAATGCAAACAGCGGCCAATTACAAAGCTTGCAGCATGTACACGGCAAGAGTCCCAAGCTTTATAATTGGCTGTGTGCATCGGGGAGAGCGGCGTAGATTTGATGGAGGACTATAAACCAGCCTTCAGAGACAATAGATACATGGTCAGTGTGTGAGACGTGAAGACGAGCAGAAGGGCAGAGGCAATGTGTGTGTGCGAGGACAGGGCTGCTACTCTGCGCGAGCAGCATGTGTGTGTGCTGGCAGAGTGAGTATGTAATGTGTGTGTACTGGCAGAGGGATGGGGGAAGGAGCTTCGGTACCAGTCTGTACGTCAGTATGACAGTATTCTTTTACGGCTAGAGACTTGCTTTAGATATACCTATGTTTTATGGCTTCTCCTTACATCAAACAAAATGAGTCAACACCTTTTGCGTTCCTGTTTATGCACAGATGTGTTCAAAATGGAAAAACATTAATACAAAATAGAGCTCGATCAACATATCGGCCAGCCGATATATCGGGCCGATATATGAAAAATGTTGAATATCGGCCATCGGCTGTAATTTTATCATCAAGGCCAATTTCTTATCAGGCACTACTGGGCAGCTATAGCCGAGAAGGACCCATGGAAGGACCCCTCCTTCAAAAGCATGCTTGGCTTCCGCACAGAGCAGTAGAGCAGTGGCTAGGCTCGATGTACACATTTTGGTGAACAAACGGTAAGATTCCTTTCTCCCTTTAATTCTATGCCAAAGTTTACAGTGTGGATATAACCAATACAACGTCATTGTAAAAGAAAGTAATGTTTCATCGCAATGCTACTAGTGGCGCTGGTTTGTTAAAAAGAAGTTGAAACATTTCCCAAAGTACAACAGGTGACATACAAAACAATAAGATACAACAAAAACAATCAATCTCCTTACCCTGGCTGCGATGACATGAATAATACATAATGGGGAACGCAAAGTGAATCACTTCTTTGCGGCACAATTATCCATAGATTTCTCCGCTATAACAAAGGTACGACCAGCTATGATGCTGTGAGATAGTGAGGCTGAGGCAGTTAGCCAGGCAGACATTAGAGTTCGAACAGGGCATAAGTGGATTGCCAGTGAGGCATTGAGAGAGGCGCACCTGCAACACAGTGACATTGTTGGAACAGTTAATCAGGGGAGATTGGGACTTGGTTGCATCACAGGGGCTAGTTGGAAAGAGGCAAACTGAAAAGACTGTTGGTGCAGAAAGCGATGCGAGCGGTAGAGGAAGAGGCCCGATTAACCAGGGCAGCGGCAATGAGGCAGCAAGGCAGTTGGACACTCTTGGAAGGTGCCAAAGGAATGTCTCTGAATTGGACAGAGCTTTTGCATAAAGTTTTTGCTTTTCTCTGTCTATGATGTTTTGCCAATATCAGTGAACCTCCAGAGCTGGAAACTGACTGAAACCCCCAGTGTGAGCTGTGTGGGAGAGGAGCAAGCCTAGAGCATATCCTGTCAGCTCGCCAGACTAACCTGACAGAAGGGAGGTTCAGATGGCGAGGGATTGGAGCAAGAGAATAAGAAAAAGAGGGCTGGCTCAGTTGTAGGACTTTTCCAGGGCAATATTTGGGGAAGGCGCTTGGGGCCCTTGGAGTGAGAGGCCCAGCTCGTAAAATGCTAATTAGGAACATTACTAAGCAGGCAGAAACCGTATCAAGATGGCTCTGATTTAAGAGTAATGAGCAATGGCGTAATCCAGCTATCAGATGAGAGGGAGTGCAAAGGTAGGTGGAGAAGATCTGAGGGAGTGAGGAGGTTGTTCCAGAACACTGGTCCTGCCATCAAGCTCCTAGGTGGTGTTGTGGGCTAATAGACGAAACACAGGTAAAAGCGTGCCAACCCGATGACCAGTGTTGGGAAGCGTAACTTTTAAAAGTAACTAATTACGTTGTACTGCCCTGGAAAACTAACGTATTATGTTACTGCGCTACATTGTTATAAAAGTAACACGTTAGAGTACTCTTGCGTTACCAATAATTAACATTATTGTATAACCTATACCGTAGGCCTGTGGCGCTGACGTCTGTAGTTATGAAGTAATTTGAACGCCTGGTCTTGCCCCACCTCAAGTGCTTCACCTCCTCCCTGCTGGACCCCCTGCAGTTCGCCTACAGAGCCAACAGGTCTGTAGACAACGCCATCAACCTAGCACTCCACTTCATCTTGCCGCATTTGGACTCCCTACGCCAGGCTCATGTTTGTGGACTGGAGGCAATGCGTGCGGCTGGGGAAGAATGTCTCAGACACTCGGACTATCAGCAAAGGAGCTCCACAGGGCTGTGTACTTTCTCCTCTACTCTTCTCCGTGTGCACAAACTGCTGCACCTCCAGCCACCACTCCGTAAAACTGATCAAGTTTGCGGATGACGCCACCCTGTCACTTTCTGCACAACATCTGTACATTTAATTGTAAATTCTTGTGTACATAGTAAGTCTATTTTTATCTTATACTATAGTCAATTTTAATTGTTTCCTAATGCAAGCCCTTTTGATTTCATATATGTTCATATATGTTGTTTTTTATTATTGCTCAGTGTTTTATGTTGCACCTTAATGCCGAAACAAGTTCCTATGTTTGCGAATTTTGTTCAATGACAATGACAATAAACCTTTTCTTATTTCTGGTTTGCCGACAATCCCTTTGCGTTGCTGAACACAGTAACAGAATAATTAAAATATCAAATAAACAAGCAAATTAAATACGTTTGACTGAGCTTTATGTATCTTTTATGTTAACAGATTACCACAATACATACAATAAGCACATGTAGGCCTGTCATCAAGCAATAAAAAACTAGATTACATGGGGGTACAAAACTAATGTGTTAAGTCCCTCGTTACTCTAAAAGAGTAATTTGAGAACTCTAACGCATTACCAGCTAACCCAACTCTGCCAATGATCAATGAAGTCCCATAGACACAACCGCACAATCCCAGGTCAAGTTGTCATTTTATAGATCCAAACTTAATGTAGAACATCGCCTATGTCACTTCATCACTGTATGCATGCTTTATATATTACAATGACAGTTTTGAGCCTAGACTGATTAACCCAAATATGAATCAAAAAGTGATTAATTAAAACTCATATGTTTTATTAAGCTTTCAAGCCCCTGTGATAGTCCATATTTGCTCCTCACAAAAGGAGCAATTGTATCAGAGCTGAAGGCTGACTTTAAAGCAAGTACTGTACATCAATAACTGCTGTTCAGAATACTCCACTCTGTGTAGAACAAGTGCAGTTTTAACTGTGATCAGGGCTGTAGTGGTCATCTGAGATAGTAACATCATGTTAATATCATGTGATCATAGACATAATGGATGTGTCGAGGAAGGCAAGCGCTTGTTTAATTTTAATTACATTCTACCCATGGGCCCGTTTAACAACCTATGCTTTTGTGATTTGCCCGAAGTACTAGAAGTAATGCTGCTCTAACAATATCAATTACTGTTTGGGTTCTTTTTAAGCCAAATGCATAATGGTATACAAGACAAACTGAGTAACAAATTGGGAGGTTAAGAGTTTAGAGCAACATACATTTCTCTCCATGTTGGTCTTCCAATTTATACCTATTATGAGATTTAATTGGGGACATTAAAAGTGCATTGGGGGGACATTAAAAGTACACTGGAATGAATAGCTTTGAAAAGCTCACATGACATGGACTCACTAAGCATTTTGAAGCGGTGGAACCACCTTTTATTTATTAGGAACTTCTCCTTGAAACACCTTGAAACAACAAAAATACATGCAATATTGTATTTATTATTTTTTAAACATATAGCAACAAAAACTTATATCACACAAACTAACCTATGTAAGAAGAGAGAAAAAAATATAATAATAATAATTATATATTATATATATATGTAAATATACAATATGTAATATAACATATGTGTGTGTGTGTGTGTGTCGTGTTGTGTAGTGTATATATATATATATATATTATATATATATATATATATATATATATATATATATATACACATATACACATCCACATACACAGACATTCATATATACATACATATATACATAAAACATTTAAATACGCATTTTCCCTCATACCCATACCTATATATAAATATAAGAGGAGGTGAAGGGGTACTAAGACCCGGCACTCAAATTACTTCATGACTACAGTCATGACTACGTCAGTTCCACAGGCCTGTGGTCATTAAGTCCAGTGATCCGAGGATTCTTGGGGACAGGGACAATGATGGACGACTTGAAGCAGGCTGGGACGTGGCATGACCCCAGGGAAGTGTTAAAAATGTCTGTGAAGACGGGGGTTAGCTCTCATGCGCAGTGTTTTAATGTGGCAGGAGAAACACCATCTGGTCCAGCAGCTTTTCGGGGGTTGGATTTCCGAAATAGCCTGTTTACGTCCTGTTCCTGAACTGAGAGAGTGGTGGGGTGGTCACATCAAGAAGGTGTTAAGTTGCTCAGCCAGTTTTCGATTGTCTGCAGCAGGGGGAGCTCGGGGCTTATGATTAGTGAGAAGCCGGAGCCCACGCCACACGGAGGCAGGGTTGTTGCTGCTGCGTCAGATGCGTTTTGTACCGTGATCTAGCTCTCAACACCTCTTTGCTAAATCTATTATCCATTATCCATTATCATCTACATAGGTTTCAATGTTTTATAGCATATTTTGTTTTTTAAACTGGGGGTCGTTGAGCGGACTAACATATCCAGAGTTTGTTCTTCCGTTTCTGTTCCAAATCCACGGTGATGTAGATAGGAGCGTGATCACTTAACTCTATTGTACCTATATCTGCCCCTGTAGTTTTTGACCTATCTTTATTGTAGTGTATTTCTTGTGGATTATATATCTATGTGGATTAGAGAAAATCTGTATATTGGCGGCCCTTGGGATTAATCTCTCTCCAGATATCAATCAGTCCTATATTATGTATTATTTTGCTAAATTTATGGTTTATAGGTTTAACAGTATTTTGTGAGCCACAGATAAGGGTTCCCTCAGAGTGATTTGCAATCAGGTCCATAACTTGATTATAGAAAGTGAGGTCGCTTCCTAGTGGGCATATACGTTTATCAGAGTAAACATACTTCCATTAATGGTTCCTTTGACCAGTACAAATTTGCCGTCTTTATCTCTGTTCAAACACTATTCTGGTTGAAATCAGAATAGCCACTCCCCTCTTATGTTTGCCCCTATATGAGGAATAAGTTTTAAGTAATACGTTTTTATAATTATTTATTTTATTTTATTTTTTTATGTTCTAGATCGTTTAAATGGGTCTCTTGTAGGTATATGATGTCTATTATTTCTTTTCTCATCTTTGTAAGTATATTTGACCGCTTAATGGGGCTCAGTATGCCATTAATGTTAAAGGATGCTATTTTAACTTTTTCCGATGCTATTTTTTAACCATTTCAAAATTGTTCTTTCTATTTTGCTCTTGTTACAATAATCCATGGTTGAACACAACACAAAAACACAAAAATAACTTGAGTATAATGTAACAAAACTAATAAACTGCAGAAGAAATAGAGAGCTCTTGCCCAAAAAAAGAGCTCATAAACTGTTCCAAAAATGGATCAGTGGGTGGAGGGAAAACCATTTTCTAAAAGAAAAGAAAACAAGGCCCTCCGGTACGGTTATTATAAGTTTTTCACCTGGGAATTTACAAAACAAAAGCGGAAACACATTGCTTTACTTTGAGGAGTACTCACATGTGTCCGTTAGGGTCCAAGAAAATAAAGAAAGAGGGAGATAAAGGGAAAACATGCCACGGTTCAGGAGTCTGCCTTATTATCTATAAAGGCTGAAGCCTCCTCCGGTGTAGTAAACTTAATAGTTGCTCCCTCTACGTTGATCCTCAGTGTTGCGGGGTAAAGCAAAGCGTAATCCATCTTCTTTTCTCGCAGGCGAGATTTCACTTGATCGGAAGCTGCGTTTCTTTACCACTCTTGCTGAGTAGTCATTGAAAAACGATACCTGGGTTTTGGCCGATTCGGGCTGGCCCGCCAAAACGCGTTGTTTGTCTCTGTAGTTGTGAAACTTCAGTATAATTGGTCTCGGGCGCTGGTTCGATGCTGGCTTTGGAGCCAGAGCGTGGTGTGCGTGGTCAAGCTTTATTTTCCCAGCCTTTGTTGGCTTTAGATGTTCAGGGATCCAGGACTCCATAAACTTGACCAAGTCATTCCCTTCCGTGTTCTCTGGTAGACCTACAACCCGCATATTTCATCTGCGGTTACGGTTCTCATCAGAAGCTTCACGTCAGCTTGTAGGGCAGAGACAGTCTTCCACTGCTCGGTTCTCCATCTCGTTAGTCTTTGAGTTTAGTGCCTGCATACCACCGAGCACTGCATCAAACTTTGTGTCCACTGCCTTTATGTGATCCGTGTTCTCCCGTAGAGCCGCCACGATAGCTGTGTCCATCCCGCTCCTTTTCAGGAGCGGCACTCGAAACTGAGCCGGAGCTGGAGCTCTGCTCGCGGGTAGGTGGGGAGGCAGAGTCCGGGGTCGCAGCCGTACCTGTTAGCTTAGCTGCGAGAATGTTCGCCTGGCATTTAGAGCCAGTTCTCTTGCGCGATCCACCCGGCAAGTTTAGAATTTGTCCTTTGAAAGTTTGCTTCTGTGTTCTCCCACACCTAAACGAGTTATCCCCCCAGGTGAATGAGTGATTTAAACGGATATTTTACTAAGATTTAGCCGTAGCTTGACGGCACAATCTGACTAAGCGGCCATCTTAGAACACACCAAACGCTCAAGGCGCAGTCTTTTTAAAGCTTTTATATGCTACCCTGCAAGCTCTCTTCTCTTTTGCTTTACAAATAGGGGCATCATTGTATGTAGTGAAAATTTTAAAATGTTGGGAAAAGTTTGCGGCACACATAGAACATGATATTTTCCCAAAATGTTTTATCGATTTTTCTGTCCCACTCCTTAATATGAGGTTTGGGCAAACTCCCTAGGAGTTTGTAAAAGTGTTAACCACTTGCAAATTTCAGACATGAGGCAATTTTCCCATTGTGATAACATATGGATTTTTTGTCCTTGCTACAGCTACGTTGTAAAAAATATGGCTCGCTCTAACGTCGATAGCACCATGCTGACTGTCTTCTACAGAGCCTTTCTTGAACCTTTGTTGTGGTTTGCAATTGTGGCTTGGTTTGGCAACCTGGCTCTGAGAAACAGAAACTCTCTCTAGCAGGTGGTGAAGAGGGCCATTAGACTGGGGGGTTTGCCCCTCTCACCATGTCAGAGCTGTACACCACTCAGCTCCTTCGTAGGGTTAGGTCTGTAACTATGGACCCAACACACCTGCTGCGTGTGGAGTTCCTGCTTCACCGCTCTGGCCAGCGCTACATGATCCCTCAGGGAAAGGTAAATGGTACAGGGGCAGTTTTGTACCTGCAGCAATTGGAACACTGAACAGGAGTGGACCTCACCCCTAAGCAGAGACTTTGGGGTTCTGTTGCATGAGGACTAATAGCAGACTGACTATCACAGGCTGTAGAGTACTGTGTGTTTCATGTGTCATGTGTTTATCTTGATTTTAAAGTTATTGGACTGCTGTGGCCCCTTCTGCAAACAAATGTATCTGCTGGTACTAATAAAGGAACCTTGAACCTTGAATGTGGCAAGTTAGTGCAGCCAATCCATTTACAAAGTCAGTGTGATCAGTACTGACCAATTCAGATGATCAATCAAACAGTTAAAACAATAATAGAGCATGAAGCTGGAATGGTGTGGATAAAATATTCAGTTCGGCTCTATTCCAGGACAGCCTGTCTCCCAGGTCAAAGTGACCGACGCCATCAGCAGATTAATTATTTTCTGACATACTTGTTGACTCCAACACTTGCACCATCAGCCCAGGAACCCACAAGGCTGTGTACTCAAGCCCCTGCTTTTCTTTTGTCCTCCAGCCAAATCTTTATAAAAACTATTATGTTTGCAGATGTCACCACACTCTTCTCGACCTGCAATGAGTTTAGTTCTAATTGTCCAGTGTATTTTATTTTTCTCATTGTATATTTATATAGGAAAAACACAATGAGAAAAACTTTCTTTTTTTGTACCCTATTAAAAACAAAATACATATTATACAAACACAAGATGCCCGAATAAAACACCAATAAAATACTAAATACATAAATAAAATTAACAGATACATAAAAACACAATTACACATACATTTATGAGATAAAATCATTTAAAACAAGGGCACTATTGGTGAGCATTTGCTTTCCCCCCGATCCAACACTCAAAGCTCAAAGCTTCATATCGTGTTATCCGTAGCTTTGTAGTGCATGTTTATATTTAAAGCCATGCACACTGCAGACAAAAGTGTTTTTAAGTTTGTCTCATTATAATCTCCAGGCTCACAGAAAACATGATGGCATGGAAAGATAAAAGGCAGCTGTTCGATTAAAGATAGTGAACACTAGGGACAGCTTACCAAAGACTGCTGCCAACGCAACAACTAACAACAGTAGTGTTGGCTTTGAGCTGTAGAGAAGCGCATGATTAAAGCAGATACACTCAAAGACAAGTATTCACACTCTCCTTACCCCCATGAATACTCACTTTTATCGTTTATTTAAAGGTCTCACACAACAAGTGATCTTCAAACTTGAAGTGGCAGCTTTGTTTAAATTCACAAGATAAAGATTTTTGTATGTGATTTTTTAAAATTATGCTTCTCTAATTATTTCATTAGTCTGGTGGGATAATATACGCTGAGTTAAAGTTGCACTATGCAACATTTCATGGCTTGTTTCCATGCCAATGCTATTGCTTTGTCAGGAATGTTCCACAGTATAGAACTACACTTCTATCAATCTACCTTGCATCGAAACACATGCATTTTTACTGTGAGTGGACTGAGGGAAATACTGTGGAACAATCCAGGCAAAGCAATAGCATCTCATTGGAGACAAACAAGTGGAAAACTCTCCACCAAAAGATTGCTTTAAGATACTGAGTTTTAGGGGTTAAGGTTACCTATATGCAACATTATTTGAATATGAATAAAATACATAAAGCATATTTTAGATTCTTTCCCCAGTAACAAATTATGTAATTGGAGGGCTAATTCATCTTATAAATGAATAAAGACAAATTGAAAAATGATTTTACTTTGTGTGATTTTTTTTTCTCTCCCAAAGTATGGTGAAGGTATGTTAAAGGGGCTTTGCCCATTTTTTTTTTCATGTAAGTAAAATAGTTTTTCCCCAATAAAGATATTGTACTAAGCAGCTCTTAAGATCAACATGGGAACACTATCTGCTGTTTGCATCTAATGATAGTGTTTTTAATGTAGAACTATGTTTAGATATGTTTAGGCTAGAGTATGATTATTCTTTATAAGAGTAAAATTATCCTTCATATTTTTCCATTCTGTGAATTTCCTGTTTTATTTGGATTATTCACCAGACTATCTAACTGTACCTCTCCAGTCTGTGTCATCGTGTTGCTCTGCCTCCTGCTGTTACAGTCTCTCCTCAGAATCTGTGTCTGATCACACACTCAGTCTTTTAATCTCCTTTAATCTCATTCACACTATTGGTATATGGAAGAAACATGTCTAAATTGATTGTTTAGGGGGAAAACTAGTCAAAAATGTCTTTGTTTGTCGTGGGTCAATTTGTTGCACTTATATTTCATTTTTAAAATCTGTAGCTTTGTCATTTCTGAGTCTTTTGACTCAGTAATGTTAGGATATACTGTAGCGGCAGAAAGCCTCTGTCCATGGAGCTGTTGTTTTTGTCCTTGTTCTCGTCCTGTTTCTGAAGGGATGGCAGAGTTAACTCTTTCATTACCAAGGCGTAACCATTGCGGACTGATATCTGTGCTTTTGGCTGAAACCGATATTACTCCTGAAGAAGCATGGTATCTCTGGCCAGGCCTTACTCAGAATCATAATCAGGTTTATTAAACATAGCAACTTGGTTTGGTGATTGATAAAACAATATATATGAAATCAAAAGAAACAATTTAAATCTACTATAGGATAAAAATAAAAATAGGCTTACTATGTACATAGTTTTTACAGAAACATTTACAGTTGTAGTGCAGAAAGTGAACAGTGCAGTGAGTGATTTGGTTAAATTAGTTCATGAGGTCAACAGCAGAGGGAAATAAACTGTTTTTGTGGTGTGAGATTCTGGTCCAGATGGACCGTAGCCTCCTGCCTGAAGGAAGTGGCTCAAATAGTCTGTGTCCAGGGTGAGAAGGATCAGCAGTGATCTGACTTGCTAGTCCAAGAGCCCTGGAGACGTACAAGTCCTGCAGAGATGGAAGTCTGCAGCCGATCACCTTCTCAGCAGAGCGCACAATGCGCTGTAGTCTCCATTTGTCCCTGGCTGTGGCTCCAGCGTACCACACGGTGATGGAGGAGGTGAGGATGGACTCAATGATGGCCGTGTAAAACTGCACCATCATCTGCACTGGCAGCTTGGCTTTCCTCAGCTTCCGCAGGAAGTACAAGTTCTGATTGGCCTAATTGATGAGGGAACTGATGGTGGGCTCCCACTTGAGGTCCTGGGTGATGGTGGTTCCAAGGAAGCAGAAGGAGTCCACGGTGGTGATGGGGGAGTCTGTCATGGTGAGGGGGGGCTGGGGGGCTGTGACTTTACTGAAGTCCACGATCATCTCCACTATCTTCTGGGCATTGATCTCCAGGTGGTTACTGCTGCACCAGGACACCAGCCGGTCCACCTCCCTCCTGTAGACGGACTCATCCCCGTCCGAGATGAGCCCGATGAGGGTGGTGTCGTCCGCAAACTTGATCAGTTTTACGGAGTCATGGCTGGAGGTGCAGCAGTTTGTGTACAGAGAGAAGAGCAGTGGAGAAGAGTACACAGACCTGTGGAGCTCCTGTGCTGATAGTCCGAGTATCTGAGACATTCTTCCCCAGTTGCACGCACTGCCTCCGATCTGTCAGGAAGTCAGTGACCCACCTGCAGGTGGAGTCAAGCACTTTGAGCTGGGAGAGCTTGTCCTGGAGCAGAGCAGGGAGGATGGTGTTGAATGAGCTGAAGTCCACAAACAGGATCCAGCCGTAGGTTCCCGGGGATTCCAGATGCTGCAGGATGAAGTGGAGTGCCAGGTTGATGGCGTGTGTCTAGAGATCTGTTGGCTCTGTAGGCGAACTACAGGGGTCTAGCAGGGAGTAGGTGAAGGACTTGAGGTGGGGCAAGACCAGGCGTTTGTGACTACAGAACGTCAGCACCACAGGCCTGTAGTCATTAAGTCCAGTGATCCGGGGCTTCTTGGGGGAAGGGACAATGATAGACGACTTGAAGCAGGCTGCACCAGCCCCTTACAGATCCTCCCGCAGGTGGCGAGGCTACAGGAGGATGGTCCCATGACGCACCCAGCGTCAGCTGTTTCCTCTCAAGAGTAAGGTGACATTATTTTGAGACTGTGTCAATAAAGTTTATTTCAAATGCAAGTCAAAAAAATGTTATTAATAGGATCTACTTCCACCTTTTCTCAGTCTTTTTTTTTTTTTTTTTTTTAAGCACCATTTCACATTAGATTAGTAGCATTGTGTTATACTAAGGGATTAAAGGACATGGAGGAGAATGTTCCAGTTTAACTTTTCATCTTTACTGAAGGTGAGTTATAAAGTAATTCAATAATTAATCAATTGTATTTTATTTCCTGTTTTTGTATCCCGCCATGAGTCTGTCATATTGTCTGCCCCTGATGCTCGGCTTTATTGGCTGTTGCAATAGCTGTGATCTGTGATGTTTTGCAGCACACACACGAGGAGCGCAGTGGCTTCAATAGTCACGCAGGGAGAAGTAAATCCTGTTGTGCATTTGAATTTATGTATGTTCAACTTTCTCCAGCTGAACTCAGAAAAGACTGGAATCATCTTCTTTGGTCCACAGAAACAAAGAAAAAGTATTGGCAGTTACCTCCAGAGTCTCGCTCTAAAACCTACAAATCAAGTTAGAACTCTGGGGGTAATTATGGACTCTTTAGCATAATTATGGCTTTTTAGCATCTAAAAAAAATTGCCAAAATCAAAAGTATAGTGTCTAAACCAGACTTGGAGAGACTTACCCATGCATTTGTCTCTAGTAGATTAGACTACTGAAATGGCCTGCTCACTGGCCTCTCCAAACAAGCGGTAAAACAGCTGCAGTACATACAAAATGCTGCTGCTCGGGTCCTGACTAGAACCAGGAAGTACGATCACATTAGTCCTGTGCTCAGGTCTCTGCACTGGCTCCCTGTGGCTCAGAGAATAGGCTGCAGAGAAAGCAGCTCTGCTTGTATATGCCTGAGGAGAGGGTTAGAACACAGGCTGGTTAGATTGTCAGTAGGCACTAAGGCCAATGCAAAGTCCAGGAATAGCCTGCCACACCTACCCACTGATCAAGAGCGAGTTTTAACACTTAAAGCTTTGGTCGAGTTTTTTCTGGGACATTTAGTTTTGCGAAAGCGAAATCTAGGGAGGGGGCAGACAACACCGGGTCCGTTGTTAAAGATACAAAAGCGCCACACAGAAGGTGGAGGTGTCGATGAGATAGTCGTCTTAAAGAAACATACGGTCTGTACAAACCATGTGCAGAGACAGATAGTGCGCTGACATGTAGGGACGGTCAAACATGGTAAAGAATCAATCTAAAAGCGATGTTCCCATCCCGGAGACATCTATTACGCTGGCAATGTCAAATGAATATGGGAAGGGTTAGTTAGGGTGTCTGGAGTGTTTGCCATTGTAGTCCAATAGACTTGGTTTTCCATCTGGCGGGTCACTAAGCACGGACAAAATGTATGATTCATGTCAGCAAAATTGTAATGTGTGTGAATAGAAATTAAGGTTTTGTGATTTCTGTCACGTCTTTGTGATTTTAATGTTGTGTGAAGCACTTTGAATTGCCTTGTGTACGAATTGTGCTCTACAAATAAACTTGCCTTGCCTATGTTTTTCAAGGTATTTAGTTGCAATAAAAATGCTTGTAATTGAAGTTTAATGCTAGACTGTGGAACATTGCAGATCCTCCACCATAATTTTAACGGTGCACCTTTAAACCTGCAGTGTCTTGCCATAACATGACAAAATCACAAAGCCGTTATGAGGGAATCACAGCAGGGCAGATGGGCTGTCACTAACACATGACAAGCAGTGACAAAGTTATTTCTAAAGACAACAGCTGCATGAAACAGTGTTTTGCTTCCTACTTTTCCTAGATAAACTGTTTATCTTGAACAAAAAAAATACTCAAATTAAAACTGAATTAATGAGATCATTGTACGTCACAGACCTTACAAAGAAAAACAATGCAAGCATTACATTCCAATGCCAGCACCAATACTCATGTTTGTATATGTTTAGTTATGAACTCTTTTACATCTGAGTAAAAAGAAAAGATTCATGCTAGTGCTCGTTGGTGATACAGTGGTCCAGGATGTTGCATATGTGTTGTTTTCAGTTTCAAGATTCAGTTGTAATCATCTGGACTCTGTTTTAGAAAAACAAAACGTTTCGACTCTTATCCAAGAGTCATGCTCAATCTGTGAAACAAGTCTGAGAACTCCGGTTTATGTCCTATTCTGTGAAAGCCCTGCCCACCGGGTGGGACCCCTGATAATGGGTCATCGAAACCAACTGGGATGGGCCTTTTGTTTACTGACTTTGGCTCCCTCCTCCTTGAGTCCCTTTATTAGCATCCAAATGCCCCAGGCGTCTCCAGGGTTTCAGCAAACCATAATAAACAACCAGAAGGTTGACTCTTAAACCTCCATTACGATTTAAGGAAGGATTCTCTTTTTTAACAAAGATTGCCTCCTTAACTCCTCTTTCAAACCAGCCTTTTTTCTCCCTGCTCAGAATCTCCACCTCACTGTCTTCAATAGAGTGGTTTGTGGCTTTAAGATGAAGATGCACAGCGCTCTGGGGTCCTGAGCTCGCGTGTCTTCTGTGTTGAAGCCTCTTGTGCAGTGGCTGTTTAGTCTCCCCTATGTGCCGCTCTTTACAACTTTCTTCACTGCATTGGATAGAATACACTACATTGCTCTGTTTTTGTGTAGGCATCTTGTCCTTAGGGTGAACCAGTTTTTGTTGCCTGGTTTAAAATAAACAGGGACTTCGTGTTGTCTAAAAATTCTTTGCGGTTTTTCTGACAGTCCCGAGACATAAGGGATAGAGACCCCCTTTCTTCTTGGTTCTGTTTCCCTTTTGTCCCTTTTGTCCTGCTTTTTGGTTCACTTCACTTTGTTAAGAGCCCAAGACGGGTATCCATATGTGTTGTTGCAAACACCGCAGTGTCGCGAGTTTAATTCACAGCCATTTGCTGAATGTCTGGACACTCTCTCCCCATTTCACACTACAATTGTGAAATAGCCAAATGATAAAAGCTGGATATGAGGCTTTATCTAATATAATGAGTTCAATATAAATATCTGTATTATTTGTCTCCTTAACATGGGCACATCCCCTATCTGCAGATGTGTAAACACAAGCCATTGGCTCATATGACATTAGCTAACACAGGCAACATGATCTATGGCCCACTGTCACTACGGCCGATTGTGCCCTGTCAAATGCTCTGATTTACGACTGCTATGTTTTGCTTGCAGAATGGGATGTAGCTTTATAGATTTTTCTGTTATGAATGGGAAAAATAGCAGTTCTGACAGGTTTTTAGTCTGTAATGAGCACTCGCTTGAATGATATGTCTGTCTTAACAACCCAATTACCAGCAATATGGATATCATCAGGAGGAGTTAGAGAGAAAACAAGAAGATAGCTCTATGCAGATGTTGTTATAAGCAATTTAGTGTAAAGGCAAGGTTTGGTGTTCATGATTGGCCATATTTCATAATGCATTTCTATGCAAGATCACTTTCAGAGAAATTTTAAAAACACATTACCAAGACACATTTTTGCTTTAACTCTACTGATAATGTTGCAGCAAGGAACAGTGGATCTAAGGTCTTGCAGAACTTTACAGGTACAGTTCACATTCTACAATTGTCCTAATTGTAGGGCAGAGGCTTTTATTACTCTAAAGGATTTACTATACTCAAAAATTTGGAATCTTAATATTTAGTTTGATTGGCTCCACAAACTTGCCATATTAATTATGTAAGACTAATTGTAATTGTAACAAAATGAAGTAGTAAACATAGCCAAACATGCTAGTGACTGGTATCAAACATTCGTATCAACGAGTTCTAATTTTGAGTAAATTCGTTGAGGTAAAATATGGTCCAGTAGTGCCATCTCAAAAATCAGTTTACATGTGGCCAATGGGAAAAAAAGTCACAGTAAAAATATGAAACTCCACCCAAAAAAATAGATCAGATCAGGACATTTAGGTCGTGTGTCGACCGCAGTAGCCAGTCCATTGGAACTGCAGCGAGCATTGTTCCCATAGAGCACAATTTAAAAACAAACTGCTCGTGTTCGATTGACAGGCCTTGGACTTTACAGCTTTAACAAAGGCTGGATTTTGTCAATTTTTGCCTATTTTCAGGTCATAAACCTTTTTCCGGTTCAAAATCCTTCCGCTTTCTTTAAAACAGCTTTTAAATCCTTAGACTGGGCTCACTCTGCTTTGTGCTCCTCCGCTCTAGCTCTCCCACTGATTGGTCGTGTACCATGTGGCCCAGAGTCCTCATCATTTGAGGCCGCACAGCCACCGGATGTACCTGGCCGCTAAAGGCTAAACTGACAACATGCGCTAGTGAGAATGGCCCATTGATGTCAATGGAGATCCATCTTGCTCCCTGGGGGCTTGATCATGACCCCAGGGCTCAAGATGGCAGCCCGTTCAAGTCAATAGCAGCTGCTCACTGGCGCATGTCGCCAGTTAGCCTTTAGCATTTTGGACACAGTGGCCCGGAAGTTACGTCGGCTTGCATACCATGTGATCGCTTTGACCAACCACAATCAGAGCAAGAGTTACTAGGGTAGCGCAGAGGCCAGTGCGAGATAAAGGGAAATATTAACTGGTTTTAAGAAAACTGAAGGATTTCCAACAGGAAAAAAGTGAATGACCTGGTAAAAGGCGTTATTTTAGTAGCTCCATGGTGCGCACGGCGCGAGGAGTGAGCCCGCTGTCACTGCTTAATCATAAAATCAAGCCGGTTCACCCATGGATCTATTAAAATATCAGGTTTACCTTAAAGTCTAGCTCATGGTCTGGCCTAATGCTGTTGTGTCGCTTCTTTACTTTTACAACATTTACAATACATCAGAACATTTGCTTATTAATGCGATTTTGTTTTCATACGTCAATTTAATTATTATATTGTATACATAGTACTGAACTGTACATTTCGTATGTGTATTTACCAAAATCTATTTATTGTCTCCATCAGTCAATATTTTACTGAACATTTTGGGAACCCCTGCTCTACTTCCTCCACACTTTAGACAATAAACAATCTGCCAAATGCCTATCATTCTGCAACATGTCAAATGTATTCAGGTGACAAGTTTATCTATCTACATGCAAAACATGCTAAAAGTCATCAAAAGTATTAAGGCTACTTGAAAGGGTAACAAAGGTAACAACACTGATGTACATGTAGCGCCCTTAGTGTGGACCAGTATAAGAGAGGCACTAACATCTACTAGGTTCGTTAGAGGAGATGATTGAATTGGAATGACGTGCCAAATTTAAGAAAATGAACAAGTGATTTATTATTTCACACTTCATATACCACATTTCTCAGAACAGAGAAAAACAATACATAAAAAAAAAAACCCAAAGAAAATAAAGAGAGCTCTTTCCCAATGGAGTTCAGTTTGTTCAGGTTTAAGTTGAAACCGTTGACTACCCGGGTAGTGTATGTATTTGGTTCTTATCTGGATCCAGTTCAAAAACAGAGTTCAGTCAGGTTCTCCTGCCGAGGATGCTTCAGGCTGGCCACACCGTTAACACCACTCGCAGTCACCATGGGCTGGGCTGCACATTGAGATTCGAAGATCACTTTAAAACCAATCGGGATTTCTCAAGTGATTTCTCAACAACTGGTTACTTCTATGGATCACAGGCGTTTGTCAGGGTGTAAAGCTCGCTCGCTAGTACCCAGTACCACGAAGAGCGTGCTCTGACGTGACCGTGAACGCATGGCAAGGCTTACTGGTCATTGTTAGTATTGCAACTTAGATCACATATACAGGTCTAGTAGCCCATTTTTCCATATGGGTTACATACACTAAACATAAACATCAATTATTTTATACCTGGCTGGCTATACATTCTATTTTCTTGCTTTCCTTCCGTTGCATTTATTACGTTCTTTAGTTTTTCATTCATAAACATTTTAAGACAATGCTTCTGAGACGTAGATCCGAGGCCCTCAGATCCACAGTGGCCCTCAGATCCACGGCGGTCATTAGTTCCATGATTTGTTCTGTTATTAAACTTATGGATCTATAGTTTTACGCTTGCGGCTCATTCATGGCACTTTGGCTCGTTCACATCACCTTCACGCGCTGGCCTGGACGGTTACCGTTCTGACCAATCAGCGCACGAGCTGGGCTAGAGCTGCTCGCTAGAGCGTAGCTGAAGCTAACGGCTTAAAATGCATTTTAAAGACAACTGAAGAATTTTAAACCGAGAAAAAGTTAATGAACCAAAAATAGGTAAAATTGCCCCTATATCCGATATTTCTGCAAGCCGTAGGTGCCCTGTTAGACGAACACAAGCAGTTTTCGTTACAAAAAAAAAAGCTTTCTGGGAAGCTCATGCGAGGGGAAGGACGGAGACTATTCTAAAGACAGCAGGAATCAATCAAAAACAACTGAAAAGTCAATTTTGCATGATATAGGCCCTTTAATGCCACTTGTAGATGTTATCTTACTTAAATTCCTTCCGACTGACAACTCTGAAGCTGTAATGTGAAAAAGAACTTTTGTTTATTTAAACTGACAGAGAAGAGATTGACCTTTGTGCCAGTATTTATGTAAAGGCCCAGTAATTAAATACATAAACAAGGTCAGCAAAGTAGTCCACTGAAATATCTTTGAAATTGACCCAAATTTCATATTGATCGATGGGTAATTCATCAAACATGAAGCCACATTTAACATGCTTTTGATGGACGTATTTCTTACAATACTACAAATATTACAAATATATAACAAGCTGAGTCCGCTTAAAGTTCAGCTAAAACTAAAATACCATCCAATCTGCCATAATCCTCCTCCTCCTCCTCGTATAGTAAAAGCATAAGCAAGTGCTGTGCTTCATTGCTGTATATGTGGAAAACAAAAGCGAAACTTAACATGAGAATCAGCTGTGAGCTGAGGCAAGATGCCTTTTTGGCATAATATTTGCCATTAATCCACACATGCGTATGCATATAAGTCATATGCTTGCTGTTATTTTTTGTGGCTATTATTCAAGTACAAGCTAAATTTACATGCATTATTATGGGCTTATGGGCCATCCCGCATATACCACAAACTGCGGTGCTGGGGAACGCAAAGTTACCGCATGGGAAACTGTTTAATCGCGACGGCCCTAGTAGACATTAAAAATGTAGTGATACGTTTGAAGAACCTTATCACACTAAAATCGAGCTCCTCTTTAACACATGGATCACACTACAGCAGAAGAGGAGTTTACAACATGAGCACCGATCACGCATGAATGAAACAGAAAACCAAACAGAAGAATCAGGTGTCCGAATTAGAGGCTTTCTATTCCCCCAGTCCCCAACAGAGATCATTAGCTCAACAGAGCAACTGACAGCTCATCCGGCACCACTGGCACTTCTGATACATAATTTCTGCTGCCACTGGTTTGTTTGCTTATTCAAGCACAGGCCTGACATTCAGATAAGGAGCTGACAAAAAGCCCTCAGGAGGGAGAGAAAATGAAATGCCGACAGATATTTAGACCTTATCTTCAGAGCATGTAAAGAGCAGAAGAGCGAGGGGCCGTGGCCATGCAGGGAGGCACCAGACACACTGAAAATCCACCAAAGAGATCCACCATAAGGTGCATTTGGACTTTGCACATATAAGAAATAAGGTTGGTTTTGGTTATGTTGAAGGTCTGCTTTAAAGTAAAAGCACTATACACCACAAAAACAGCAAAGATATATGTGCTATTGTCAGTAGGGCCGTTTTTACTTATATTGACATGTTTATTTAATTAAACTTTTATTCAACCAAGGAAAGTACTGTTGATATTGAGATCTCTTTTCAAGTATAACCTGGTCAGCAGCATACAATAGATTTTTCCATAGTTAGAAAGTGTATTTTTACAAAGTGCATTCATTCTCAAGAACAGCTTTAAGGCAGAAATAAAGCGCCTCATACTCCCTCAGTAAATGAGTCTGAGTTTTATCTGATTTCCTCTGCTGAGGCATGAGCCTAAGGGTAGAGATGGAGCAGAGAAACACAATTTGCTTAAAAATAATTTGATTGAAATTTTGGGTACCGTGATCCCATTGATTACTGTTGATTAATGTCTTCACATTTTTGCACTTTAAGGTGGTTCTTTCTTTCATCTTTGTCCCAATCACACGATGGCATAAGGTTTATACAGTGTTTATGCTGTGTATTTAATGAGCGCATATCAGTGCATCCTGTCACAAGATACTTGACCTTATGTTTCAAGAGAACATTGGTATGAATGACCTGGACGAGAGCAGGATCCCACAGACATCATGGGCTGCGTTCGTATGTCCACGCCACTATTTAGGGATCACAACATTTTTCAGTAGTGTCCAACAATTGTCAGTGAACAGGCCAATATAGACCACAATGCATTGCAAGGCTGTATAAAACAACAGCAACTAGGGACGTCCCGATATTATCAGTACAGTTGTTGCAGTGTATTTATATAGCACTTTTTCACCTTTAAGGCACTCAAAGGCCATTACTAGTCAAAGTGTCTTGCCCAAGGACACAATGGCATTTCCTCTAACACCCCACCTGGTGTTCCTGCGGTCTTCCATCCAAGTACTAACCTGCTCTGCTTAACTTCCAAGAGCTTTGGATTTATCATCAATAACACAACATAATTGTCCATCATCCCATAATTTTGGGGAAGTTTTTAAAATGTAACCTACTTTTCAAAGTTCTTCATGAAGAACGATGCCTAATATTTCCATCTCCGAAGCACATGAAAAAAGGACTGCTGTGACTTTCTTTGAAATGGCTTTAAAATGTTAACCTATTGGAACTGAACCCCTAGCAATAATCAACTCAAAAAGGATACTACAACTCTTTCCCCCAGTTTGACAACTTTTTTTTAAAATATGTATTACATTCCTTGCTATTCCAGTATATTTTATAATGCTAATTCTTGTACGTTTGTTGCCATACTTTAAATAGAATGTATGCAGTCATTGAAATTATCAGTTTAAAATAAGTGATTAGTAGGTTATAGTGCAGTTATAGCTCTATAATTGCTTGGGAATGGCCACTTTATTCAAGAATAAAAGAGTCTAGTGGTAGCTTTTTTTTGGAAGTTCGATGTCTGTACTTTATTCCATGTTTGGGATGAAGAAAGGCCATGTCGTTTCCCAAGATGGTGGCGTGGTCAGTTGCATTGGCCCCCTCTGTGTTGCTCCTCACGCATGTGTCCAGGCCCGGAAAACACCGGGTCCTCTGCTCTCAATGGCAACCCTTCATGTCCCAAGCCAAGAACACAAGAAACAGTCTTTAAAGCTTTACTATCAGTTTGAAAAAGCGCAGCCGCTTAGCCAGCAGATGCTAATAAACTGAAGCTAATGACTGGAACTTTCTCCAATGACTTAGCTGCAGGTCCATCTTCAGGTTGAAAAATGTCCATAAGCTCTCCAAATATGTGCAGAACAAGTTTCCATGTCAGACTATTCAAGCGATCGCGATGATGTCACGTCCGGCTGTGACAGCCCCGCAGTAGGCAGAAAACAGAACATGGCGAATGGAGCAATACTCCCTGTGGAGCGGTCAAATCACCAGATTTGAGCGCACAATCTTACGTTTTCTAGATTGTGGTTGTGGGCGCAGGCATTGGGGGCTTGGGTAAAAGTTTGAAAACGTTTCAAGGGAAGTTTTAACACTCAAATTCACTTCAGTGTCAGTAGAAGAAAAGAAGCCACAGCACAGCCTCACATTAGCCTCTCTCTATCGGACAGTACAGTCAACAATGCCCCTAAAACGGAACTATTAAAACATACTTCAAGCATACTACAAGCACTTACAAACATAACAGTGTTATATAGTGGAAGCGGGCATAATAAAAGTTTGAAACTCACTGAAGAAGCTGCTTCTCTCATCCAATTGCGTTGGCAGCTGACTCTGCTCCACTTCACATAAAACTAACAGGTTATGTCCGAGTCTGGACTGTTTTTAGACTTCACACTTCCACGGTCCACATGTTAAAGCCTGTTGTTGGTTTGTTTACAATAATAATTGCCGTGGCTCTGGCGATAGGTCAGTGTGATGTGGAGCTGCGTTTGGTCATAAGTGGCCCGTTTATCTGCTGGCATTTACATTTTTCTTCCAATCTGTTTTTGGCACAGTTCCAGAGATAAAGTGTAGGTGACATGCTCTCAGTGGCGAACGGTCAGGGCAAATCAAGGCAAGCAGTGATTGACCAATAAAATCTAAAATTACCATGTGTCACAACTAGGTATGGATTGTTCTAAGATATATCCAAATAACACCATTTTCACCTCACTTCTGCTGATGATTCTTATTTTGCCGCAGCTGCACAATCTGCGGCCGTGTTCAGAGGCCCGTTCGTGTTCCGCTCTCTAACGTGAGCTTTTAGAACCAGGGCGGACAGCAGCTTCTTTTGGAGGTCTGTGTATGCGCTCTGAGGACCACACAGCCTTAAACACATGGATCTATGCTCAAGCCACGCTGAATAAACCTGTGAGAATCTTGATGTTTGCAGGTTTTACCCTAACTGAGCATGTGCAGAGGAGAAGCAACAGCAGTGCCAAGTTTAAACAAACGGACTTGAAAACGATCTTTTAGAGACAAGACTTTGTTTGTAGCTAAGGCTCTGTTCACGTTTGCAATGATTAGACTGTAGTAAGAAATACAGGCGGTCATTTACAACTCAGAGCATTAATTTGTGTAATGAATGAGATTATTTAGTCCAATCAGCATCTATCTCAGGTAATGAAATTTAGCTCAGTAGATAGGCTTTTGCCCTCCATGTGGGAAGCTGGGTTTCAAAGTCCATCTTGCACTTTTCATTTCTTTTTCCCACTTTTGCGTTGTCCACTAAATATTGAACACCCCAAGTCTGCTTGCCCACCCATAAAGTCACCGCACACTACTGCATGCTCTTTTATATAAAACAAAATCAACAGAAATTTCAGCCATAAAATGGAAGATAACGTCCAAAACAGACCTCGCCTGCTATGTTGTACACCTTTTAACTTATACCAGGTGCTATTAAATGTTTACATTACTTAACAATTCATTTATGCTTTTAGCTATATATATATTTCATCAGCAAGGACCACACCCTGCTACGATCAAAGCGTTTGATGACTGTTGTGGCAGAAAAACACTAGACCTGATGCACCATGCAAAACGACCCCAACGCTCCCTCCCCACACAAATGCTAAATTCATCAGGAGCCCTGGTAGTGCTGCTCAAAGACTGCTCTCTTTCGTGTACTAACGGCACGGTGTCTTATACCTCTCGCACTATAAAACCAAGGATGCGCGCTAGCGCGCTATGTGAGACACTTATTAGTTATGAGTATCGTATGAATACACGCAAAGCTAAAGTCTTGTGTATACAACACAAGTGTTACATGCACTCTACGCATCTGTGCCATCGACCCAATATATTCGTGTATCGTATGGAGTCATCGTGAATATGTTTCAATTCTGATATCATTTAAGGGTAAGCTGCTCGAAAAGACACGGGTTCCTTGGTGTGGCCGAAGTTCCTGGAAGGGACAGACAATTGCAACTCTGTCCGATCGTTTATTTCATTTCTTGATAACTATTACTGAAGTTTTCCACGACATGACATACAGGAAACATGAACAACAAGCGTGAACAGAAATGGATGCAGTTTTGGGGCTTCTGGCGATGAGGGCTGTAGGTTCCCGGGCCTCGGTACCCCCATCTAGGAGATAAATTAGAAAAATAATTTAAAAAGGGTGGGAGGGGCACGAAGTCGCGAACACTGATGTGTGTGACCTGGATGGCTGCGGGAAGGGCCGTGAAAGGGGTGTGGTCCTGCTCCCGAACTCAAGATAACAAACTTATCTTCATTTAACTTATTTATGCTTTCTAACCCATTTCAACTAACTTATATTTTGAACTTATATTATTGTAGTTAATTCTACCCTGATTGCTGTTGAGTGCTATAATTTGCATATTGACCAGATGAACAAACACACTTCTGCACTTTTTTAAATACCTCATGGCTTCCTTGCAAATGTTCTCACTTTTATAATACAATTAATAGAAGAGTTGCTAAAGGAGGATGGTAAATGTCTGAAATTCCTCTTTAAAACAAAACCTGGCACTGAGACCTATAGTTATTTCTCATCTGTCAATTTAAGTGGCCAGTGCCTCTCTGATTTGCGGTTGTATAGCAAACAAAGCCTCCTCCGCAGCGTGTGGAGATGGATGATAGACATTTACAGTTGTCTGCAGAGTGCGGCTATGACAGCAGAATGGACAGTGGCTACGTGACACTGCACCGAGTTAAACTGTTCCTTGATAAGGACCCACCATTCTGAGAGTGTTCTCCTTTATGACACGCCCAACTCAAACCAGTGAATACCATGCTTTAAATGAACTTGACTCATTATTTCAGCTGCGAGTTGATGGATGTTCTATTCTCAAGTTTGAAATAAGTGAATATCTTCTTCATTAGAGCCTGAAATATGCAATCAAATATTTTAAATTCAACGACAATAATCATAAATGATGAAGACAAGAAGTAGAATTACAGATGACAATATCATTAGGCCCGAGCCGAAGGACAAGAATCGTCTTGTCAAAGGACTTGTATTCGGAGCCCGGAAAACGCGAGTAGTCAAGTAGTAAACAATGACAAATATATATCTGTGAGTGGTATCGAAAATTAGAACTCAGTGAGCTCTAATTTTGAGTGAAGACCCCGTAAAAAGATATTAAAAGACAGCTCAGTAGCGCCACTTCAAAAATTGATTAACGTGGGGCCAAAGCGTTGCAGGGCGGCGGTGTGGCAGGGCGATCATTACCGCTTGTGACTATATTTTTATTATAGCAATTTATACAAATAACAATAACTCATACATTCATGCATTTAACTTGTAACAAGGTCAAAGTATTATTACATTTGATATTATTTATCAATTAAAACTATAGTTGCAGAGAAAGGAACTTATAAACTCTTTTTAACATTGATTTGAGCTGTAAATCTACATCAAAATGTTGTATATATTACGGCATTGTTTTAGCATTTTATACATTTATAATCATATTTCAGGTTGTCTTACTTTGTATTAAAACATGCAGGAACCTCTATTGCTTATCATTTTCAGACTCATTTAATGCACACACATTCCCCATTCCTTAAGTGTGAATTTTCTTTTGTCAGCTCTCATAAAAATATCCATTTAAAAAATGTAAGTGCTATTTTCAAAAGACGACTGTGAAAAAGTTTGAGTGAAGTTCAGTTCCAAAGCACAAGATAGAAGCCTGTATTCACGATGTAGTTTATAAAGAGAAGTGAGGCAGCCCAAGATGCGATGCAATGCTAGCAGACTTCAGTTAAAGAAGATTTGTGGTAAGTGTTTAGCAAAGGTGCTTGCCAATATCTGGGGAAGATAACGCTGCCAAATTCTTATTCATAGGGATGTGTACGAATTTATATGACTGATGTATTTCACTTTAGATTAGCTGGATCGGCGGAGCAGAAACTTGGCATACCTCTATATCAAAGCTAAAGCCGGCAGTTCTGCTGGGATTATTGTTGTTTTGTCAAGCTTGCCATAGTTACACATGAACAAATGGGTGCTTTGGAAAGGTTTATAGGCTACTTCACCTTTCTCTATAGACAGATAGGGACTTACAAAACGGTCTAAATGTGTTTTAAGAACAAAAAACAGGATATTGGGCCTCATGATTTCTAGAAAAATAAATAAAAAATTGTATCTTCCAATTTAAAATGACTTGAATGATACGAATGATATGTTCGTGGATGGACAAATTTCTTCTTAAATAATTATCCAGCTATAAACATCACATACGACTCCACATAGAAATGTTAATGTCCCAAAGTCAAATTAAGCTTTTATAAGAAATAATTTTTGAAATAAACAATCATTAGGATTGGAGCCATAGGAATTCTACTTTTCAGTTGAGCACGATTATATTCTGAAACAGTTGCTTTTTAAAAGGCTATAGTACATTTCATACATCATATTTTGCCCCTGTCTCTTGATCACCAATAAAATATATGAATAAAAACATACAAGAAAAAGCTGCCTGAAAATGTATTTCCTGAAGCACCATTGAATGAATATGGGAATGACATCAAAACTACCAAAGTGTGCTTGAGATTCGGGGGTGAGCTCCTGCCCCCATGAGGAGAGAGGCACAGCTGACAGGCACACCAGGTTGTTGAGGCCCTTCATAGACTTGGCCAACCTGCCGCTGCACAACATCTTCCTGCCTGTACTTTGTTCTTGGCTTTGACCTCCATTGAGTATGATTGGATGGCAGAGCAGAATGATACTTGAGGAAACTGTTAATTTACAATGATGGCATTTTCTTTCTTTCACTTTGCAGTTCTGGAAATACAGAGGCTGTCACTGCATAGAAAATGATCATTCAGTACCGCTCGCATTTGATTGGTTTTCACAAATTGATAGGCTAACGTGTCCAGTGTGTGCTCCATTATTTCATTAGATGTGCATGGCCTAAGGGTGCACGTTGACAGAGCAGTTACAGCTCTTGCCTTCCAATAGGGAGATCAGGGGTTCGATTCCCGTGCCAGACCAACATCACAGGATCTTTCTGGGTGGAGTCTGCATGTCCTTCCCGTGTTACCGTGGGTTCTCCAGCTTCCTCCAAAGACATGCATACATTGGGTAAATTGGCAACTATAAATTGCCACCCATTTTCAATATCTACATTTAAGTGCATTTTTTACCCTGCCTAATGTTTATCTACTGTAAATATAAATTACATCTCTGCCACAGAAAACCTTCTCTTGTCAGAATACACAGAATTTAGAGCCATGTACTGCTGCTACCCCCAGAACATTTAAGAAAAGACAGGAGCAGGAGAAGCCAAGTGGGAGTCTGAACTAAGAAGCAGAGGCAGAGGTGGGCCGGGCGGTGTCGCAGGGTTGGTGCCGGGATGAAAATTGATTTATTGTGGAGCTGATGAATAGAGGCATGCCAGTAGACAGTGGGTGCTCTGCAAACACTCACCACAGCAACATAAAATGGAAAGTGGGCCCTCCTTCTTGCCTATAATTGCTGCGGAGTCTCAAGCTAAAGCTCCAGAGGCATTTGCGCTTACATCTATGCAGCCTTGAGAGTAATATCCGATATGCATGAGGAAATAGCATGTTTTGTCCAACACTTTGTAAATAGGAATTCTGCCTGCCTGCAAATATAAAGGTGGTAAATGGCAAAAAGTAGACAGAATCCAAGCTGAAATTGGGTTCTTTTGAAGGACAGGCATTGAATGTTTTCCTGAATGTTCACTATAAAAGTAGAACGATGGTCTCTTGACATGGAGGGCATTAAATCTATCTTACAATGATAACGGTACAACACTTGCAACCCACAGGCCATAGCCAATCATCTGGGTGCACATCCGGCTTGAGAAAAAAAAAAAAAAAAAATCTGAGAGATCTAACCTATTTTGCACATCCGGCTTGAGAAAAAAAAAAAAAAAAAATCTGAGAGATCTAACCTATTTGTTTATTTCATTATTTTCTAATGCTTTAAAGCTGTCTGGGGTAGCTGATTCTTTGATTTTGTTTGTTTAATTAGTACATTTTGTCATTCCTCCCATAAAGTAACCGGGAAGTAAGAGCTAAAAGCCAATCGTGCTTGTGCGGTCCTCCCAGTTTCACTTTGTCGTAAAAAAAAATCTCTTCTAAGGCTGTGCATGCGCCTGAAAATGAATGCATTTGAATATTAACAATGTATCAAAGAGTTTGTGAGACCTAGGAACTTTTGCGGTTTGAAAATCAGGTACCCCAACTTTAAAATAACAACCTTTTGCCTATCGTAATTAGCACCCCTAGGCGCGGCATTTAATCAGGAACAAAAAGAGTAGATAGCCGGCTTGAAAATGTAATCAAATGCTGTATGTAGGGCAAACTCTGAATACTTAACAGAGAAAACAACTGACTTTAAGTGTAGTTCAAGCTCAATTTTCACATTCATTATAGACATTTTTAAGGGCTTTGGTTTGAACAGAGCCCAAAAGAGCTCCCCGTCATCCTGCTGCAATAGTAATGGCAGACACAGCATGGAGGCGAGGCGAGAGGGGCTGGACAAGACTGCTGACAAAGACTCTCTGAAGGTCTTGGTGAACGTGTGAAGACATGTTTTATATGGCATCCACACAGTCTTTTTGATTGTCAGCATGAGGGAAATAATATTTCTAGTTCTCAATGTCGTGTCTATCATCAGGTTAAACAAGCCCATTTGCTAAAACATGGTACAGTACATATTTCCTGTCAATGTCAATGTATAATGTCCACTGTCCCTGCCATTAAAGCGCCTATGACTGTTAGACTTTTTTTCCCCCCTAAAACGCAGTTAAAATAGTTTTAACTTTTACAAATGTTATCCCAGTTTAGCAGTTTTTCTACGTTTATAATTTGACTTCCTGATTGAAAATCATGACATCACTCTAGGAAATTCCATACCTGTTACCTAGCAACCGTGGCTGTGTCAAAATGGCCACACTATTCCCTACGTAGGGCACTATTTAGAGCTCATGCCATTTTTAGTTTGAATGTCCAGCAGGTGAAAAACTAGGGCAGTCAAATTTTACCACAATGTACCTTGAAAACTAGTGTTTAGCGCTGGTCACTAGTCCAGTCAATATAGACCACAGTGCATTGCGAGAGTCGGAGAAACCATAGTGAACAGCAACAGGTCTTTAACTGGACACAACATGACTGCATAAAAGCAGAGAGAAGATCTCTTTAAGCATACTGTCGAGAATATGAACAAAACACTCTTAAATAACCCGTTGTGCCGCAAAGTTGATAGCGTTAGCCGCTTACCTAAGTTTGAGATCACAGGCAAAAATCATTTGTGATTTAATGTGTGATTCCCGTCCCACAGTTTGAGAATTCCCACTCTAAAATGTATTGGCAAGCAAACTTTTAACAATCCACTGAGAAAAGTTCCCCCATATTTGTGCTCAAATGGATGCAGAGATGATATATTAGGCGGGCTCCAAGTGGACTGAGATGGCATCAGACCCAGGAGTCCTGCAGCACAGCACACTGGGAGGAATATCAAATGAGAGTGAGAGCCAGCTCAATGTGATGTTATCAAAAGCAAACAGAGGCTCTGCGAGGTACTGCTGGGTTATAGGCAAAGCACGATATCGGCTGCATGTTTTATTAGGCCTGCTTTAGACCCTGTTAACCCCAGATGACAAAGCCCCATGACACATGAGAAAGTAGAAGCAGCCAACACAACAAACCTGAGACAGGTGTATGCAGGTTTTAGTCTCTATAACGTATAGCTATCTGTCCATTGGCTGAAAGTGGAGCAAAAATTATGCCAGAGTTTTATGTGCTGGTCTGAAGTGGGTAAATAAGAACCCTGGCAGACCACTTCATATAAAGATTCTCACAGGTTAGCCCGGCAGGTAGCTTAGCGCTAATATCGGTGCAGGCGATGAGATGTCAGGATATATTAGTCAGAATCACTGGTACTGAGCCAGCAGGTGATCAACGGAGGCTATGTGCAGGCAGTCAGGGCTGGCAGAGTTTTAAGCAAGCAAGATCTTATGCTGTTTGATTCAAATCAAATTTCCAATTCAACTTATTTTTGTTATGCCAAAAATCACAACAACAGTTGCCACGAAGGGCGACAATGAAAATAGATTAAACAATGTTGATAGCAATGTCCTTTAGACAATTGTCTCAAATCCCCTGTCCCTGTCCTTAGACTACAAAACCACTTGGGAGTTCCACAGTGAATGAGAGATCCGACTCCCTCGGACGGACAGGCTTCAATTTGCAGATAGACTGGGGAGCTGGAACCACTAAGGAGGAGAACCAGATTCATGTTAGGTTCTACAATTCTTAATTACACGCACTCTCACTTAGTAACACAGTTCATTTCCATGTGTGCATGGTGCTCTCTGCAGTTTGGCCTTCTTAAGTTCATTGCTTATGGATGCTGTTCTTTGAATACCTTAACATGCTGCTCTGGAGAAGGGAGATTCTCCTCTGTTGCTAAGCAACAAGCCCATCCTAACGACCATGCCAAAGAACATACAGCTGAGCAGTTAATGAGGAGACAAAGACCCAACTTCAGTGTCTGACACTGTGGCACAGACCTCTGCAGTTATTGAGTCTGAAGAAGCTTATAATTGTGGACATGTGTATTCTGAGCGACAGCACAGAGCTCTGTCTCCATTCAGAAGTCTTTTAAATTAATGTCTCCATCTAGTGACAAGCCTCCGAGGCCAAGTCTGAATCTGCACAGTGCGAGACATAACCGCCATGAGCAGCAGGTGACACACGCTCCAGTGGATCCTCTGATTCACTTCACTCCACTGTATATACAGCCTACACTCAAAGCTTACAGACACGCGACAAACAGGAGTGTGAGAAAGAAGCAGTTGCAGATATGTCTCATGTGTCTGATTACTATTAGAGATGCTCCTAATTAGACTCACGAAAATGGCACAGGAAAGCTTGTTTCATGTAGTTGGAACATGATTCCTGAGGCTTTAAAAAACAAAAAAAACAAAAGAAAACAGACGTTGCACTCTGAAACTGTGAAGGTCCCTGTGTGGTAATGCAATGCAAACAGCGGCATGCCCCTGGGTCTCAAAAAAAAAACAAAAAAAAACCAAAACCCATCAATATTTTATTTTTTTCAGTTGAAATGTGTATACAAAACAAAAAAGAACACAGTGCTCAACATAGAGAGAGGTAACCAAAGGCAAGACGGTAAAATAATCTGTGTGACACCTAATATAGAGATGGATTCATAATTTGACTAGGCTGAGGTTTACAGTAGGCTACGCTTTGACCGCGAACCTGAAGCATACACAACTCGGACTGGAACACATGGCTCGGATACACTGCAGAGCCAAACCACCTGACACATCCACAAAAGGGCTTGTAACACACTCGGGTGCAAACTAGCTCTGCAACATTTAGAAATCCCAATTCATATTAAAATAAAACTGCAATTACAACAACAGACAATAAAACGTTTTCTTTACTACCTGAGACGAAGCGTGATGAGGGACAACAGCACGGGGGACTGAAAGTAGATGAGGTCAGAGGGCGACTGACGTGAGAGAAGCGCTTAAATTGACTAACAGCTGACATTAGCCACCATCAAAAACCAACATGTTTAATGGCAGAGCCCATCTGCAGGCTCTGCCACACAGTTGTTGTCCAAAAAGCTCCACAGTGTGGCATTAAACATATTATATCATGATGGAAACAAGCAACAAGCCAAATTAAAGGTCAGATATGTGGTTACATTTTTATGAGCAATAAAGAAATCCATAATGATATAAATGTGGAACAATAGAATGTTTGAGACAAGAAAGTGGCAAAGCCTCCACCAGAAAAGTTATATATAATATATATATATATATATATATATATATATATATATAATATGCACCTTTAAAAGACTAACATTGTATAGAAAAGACATAATCTCATAGCGTTTTAAGTTTTATTTACAACTCCTATGTGATGTAATGTAAGTAGACAAATAAAAGGCCAAAAACATAACTGGTCTCAGTGCCCGCACCAAACACATTTCACCTCATGGTGCAAGCAATACTGACATTTACTATTTTTGCAGCCATAGAACAAAACAACAAAATGGACATCATTATTTCACAGAGTAATAACAACGATACTTGCATTGGCATTCTTGTAACAATGCGTGCTTAACCATACAAGCTGAGAGGTGAAATACAGGCCATAAACTGACTACGGGGTCTAATCATGGTAAAATTGTGCAAAAATGTGAACAGTTCATTTTGATTCAGGTGAAACCGCATGCATCATTTTGTCTCATTACTGTAATTGCTGTAAAAACTGTAATCGATATTTTGTAATAGTAATAAATAACCAATTCAAAAGCATTCACTCATAAAACAAAACCCCAATTTTTTTACGACCCCAATTTATCTGTGTGACCCCTTGTCCCTGCTGACTGCAACAAGGCTAAATCAAAATGCTCTCTCATTTTCTACATCAGCACTATCGCCTTGGCTGCAGTGACTTGCTTGTGTGTTCCAGTTTTACACTACCTCTGCCATCTTTCTAATCCATTGATGAAAATCATCATATCTTCTTGTCTTTTGTTTGCACATTTTTTTTTATTGTCAAACATGTCATGTTTTAAAAAAACAACCTATATTTTATGAACATACAAAAGTATCTTCCATTTTTAGGGCACAACTTTCAAGCAAATTAGAACACTACCGTTCTCCTATCTAGAATTTGTACAGGTTTTCACTGGACGCCTAACATCTTCTGGCATTTTAGTACAGTTTTAAAAATGTACAAGACATTGCACCATCTCGCGGGTTGTAAAAATTTAACAGCAGCCATCTCTCTGACAAAGCACGTGAAGAGGAGCCTGGTCTGGGGATGGCTACAGTGTAGTTACCTGTCCTTTTGACAAGTGGGGGCTGCAGGAACTATCAATTTTCACCAGGGCGGCTTTGCAGGATTGTAGAGTTTCTTTGTTTTTAGAGCTACATTGAGTTTGAGACAAAAACCTATGGCATAAAAAAAACTTTACTTGTTGGATCGGTTGCAGCACTTATTCATTATTTGGGAGCCCAGTAAAGCAGCTCTCTCTGCCCTTGTTTTTCAGTTATTTGAATCTCAATCATTGACAATAGAGTGTTATTATTGGCCATTTTAAGAGAGTCATCAATCATTAAAAAATAAATAAAAGTTGTTGGAAGAGCAATTATTCAATACTTGTATTGAAAGGCCTTCAATACAGGTCTTTCATAACTAAGGCGTGGTTCTTTGGACAAGCACACAAAATTATACGGAAAAAATGCCAAATTTATGGGAAACCAAACCATATTTGCAAAAAAGGAGAACAGAAAGACATTAAGTAATTTTAATTGGATCTTAATTGGGCAAAAATGTAAAGGTCGCCCATTGGACAATGTCAGAATACTTATAGGTTCAATAGCGTAATGTGTGCAAAGATGGAGGTTTTGACTGAAAGACCAGGCAAAGGACGCTGCAGTAAAACATTTGTGGTTCTTCCACAAATTTGGGGGCAACAATTGGCTGCTGGGAGCACTCCAGAGGGTTTGGGGTAAACAAATTCAATCGTAGGGCTCAATTGCCAACTTGAGCAGCAGTTATCATTGAAGTGGAAGAATCCAGTCTGCCCACTCCATCTTTACCTTTGCATTGGCTGTGTTTGCGATGTACAAGCAACTCTATCTAAAGCTAGTCTTTTTATCATCATGAAATAATTCTTGTGGTGAATTTGCATGCAGAGCACTAGAGAAAACTAAACTAAGTGTCAGAAAAGGACCTGAGAGTGCACACCTGAAATGTGCACTGTTTTATTTATGAAGGCTCTGCCAGGCGCGATGGAGACAAATTACCTTTTAACAACGCGAAATAGAATTTTGTTTACAAGGCTACGCATCCCAGTGCTTTTCAAATGAGATTTTTCACAGCCTCCTCATTTGTATCTCACAACATTATCGTCTCAATCTTTCAAAACCAATCAGTCTCAAGAAGAAAACTGAAAAATAAAGGACAGACAACAATTGTTTGTCATTAGGTGTATTTATGAATGCACCACACAACAGCCGGCGGCTCCAGATGACCCCCCTGTACCCCCGAGTCCTCCTCCATCAAAGCATAAGCTCCATTTATAGGCCTTTTCCATTAGTACCGACTCGACTCAGCCCTGCTTAAGCGCATTTCCATTTGGTGCTACTTCCTCAGACCAGGTACTTTTTAGAACCCTCTTCCTCCTTGGGCCAAGTCGAGCCAAGCTGGGACTAAACGTAACGTCCACAGAGCGTCAGACGCTGATTGGTTAAAAGTGTAATGTTTCTGCAGCAGCAGCCAGAGACAGAAGACTGCTGTGTCCTCCGTAAACAAGCTCTGCACTACACCAGTTTAGAGTCTAAACTATTTATAAATGTGAGACATAAACTGCAGACCACAGACATGAAGAGAGTCTTATAACATCCATATGACCCCCGGCAGCAAAGACTAAACTGTCCTGGGGATAAAAAATGCACACTTTACTATGATAATAAACAAAAGTTGTGCTAAAGCTAGTGCAGCTAACATCAGCTGTTTCCTCCTGTCCAGAGTAAAACAACTCGAAGAGAAAGAGAAAGACCGGAGAACTGCACTTCTAGTACTTCTGCACGTCCAAACTGTGTATTTATCATTTTTGAAATGCAGTGCAGTGGGGCAGCTTTTACTGCACAAATAGTTGACGATAAACTGCACAGGAAGTGAGTTTATTGTAGTTATAATTTGCAGGTGCTTTACTCACTCTTCCAGTGTGGATTCTAAACAAACTGACATGAATATCTAGACTTGCTTAATGATTTATTTTGGTATAGAATACTTAAAACTGGATTAATAGTGATGTTTTGTGGACTGGGCTTCATTGAATTGGGAAGGAAAATACGAAAAGGACATGGGTGAGAACGAAGTAGTTTAACTTTAGCTTCACAAGATGCACAAAACATTTTAGTCCTGTTCGCTGTTTGTATCCTTCCTCTGTGTCCATAATTCCGTCTGCTTTGCTCTGCTTTATTGGCGGTAACTGTGGCAGTTTAGTTGAGGTTTTATAGTTATGATATCGTAGTCTTATCGTTGTCATGTGTTGTGGTGTCGAGCAGACATCCTTTTGTGCTGTTTTTGCACTGTGCAATACTGTTCTACTCCTGTGAGATACTGTGACATAATATCAATCATCCCTGTTCAATATTTTTTGTCCATATGACAGCTGTAAATAAGAGTGCTAATATTATTATTAAGATTATAAGAGGTTTTTTTTCTTCTTTTTTCTTAGTTATCTGTTTTTATTATTGTACCGTGCATAATCTGTTTCTGTACCCTTTGTTGAAACACTTAAATTTCCCCATTGTGGGACAAATAAAGGTGATCTTATCTTATCTTATCTTATCCTCCAAGCCCAGTTTCACACAGCACCACTGAGCACCAGTTGTAATGGAAATGCAATCAGGGCTGAGCGGGGCCACGAGCTCAGAGCTGAGTAGGGACAAATGGAAGGGCATTAGACACCAACTCTCCACACATTTATTTAAATCACTGCGCTAACCGCTATAATCAACACAATGAAATAGCAAAACAAAACAACCATACCATCAGGGGTTAAAGTGGGCCGGAACTGGCGCCAAGACCGAAATTATCAGCAGCAAACTGAGTGAGAAGCATGTGCCTTTATGTCATATCGATAAGAGCTGATCTGGAGTAAGACCCAACGTCAAGCCGGGCAGTATTTCCATGCTCTGTTGTTGGGTCGACCAGGTTTGGGTCCAGGGTGCATGACTCCACTAACGGTTGACAGCCACCGCAGAATTATTTTTTCTCAAGACAAAATGTTTAACTCCAAAGAAAATAGAATGGCCAAATCCACATATGGGGAGAGAGCGCATGAATGAGAGTGCGTAGCTGATGCCGATGAAGAGGAGCAGAGGAGAAGGAGAGAGGCAGATACCCTCTAAGTGCAAGAAAAATAATGTGGGTCAATCATTATGTTTACATGCACATTAATTTTTGCTTCCAAACCTGTCATACCACATTGTCCCAGTTTACATGCCGCTAAAAGAACGGAATCATACTGAGCATACTGTATAACCACACTTTTGCTAACATAGATAAGCGACACCTCATTTACATTCAGCATTTGATTTTCAGACGAGGAGCAATGTTCACAAGTTCTTTTCTCTCTGCAGCGCAAATAAACACATCGAAGATCTGGTAGTTTTTTCTTTCACTTTATCACAGGGGAGCTAAACTACACGTGCTAGTTTGTGGTGGAGGGGCCGTAGTTTTGTCATCTCTGTTGATCTCAAACATATTTAGTAACTGTGTGTACAGAATGGTGAGCAAGACTGCTGCTACACATTATCGGCAGGAACATGAATATTTGGATTTCAAAAGTTAAAACAAATATTTAGATTTATTATAATGACTCTGACTGTTTGCATAGTAGGCATGTGGCCAAAGAAACAACAATAGTATTTTCTCTGTTACAACAAAAGAATTGTTTGGCATTGCCTATCAATGCCATATTTGCCATCTGTAGACTTTATATGAAACAATATCAGTATTTCTCAAAGTATATATGTACACAAGTTTCTTCTGGTGGTATGCAGACACCTCTTCAGTTTTACTCAGTTTCTACTCTTCCTAGTAGGTAATGGTGTAGTCCTAAGATCTGAAGAAGCCAAAATATAGACCCGCTTTAGATCTGGTGGTATTCGGAAATTCAAAGACTTTCTGTGGTGGTACTTGGTGTAAAAAACTGAGAACGACTGATCTATATAATCTTGCTTATAATTACAAATCAATCAACCTTTATTTATAGAGTGCTTCACAATAAAAAATCAAGGCAACACAAAACATAAAAACACAAGTGAAAACAAACTGTACAAAATAAAGTCACTACACTACTTAATGTTGAAAGCCAGTCTGAATAAATACGTTTTAAGCCTAGATTTAAAAAGGCTAAAGTCTGTGATGGTGCGCATGTCGGGGGGCAGTTTGTTCCAGAGTCTGGACCAGCGACAAGAAGGCTCGATCTTCAAACACAAATCCCCTTTAGTCTGGGGATATCAGATAGGGCGTTCTGAGGTTTATTCTGAAGTTTGCCAGCTTGAAGAGGCCAATGTGAGGCTGTTGTTGTTCCTCTCCACATTGTTCTTGCTTTGATGCTGCGAGCTTTTGACTGGAATTAGGCATGTAGCCAAGCTTTACTGAGGACATTACAACCCTGTCCCATTCTTATGTCACCCGGATTATTGACAATATCATGTCAAGGTTTATTTATAAAGCACACTTACAACTTTAAAAACCCAAAGTGCTGTACAGCAAAATACAAACAATTAAAATACACACGAAGTTATAAAATAATGACTCAGCTCAGTTTAAAAGGCCAGAGAGAAAAGCAGTTTTAAAAAGGATTTAAACTTGCTCTAGTGTCTCAGCACTCTAACATGCAGACAGACTGTTGTTTGTCTTTTTTTGCTTTGTGATTCCTACATGTAAAGTGTGTGACCACAGATGCTTGGAGTCGAGTTTGATTAAAGAGAAGCACTGAGCTGATTTAACATTCATAGTGGAATCTTTGCGTCATTCGTGAACACTTACTGTAAGATTAGATCAACATCTGAGACTCTTAACAGGTTTACATTACGAAACTGCGCGTAGGCTGTAAATGACACAAAGGTGTTTTTGTACATTAGACTGAACCTTAGTAAACTCAACATGCATATAAGAAATGGTTTAGTGACTTAGAACTTTTGTTAGTGGAGCTAAATCACGATCAGTTTGTGTGGGGCAAAAGGTGTGACTCTAAATCAGGGGACCACGGACGGATTTCGTAATAAAAAAAGCTCAGTCTGCACTCTTTGCAGATGTCGACTTGGTACTCTTCCTACATTGAGCTTGTTCACACCTTTTTGGATGTAAGGTTTTAATGTATTTAATGTGGCTTCAGATGTGACTTCAACAAGTATGGAGGAAACTATTCCCTTGTTTGTACCTTCTTTTAAGGTGGGACAGTTTTTGTATTTTTTTTAAATTAAGTTTAACTTTTATACAATTCATCAAAGTTCCATTGCTTTAAGTTAGAGATTATTTTTGGTTTGAAAGTATGTCTGGGTTCTAAAAGTTTCTAATGTTTCATATCAACTCATTTGAGCTCATTAACTCAATAAACTCAATCATAGAATAAAAATATACGTTTTGTGTTCCACTAAGCTTTTAAGTCATTAGTTTTCAAGCAGAGTTTTTTCATTCTGATGATGCTGTTCAAATAAACATAGCATTGTTATCTTAAATTTATATCCCAATTTATTAGTAATACATATTTTAAAACTTGATTGCTCCTTTTAGTGTTTTTTAACAATTTATTTTATAACGTATTTTAATATCGTGTTTGACAAACTTATCTGTGTGTCTCGTTGGTATTCTTAACTTTATCACTATTTCGTATTTTGATAAAGCATTTAAAATAAATTGTACCTTGAGTTTACACAATAATAACAAATCAAGACTAAATGTGTGTGTGTTAATCAGCAGTCTAAACAAGGTCCAAAAAAACACTTCAATACGGTACATTTGGCTGGAGTAAAGTGAGCAATCTTTGATTCCCATGGATATGGATGAAGCTTTAGAGCAAGTTTGACCTTCATCATAGGGTTTCCATTTGAATGCACCTCACGAGATAAGGTAATGACCATGTTGTTGCACGTCCAAATTCATTTCAATTCAATTCAATTATTATTTTGTAATGCCAAAAATCAGCAGTTGCCTCGAAGGGCAACGTGAAAGAACAGATTAAACAATGTTTCACTAGGAAATTAGCCAAATTGGATAATTTCCCAGCAGCCTCTGTCCTTTAGACACTCATTCTCAGCAAGGAAAAACTAACAAACCCTCTGTGGAGAGAGACGGAACGGAGAAGGGGGGTTCATCTCAGCAAGACAGGTATCCAGGCAGTGAAGAGCCGTTCAATTTAGTAGTAGAGAGCGTTCCTTCAGGGAAGCCTCCCAGGTTCAGCATCGGCAGTCGTCTGAAACAGTATCATTCCCGAGGTAGTCGAAAGAAATAGAGAAACATGTAAACCAACAGATCAAGTCTACAGGTGTCTACATAACTAAAATATATGAAATACCTGTTGAAGGAGAAAGTAGTAAGAAGCAGAGGATCGTTGGCTCAAGCACTTCCCCGAAGCATAGTTGCTCATACTGAGGAAACTGCTAGTAGGACTTTTTTATTTCTGTTCCGACTGGCCTGGCATAAGCAATTTAAAAGAGGAATGTTTTTTAAGCCCTGGACTAAGTGAAGGAGATGTGTCGGCCTCTTTAGATCAATGGACAGGAGCTGATTCTATAACACCGCAAAATCAGGAATCAGCCAGGTTTATAGCCAGTGTGTCAGTGAACACAATTCACCAGGCTTACGGTCCAGCATTTTGAGAGCGAAGTGGCTCCGTTTGGATGATAAGGACCATAGCATCTTTGAGGTACGGATGGGGCCAGGCCATGTAGTGGCCTTCTGTCTTTCAGTAGGAGGATTTTGAGTTTCCTCAAACAGAAGCAAAAGCGAAAGACTTCGAGCACCGCGTAGTTGCTCTCTTCTTTATATCTTTGCTAGTTAATCTTTGCTGCCTTTTGAACAAGTGAAAGCTTTTTTTATGGAGCTGGAGGTTCCAGAAGTCCTAATCTAGATGTTAACAAACATTATCATACGCTTTTAGGCCATCTTTTTGCTAACTTTAGCTATAGCACGCAGATGGAAATAGGTGTTTTACAGCTTGACTTTATATGAGCTTTGAAAGCTCCTGGTCAAATGAGACTCCAGATAGTACAAATATTATTTTTTTAACATACAAGCAACAACATAAGCAACAAAAACGTACTAAAACAACCTGACCTATGTTAAGATATCTGATCAATTTATGATAATACAGCTTGTGTGTCATCTGGCATACAGTGGAAGTTAATGCCATGCTTTCTGAATATGTTACCTAAACGGGCAGCATAAAAAAGAGTAAGTAGAATGGACCAAATACTGAACCCTGCGGGCACATCGTAGTGTTACTTTAGAACAAGGTGAAGAAGCTCTGGTTTACGTTAAACATCTATGGTACTTATTTAAGGTACAAGAAGTGAAGTGAGTGCACCTGGAACGCCTCGTTACCAGGATCTACAATGTCGTGATTACCAATAGCTCCTGTGACGTGCTGCACACCGATGTCAAAAGGTGAGGAAGAGGGACAGTCAGGTAAGGACCATTACCAGTCCTCAGGCGCGTGACACTGTAGACTTCTGTGAATCAATGAGCACTGGCACTGTCTCATCTGAGGTATGAGAGCTTTGATTTTATAATAAATGACCGATAACAAAAAGCTAGCCTGTTACTGGAAATAAAAAATGTGATTGCACAACTCTGTCTCAGGTTTGGCCTGAGACCGGAGGAGACAGTGTTGACTAGACTGTAAATCTGGAGGAGGATTTTTTTTTCTGAAGATTATTAACTCAGTCCTGACAGCATAGACTTTGGTGAGTCTGTGTTTACTTCATTCTTCAATCATTTTTTATTCAACAGGACAAGGTGTGTTTCTCTGGCCAAATAATCCACGCGCAGAGTTATGTTAAACCAAGTCCGTATGAAAACCTTGGGCTTTAAAAGTGCATTAAAATTCTGGATACTGCACTTTCTTTCTTCTATTTTCCATAGACTCTGCACATACTAGTTTTACTACGCCTCGGGCAAGGTACTGTTTTGACGCAAGCGATAAGGATGACTGACATGGTCGGAGAGGCTCTTGAGCTTATGAGGGCAGAATACAACAAGCGATAACAAAAAGAATTATGTTTTACAGATTTGGTTTAAAAGGGAGCAAAGGTAACAACATGTAATTGTGTTATTATTTTGTTTCTTTGTTTCTGTGCTTGATCTTGTGATATTTTAAGGACTTTTCATACCTATTTTGTGCACCTTGGGATCTCCTTTAGTACACCTTAGACCGCACCCAGTCCTTCATGAACTGTTCATGTAATTATAAAATGTGTCACCAGATGGCGATATTGTTGTTTTTCTGCCCCCTATTGAAAACTAAAGTCTGTCTGAGCTACAAATAAAACCTGCTAATGCTATATTCTTGCGATAATTTTACAAAGGCAGTTGTGCTCTGAAATGATGAGAACAAGTTTTGTGAAAATGTCTTGGCTATAAAAATACAACAAACTTGACTGAGAATGACATGCGTGACTTAAAGCAGCGGAGACAGGTGTTTTTGAAAAAATAAGTAGGGTTACAAAAATGTGCACAATTGAAGCAGAACACCACTCAGCGTATTGGTTTGGATGAGGAAAAAGCATGGTTAAAAAACATAAAAATACATTGCAGTACATTGCAATGGACATAGTATGATTATATTTACTGTTATTCATGTACTGTTCATTCAGTAGGTTTATTGTTTGTACGTTGACCTGAAGTATCCTTGCATTTTTAAAGTTACTTTGAGAAGCAAAACAAGAAAAAACATCTGCCCTGAATATATGGAAAGAAACAGCACAAATCATACAAAGAAAGAGTATAATATATTTACACAGGGCTGTGTGCAGGTAGAAAATCCTCTGAAGGCTGCTTTTTAATGGCGGTGGTGAACCTTACCTGCTCCTCTGGGCAGTTATCAGTGAGGCCACGCGTCTTCTCTGCAGTCCTCTGTTCTGGTACCAGCACACACCACTGCTTCTCTTCCGCCGCACGCTTCCACCGGGCAAATAAATTGGAGAATGTAACTTGTTTTTCCTTTAATGTAATATATTTTTCTACCAACCAATAAAACAGAAATGCTGGTAGGGAATACATGAAGAGGCTCATCATTCTAGAAGAAGTGAAGATGGTGGGTTATGGCATTTGTGCCTGCTAAATTCCGGAACAGCTGTTGATTATGCTGCTTAACAATAACCAAAAAATGGGCAAGTGACGTTCTAGAGACATAGAGTTCAACATACCTTCTACCTTAGACAAATTCGTGAAATATACGTGTTGTTTCCATTTTCATACTGGTCAAAAAAATAGTAATGTCTGGTTGGCTTTTGTGATGATAATGAGAATTCCAACACAAAAAATAAATAAATTCAAATTCTGTTTATTCATGTCAGTTCTTCAGCTGAAAAAAAAAAAAAAAGGTAATTACTAAAAGGGTTACTAATACTAATTTGTAAAACACAAAGTTGGTCATCTAAAACTATTATATCATTATTATTATTTTCTAAATTAAAAAAGACAGAAAAAAACAAAACAATTAAGGCAGGACCGGAGGGAAAAAAACCCCCAAAAAAACAAAATGGGTACATTTTAAAATAAGATTTAAGAAAAATAAGGCATTCAAGGAAAAGAACCGGTTAAGGCACACGAGGAGGTAATCTAAAACGAAATGCTAAATTAAACCAAAACATCAATTCTAACTGTCACAATCAACAAATTTTTTTCTTTGCTGGGCAGAATGCAATGCCAAAATTTACAAAAGATGGAACAAAAATGAAAGATTTACTGTTTTCACTCTTTACTTTCTATTGCCAAACAATTACAGCACAGAGGATGTTTACGCCAGTGGGCTGTTGTTTTGTGGGTTTCAAATTCCTTGTATGTTTTGTCAGGTCAAAAGAGGATGTTAAGTCATGGGTAAGGTTAGTTCATGCATATCTAAATGTACAGAGTGATTTTGTGCTCCATTAGAGGTGAATGTTATGGTTTGTTTGTCTTCTGCACAGCATCTATGTTCCAATTCCCACTGGGTTAACCTTGCTTATGGAAGGAGCCCCTCAAGCTAAGCACACCATTTGATGTCTTATGTATTTTTTCAGCAAAACTGCCACTGACACGCTTTTCCCTCATTCCATGACTCCGAATCAAACCCTTTGGCCAATTAAACTCGCAACTGAGTTTTCTGCCGGACCACAAGAAAGCTATTTCAAATGCATGCAGCAAGAAAAAATGTTAAACATATCGTTGTACGTATATGTGCATTCAGGCAACTATTTATCAGAAAATAATGATTTGAATATATTCTAGTTTTTGCTTGTGGGTGTTTTTTATTATTTTTTTATTTTGGGGGCTAATCATTTGTGAGTAATCTTGAATGGAATTATGCATTCGGTTATGATTCCAGCTCCAAATGAATATTACATGAAATATCACAATGAATATGAATTCACTTTGACAATTCATGTTTGGAACAGATTTCATGCTTTTCTCACTCTAAAAATGGTCTGGTGTCATCTACTGGCTGCAGATGGAATTACATAAGTTAGATAGACAAATGCTAGCTTTCCCCTGACATGCTAATGTTAGCACGCAGTAATAATGATTGTGATTTAGGGCGGCTTGTTCCGCTCGGACAAAAGTGCAACAGGGGAGAGAGCGGCGCGTTTCAAACTCACGA
Organism: Chaenogobius annularis; assembly: GCA_015082035.1. NCBI lineage: Eukaryota > Metazoa > Chordata > Actinopteri > Gobiiformes > Gobiidae > Chaenogobius > Chaenogobius annularis. The sequence continues at coordinate 175,361 of BJKM01000016.1, forward strand.
GTGTGACTAGGAAGAGTCTTGTTGTGAGAAAGAGCACGGGGTCCCGGGCTGCAACTAGCTCGCCAGGGCACCGCGGACCCCCGCGCTCCCCCACACAACAACTCTGCTTCCCCGTCACACCCGTACTTTTAAACAGCCAATACACATGGAAACGGCACGGAGGACCGCGACCATGTAATAATAATCTGTTGTGTATAAAGTCCGCGGCGACGACGAAGAGGCCAAAGTGAACGGCACACGGAGCCAAAATGCAAAATGCAGTGCCACTGCTCAAAACACAAGGATCACTGGTCCCACCCAACATAAAGTTTTACAAACAAATGTCTTATTTTAAGTGACGTGACATAAACACTAATTAATTCATAGCTACTTTAAAGGTTTACAAACAGTCTGTGACAAGTTAATTAGTCCTTTATATATATTCTTTGTATACAAGCAGATGTCATAGGTAGAATATCACATATCAGACGAGGAGAGGATTTTCTAAACAGGATTCATCAAACAGGCATGAATGAAGCGAAATGCCACAACATCAGGTATGTCTTTGATGAGGGAACAATGTTAAAAGATCCAAAAAGTAAATTTTGCATAATAATATGTGTACTTTAACATTATTGTGAGAAACATAACGATTTTTTTTAACGATTATTCACAAGTATTGGCTTTCATTAACATTGTTTAATAGATTACCATACCTCACAATATTTATGAATGATAAAGCACATAAACTGCCTGATTAAAAATAACAATACACTTTATATGTAGGTTTAAGTTTTTGGATCTGAGATATAACTGACATTACGCACTGTTACTGTCTATGACTTTCATGATTATGAGTTTTTAGTTCTTACAATTATATTGTAAACTGAATAATCACTATTATCGATTAACCAAATAACCTTGACATTGTAAGTGTGCGTTATAATTTGTGCTGCTGTACACATGCGCATGTTGTTGCTGTTTACTTTTGAATTTTGAGCTCTCTGGTGTTCGGGGCAGAGCTGATGTTTTTACTGAAGTATCACACAATAAACGAAGTAGTCCCCTTCTCCAAAAGCTAATCTGTATCTGCATTTCATCCTGACGACTAAACTCGACCGTTACATTGGTGGCAGCAGTGCTGGCTTGACCCGCCTTTGTTTTGTCCTGGAGATTTGCGTTTCGGCAGTGCTTTGAGTTGCCTGAATGGATATAACGACAATATGGATGAGGAGGACTGCAAGTACAGACCCTCATGGGCTGGGGAGGTATACAATGCCAAAGTGGAGCTTCCCCATCGTTTCGTGTCGATGGGCGTAAACTCTTTGCTACATGGTGAAACAGTTTGAGGCGGCTGTCCACGCCCAGACTCGGGGTGCTGCTGTGGGACGGCGCTATGTTGTGACCTTGGCCGCACTTCTCCCAACTCGTCTCGGTGGTGCCACATTCTTGTTGTGGGACATCCTTCCTCCATCTGTGCTGTGTGTCTCTTATTCAAACTCTTTGTCCAATCGCTGTAGAAATTCACCCACCGCAAACAAAATGGTGGGAAAACACAAGCCCCTCTCCCTCAAGCTAACAGGGTGCTTCCTAGTTTTGCAGTCTCAACATGTGGTGCTAATCTCCGAGCAGACAGTGAGAGAAATGTTTAAACCACTTTATGGCGCAATTTGCATTCAGCCTAGTATGTGGCCATACACTTGCAGGATGTCAATCATGTAAATATTGTGTAGAAAGATAATATCTTGCCTCACATCAATGACAGGGCAACGGCTACATTTTCCCCACCAGGATTAGGCTTGCTTTGTTAAATTGGCTGCAGTAAAATGAGACGTGGTAAAGAGGAAAAAGTATCAACTCAAAGATAGAGGGAAGCTGAGGGAGGAAAGAGCAGTGGATAATGAGCTTTGTTAGATAGAAAGAAACTATGACGCCGTGTTTAACTCTGAGAATTATAGACTTGTGGGAAATGGGCAGAAACTCTTTGTAAAATGTTCACAGAGCTGTAATTAAATTCGCTATGAAACTTTAAATCAGCAAAATAAATTGCTTTTCTCAATTAGCTCCCCTTGATTCCTTCCTTGGGGTAAATTTGGGGATCAAATTATGTGTTTTCTTGGTTTAAATAGGACAGTTAAGAGCAGTTTTTCTCAAACTGCAAAACCTTGTTGCAGAAAACACATAATTATATCTTAATTTGATTTAGTTGATCATACTTAACTAATCTTTAACAAAATCAATAAAGACTATTTTAAAATGTTAGAAAATATTAAAAAACACAAATAACATGACACAGAGAGGGAAAGTACAAACGCAACTTTCAAAAGACATCCAAATATAGTCCTAATGTTTAGTCCCGCATATTTTTTCCAATTACTCCAAAGTCCATCAACTTTGTCTTTGTTAATGGCCTTCTTTCCTGAAGCCAAAAGTATGCTTCAAAGGTATCCATTTAATGTATCCATGGCAGGAGTTTTGAGGCCCAAATACATAGTTCTGAAGTCAAGTAGAATTCCAAAACTGAAAACGGTCTGCAGTGCTTTGTTAACTTCAATCATTCTGAACAGCAGCACAATCCCAAAACACATGATTGCACCAGGAAGAAGCATTTCCTTGTGAATAGTGTGTACCTTGACATGGTTTTATGAAATACTGTGATATTTTGCACCCACAGAATGCTTTCCAAACTTTGGATTTTGTGGTCCTCCATTGAGATATATTCGTTTCCACTTTTCATCAGTTATAACACAATTTTCCTACTTATTTTTTAAATAAGTGTCGTCAATTCATTTCTGTAGTTTTGAAATGATGTCCCTGGAGTGTTCTGATTTATATGCTTTAATACAATGTTCAATCCAAGGACTGTTATTTTATTTAATTTCCTGGTTGTAATGACTCCTTATTTGTAAATACCTATAAAAGTCCTGTTTCACCAAGCCAAAATATTCTTTCAACATGTCAGAGCTTTTCATGTGATGATCTTTTACAATCTGGTTAAAAACCTTTTATACCTTTTGTAATCCAGACCTTGAATCTCAGGTCATTTCTATTTGGTACAAAACCTTGGTAATAAACCAACCAGTTTGTAAAATCAGCACAGCTTCTTCATCTCCTCCATGTAACTAGACCGTCGTCTGAAAGTGAGCCCTACAGGAACCTCCGACACCACAATACACTCAGTATTTTTCCACTGAGCTTCATGTTCAGGGTCACACCAGTACAGCAATGCTCTGACTTAATTTCTCAAAGCCTTTTAATCCATCCCTTTTTGGAGAACTTGTTTGTTACTTCCCATGGAGGACTAATACTTCTTAGGACTTTGTAACATCATTTCAGCATTTCCCAAATCCAAGCTTGAATCTTTATCATTGCAGAAGGAAAAATAGGAGGTACGTCTTCTGTGAGCACTGCCATTAGTGACATCATTCTGTTTTCATTTTTGAGCAGCCGAAGGACACTGACATTGAAAATTCATAACACATTTTTGAAATTACACAGAATTATCAGACATCTGGTTGATTAGAAAAGAGCTTGTGAAACACATGCAGTAGAGACACAATGGGGACAAAGCCCTTTGCTGAATACCGTAATGATGAGTCAAGGCACATGACAAAAGGACAGTTCAATAACAGCATTGTCACAGGTAATAATGTTAAATGTAATAGACACTTAGGTGACTTTAAAGCTTTCTTCTGATCTGTATGTTAAAATGTATTTCCATGACTGGTCTGACATTTTCACCAGACCGTCCATCCTAAATGTCCTGTTAAAATGGAGGTGCACGTTATTTTTGGGACAGAACTGAAAGACAGACAGATCAGCCTTCAGTAAGTGGCTGTATCGAGTGCACCACCACTGTGCTGAAGATGTCCCGGCATCAATCTTATTGTTTTCGATGCTTGGGTTCATGATTATTTTACAGGGATCCAGCAACTTCAAAGCCTGAGCGGTGAGCAGATGTGCCTCCAGTCTCCTGCCCCAGCCCGTCTCCCACACAAATGCTATCAAGAGTCATGTGTGAGGAGAGTGGCAGCTGGCAGGAAGGAGCTGCGGCGACAACCCACGTCCATTAATATGCAACAGCTCATTGACTCACAGTGTTGGTGTTAATGTACCGAGATCTTTAAGTACTCACAAAAATGGTTTTCTATAGACTTGTGTTTTATTATGGTATTGCAGAGTTTCCAATGAGATCATAACATTCTATAAGCCAATAATATTCAATACAGACTGAGGCAACTGAAAAATTATGTTTTTGTTGTTGTACAGCAAGTTTTATGTCACTAAATAAAAATAATCAGTTTCAACATTTGTGAATTTGCCATTGAGATATTTCCAGATAATGTTAGAATTGTTAGAAGAGGGCAGTAATTAGTTGTTATATTAATTGTCACAGTGCACGAGCAGACCTCTGTGGGGGAAGCAATCCATTAATTTTAATGTAGAAGAGCTGCTTTTTCACCCACTGTTAGACAACTCCAAGTGCAAACCCAGACTTTAGGAAATATATTTTTCCAAATATAGACAAAGGTATGGGGAAGAATAAAGTGCTCCAGCACCTCAAATGTATATAATTATCCAAGAACGCTAATGGTAGCTGCAGGCGAAATGCTACCGCAATGCTTGAGCTACCTTCTGTATTATTAACATCTACAGAAAAATCTGTTTACTTTTCTGAGGTAACGCCCTGTCACCAATTTCCAATAAAACTCAATTGTGACTTGACCTCAATTCAAACTATTTTTGTAATGCCCAAAATCACATCACATCACATCAATGGGCGACTTGAATTAGCTGTGCTTAAGATACACACAATTCACCAGGAAATGTCTTAAAAGAGTGGAAAATGTGTCTTTCCCACTGAATAAACAATGGGACCCATGCCAGAACATGCCCCTTAAGATGGCGCGTTTCCATTTACTTTGAAACCCTTGGCTTTGGCAATAAAGAGCTTATAATTGCATGTATTTCCAGTATATGATTCAGCACAACGTGAAAAACATGAATGCACCAAACACCAAAGTGCACACAAATATCTGCTAATATAATGAAGACCTCCACTCTCAGTAGAACCTGACTGGAATATCACTAGTCTGCTGCTCTGCTCAGCTTCCACAAGCAAATGTGATGGCCAGGCATATGAGAGGAGAAAAATAAATTATTGCCTTTACTGGAAAGAAATTATAGTCAAGGGTGAAGGGGATATTGGACTTTAAGCGATACATTTGAAATACAATCTTTTTCAAAAAATTTGTCTTCTTTCAACCCCTCCAGGCGCCTCTCTTTTCTCTGCCTGTCATACAAACACTGACTGCATCCATTGAGCCACACTCACTCTGCTTGCTCACAGTCCAACTAATGTTACTAAATGAATAGACCTAATTTCACATTGAAAAAGGGAGTATTAACATGTAAAACCAGGCCGGAGTTGAGATCAAACAACTACACTAGTGACCAGTCCATTAATTTATTCCAATACTAAAACCTAATTACAGGATATGTTTGAAAGGCGTTCTACAAATAGTTTTTGTATTGTTTTTCAATCATTGGAGATGAATTACTCAATCTGCATGCAGTAGCTTTCCCCACAAGTGCGTGTGCTTTCATACACAACGCAATGTATTGACTTTGAAGGTAAGGCAAATCAAACATACTACTATGGACCAATCCCAGCATGCCTTTTGGGCACATACAGACTTTAATCAGCAGCCTGTCAGTGCACACGTGAATGGATGAAAGACACAATGACATGCTTTATCAATGTTTGATGCTGAAAATAAAGTGCAACATGGTAGCTCAATGGCTACCCGACGAGGGACTTATTAAAATTGTATCCGGGGGCCGGAAAAATGCAAAAATCGAGTAGTAAACAAAGACAAATATGCCCATGAGTAATATAAAAAATTTGAACTCAGTGAGCTCTAATTTTGAGTGAAGACCTTGTGAAAAAGTATTGAAAGATGGCTCAGTAGTGCCATCTCAAAAATCAATTAACGAGGGGCCAATGGGAGCCCAAAGCCAAAAGAATCCACAGTAAAAAATATGGCGCTCACTCCAAGAAAAGTCGGCCAAATTGGATCAAAAAAGGCACTGATGGGTACCTCGTCGTACTTTTGGCATCTCCTCCTACAGTTTTCATCAAAAACAAAACCCATGAGCAATGTTAAAATAAAATAAAATGTTAGCAATTTGAAGATGATACGTCTTCGGGTGTGGTCATAGTACATTTTAAACAAAATCGCAATTTTTTTTTTACTTCAAAAAAATGTATTGGAAAATGTTACTGGAACATCTGTGAAGATTTCCAAGCTGAACGCAATGATCTGCAAATGTAGTTGCTATCTAGGAAAATGTCTCTCTTGCTCCCTCTCCAAGTTTGATTTTTAAAAAATCCTGAAATAGGAATATTTGTCATTGACGACTGAAATATTTTATAAGGGTTTAATTTGTGACCGGTCACAATGTGACAAAGTCACGTGAGACTAGCTCGAGTAACCACCCCCAATTTTGACCCCTTGAACTTTAACGAAAACTCTCTTTTTTTCCCGACCCAAAATTCAGGATCGGTGAAAATTTCGTTTTTTATGTCTAAAATAATTAATGACGCAAAAGGACTTGCTTGCGCCACCTTAAATTTCAAAATACATAACGGCAATGATGGACCTTTTTTGTCGTAGACTTGGTACAAACAAAGCTCATGCCAGGACAAGTAAAAAATTATATTATGACCCCTTTTCAGTCAAAGGGCTTGAAAATGTGTCAAAATGAACTATACCCATGTGCAATTGAGATCATTCTTTTGATTTTTGATACAATTCCAATTGTGAGCATGGCAAACGAGTCAATTAGATACTGAACAGTTCCCAGTCTGAACTTCAGTAGTATCCTTCCGTGGCTACATTCCCAAAGGTTCCAAGAGCCAGAGGACTTGCCGATGCAGGTCCCCTCTCCGCTGCACACACACAACAAGCACGATCCCGTAGCCTCCGAACACCAACATCTCCTCCACAAATGCATCCTCTGTGGACCTCAACCTCTACACACTGACCTCTTCTACATAGCCAATGGGACCCGCACTCTCTCCTTCTTCTCAATAGCGACGCGTCCTTGCTCATCTTTCAATCTCTGCTCTTGTACTCCTCAGTTCAAATTTCAAGTGCCTCATTTTAATTTATGTTTGGGGGTTCTGAATCGGCTGGGCTGATCATCTGAGACAGAGCCCCCATCCTGAGTTTCTACCCAGCCAACGCTATCTATCGATATCATCATTATTAGCGATAAATATTCCCTTGTATTCCATGGCTGTGCCGTGGTCCATGCTAGTGAATGGCTCCCTCCATTGGCGGCAGAGGGAATTACGTGTGAGATAAACATGCTAGTTCTGACATGCTAATGCACCTAAGCAGTTGTCATGATTGTGATTTGACTGCAGAATTGCTAAGAACGAGTCTAGCAAAGATTTATTGACTTAAAAAGTGTGCAGAAGATCTCGGATCTCGATGTATGACATCGAAGATCTGGGAATTGTAGAATGGAGTTTATTTGAGGCTCAGAGAGAGAGGACTTTCTAACCAGGATTAATGAAACAAGCATGAATTAAGCTAAATACAACAACAGGTATGTTTTTGATGAGGGAACAATGTTAAAACGTGTCATGTGAAATAAAAACATGAATTACATTCAACATTAGCCCCATACTTTCACAAATAACTTGATATGGGTGACATAGAGACATACAAAAGACAGGAATCCATTGACTCTCTCATGCATTCACAATGAGTTATCAGTCTCCAAAAAAGCAGCACGTATTATAGTATTATATCTCTGCTAAGGTGCTACGTTACCAACCACTCTGCCATAAATCGATGTCAATCTCCTTTATTGATACTGTTACATTTGACCTCCTTAGGCCATTTTTAACTTGATTTTTCTATATGTCTTTAATACCAGCTTGTAGTTTGTCATATATTTTGCCCTCTTCATACAGCATTTGTTGTCTTCAGAGATATTTTCCTTTGGGAAAACATATTTTTATGAAACCATCCCTCCACAAACAGACTCTGCCTCCGATCAAAGACAACAAAATAAGGCTATCCCTAAAACGTAGTTCAAAAATGAAGACTGCAGAAAGGAAAATACAACAAAATGGCTCTTGCATGTCATTTGACTTTGAAGAAGTCTTTGTGAGTAGGAGCGGGTCTGAAGCGGCAGAAGTAAAGCACAAACATTCTGTCGCTGACGAGACAACAGATGCATCCTTCAAACACGATGCCTCCTTTGGCTATTACTTAATTATAGCTGCAGTCCCTTATACATCACTGTTCACTGGCTCCTGTCTTCTACCAAAATAAAATAAAACCCCAAGGCTCTAAAGCAGGAGCAGCCCTTCACCCTTCCACTTCAATCACAGCTCCTTCAAGTCGACAGAGCGAGAGGAAAAGTTTTTGAAGTTTTTGTTGGAGACTATATTAAACATTGGCTCAACCACGGAAAAAGACTGTCATCACCATGTTACGTGTTGAGGCAGTTTACCTGTGTTCTTCCCCCATGGGCGATGCACTCTGATCACATTAAGAAAGCGGCGGATGACATGTGCCAGTCAAGTCCCACAGGGCGCGTTCAACAGACAACATCCCTCAGCGCCTCGAGTGGATCGTGTCAGTACGACGCAGAATACGAATACAAGAAGGACGGCTAATTTCAAAAGTAAAAATGAGATGAAACTCTATGCACGTCAGCAAATATTGGTGCGTATTCTGTTTAATACATGCAAAGACAACCTGGTGAAGTGCTTGGATTATCATGCCATTTTCTTATTCATGTTATCAAGTAAAATTTGTTTTGCATTATACATTTTGTAAAAGCAGCTCTTTGGGTCAAAATGAGACCACTGAATTCTATCTGCCTCTAATTATAAAGCATTTTTATCAGGACAGCTGACCAAGAAGTAACGCTGTTTGACAGCTACTTAGTTATTAGCAGTGGTGTGATGCCCAAATGCCGCTCTGGCCTCTGAAAGTTGTGAAACATGCTTATAAATAGGACACAACATATCGCAATTGAATCAAAACTGCGACACAGTTACGGCAAAGAACAAAAGATCCTGTCTTATTCTAGAAAAGACTCAACTGTCAATTCTCCTGGAGTTGTTTACGACATGCACTTTGAACAGAATCCTACTTTTTAAAGATGTATTGCAAATCTAATGGCAATACTATATTTTTTGCCCTTTACTCATTGCCAAAAGGAATAAAGGAATAAGTTATAATTGTTTTTCCTTCTCTTTTACCCTGTCAAAAATGAAAAAAAAAAAAAATGAACTAAAAACTAAAAAACGAACTTCGTCCTTTGATATTTTTTTCTTAAATGGTGATACATAGAGGATTCAGCTGTGTCGTGTAGTCATTTTGGAACAAATTAAAAATATCCACCGCACACTATCTTCAGCTGTAAATATCAATAGGTGTGGCCATCGGCAGGAGGCGTTTATGATGACATACCATAATGGGATGGGTGGAAATCAAATTCAAGAGTTTCAAGTGTTCAAAATTGTTTCTTTTATTATATTAAAATCAATATTTTATTTGAATTGTCCCAAATATAAAACCCATTTAGTGTAATAGACTAAAACTATACAGCAGATAAAAACAAGGTCTTCTTTAATTTTTGGAGAATAAATATTGACTGACACATAAACTAAAGCGAAATGATCTTTTTTGAATCGCTTTTTAAATGTGGTGGCCTCATTCAATCACAAAAGCATGAATCCATCTGGAAGAGTCGTGAGGGGAAACCTCTGAAATACCCACAACAGCTACTTGACAGACTTGAGAGGTTATAATTTGTCTCAATATTTTTTTATTTTCCTTTTTCACATCCACGCACATCACTATTTGGGGCCATTAACATTTTCAGCATTAAGAAAGACCCTCCATTACAAATTAAGTTTAAAGTCACTTATTTTGCATTTCCTACATTCATCACATTTTCAGATTTTCTTTTTTTTGAGCATTTTTCTCATGAACCAGTCAAAGAAAATGTTTTATTGAAAGTTGTGTCTGTTATTCAGCCCCACTTGCCAGAATAGTAATGAGGAACATTTGTAAGGGATTTTATTTGAGCGGATTAATAATATTGCACACTCCATCAAAAAGGGTTTCCAGGATAAAACACTTAACGTGCCACTTAAATAGGAAAAAAGTTCTAAGGCTGCATTTTTTTCCATTTCAGGTGTTTTTCTAAAAGTTACATAGTGCATGTTAGTTAAGTTTAATACCATACTGTGGAATAGGAATGGTGCGAAATGGATTGCTCAAGATGGCGCCGCAGAAGGCCACCCTGGCTTTTCGGTGCTCGTTGTTTTGCATGTTTTTGTTCGTAAATTGTGTGTCTGCGTGTCTTGTCCATCCGAACCACATCTCCTACGGACCTAGTTCCAGATTTTTTAGCTTCTGCTGCAGAATTAGCCCTTCTTTTGGCCAAAAGAGTGAGAAGCCGCAGACGAGGAAAACGTGCAGGGGTCCTCGCTTGTCTCGCAGGCGCTGAGCACGGATGCCCTTAAGGGGGATTTTCCTCTCTAACGTTCGATCACTCTCCAACAAAATGGATGAACTGGCGCTGCAGTGGGGACGAAACAGAGACTTTTCTTCATCTTCTGTTTTGTGCTTCACGGAGACGTGGCTCAGCGAGCTGGTCCCAGACTGCGCCGTACAGCTGGAGGGCTTCAAGCTTCTTCATGCGGACAGACAAAAGGATCTCTCTGGTAGAAAAACACGCAGCGGAGGAGTCTGTTTTTATATCAACAACGCCTGGTCATTGGATGTGACTGTGATCTCCAAGCACTGCTCTCCTGATCTGGAATGGACCAGCTGGTGTCCTGGTAACAACCTGGAGTTCAACACCCAGAATACAGTGGAGATGATCGTGGACTTCAGGAAAGTCACAGCCCCCCAGCCCCGCCTCATCATGAAAGGCTCGCCCAGCACCACCGTGGACTCCTTCCGCTTCCTCAGCACCACCATCACCCAGGACCTCAAGTGGGAGCCGACCATCAGCTCCCTCATCAAGAAGGCCCAGCAGAGGATGTACTTCCTGCGGCAGCTGAGGAAAGCCAAGCTGCCAGCGCAGATGATGGTGCAGTTCTACACGGCCATCATTGAGTCCAAATGATGGACTCAAACACCTGCTCCAGATCCACAAAACACGTCTTGTGTTTTCTGAATCTGGAGGATTGGGCAAACTCCCATGAACCCTCGAGCACCTGAGTTTAGAGCTGGTCCAGTGTTCCACGACTGGGACCAAAACCACACTGCTCCTCCTGAATCTGAGTTTCCATTATTGGTCAGATTCTCCTGTCCAGTACCAGTACTGTTCAGTGTGATCCCTCCGATCTCCCTTCTTCACTGGGGTGAGCTGTGGGGCTATAAGGGAGCCCAATCCACAATGCCCCTGTCCCCTCTGCGGGTGATGAGCCCGTCAGGTGCTTTCTTGCATTATTTTGCATTTTGTAATTCATGTCCAGTTACAGTTACTCTTACTCAAGTAATTTTTTGGCACTACTTTGAATTTTGAAGTAACGCTTACTACTCCTCCTCACCTCCTCCATCACCGTGTGGTACGCTGGAGCCACAGCCAGGGACAAACAGAGACTACAGCGCATTGTGCGTTCTGCTGAGAAGGTGATCGGCTGCAGACTTCCATCTCTGCAGGACCTGTACGTCTCCAGGGCTCTGGGACGAGCAGGTCGGATCACAGCTGACCCTTCTCACCCTGGACATGGTCTATTTGAACCACTCCCCTCAGGCAGGAGGCTACGGTCCATCCAGACCAGAACCTCCCGCCACAAGAATAGTTTCTTTCCCTCTGACTCATGAACACTTCTTAAACATCACTTTAACTGCAAATATTCATCACTCACTGCACTGTCACTTTCTGCACTCAAAACCGTAAATTTAACTGTAATTCTCGTGTACATAGTAATGCCTATTTTTATTTTACACTATAGTAATTTTAAATGTTATTAAATCAGACCAAAAACTATATGAGTTGAAATCCCTCTTATATCCGATATATACCATCCCTAATGTGGTACGTTCCTATAATTAGAATTTTAGAATAACTAGAATGAGTTATTATAAGAATAATAAGTTTATTAAATTAGATTAATTTAGGTTCATTATCAACAACATGCAAGTGTGATTGTCGACGTGCCTTTTAAATGGGAAGGCTACACTTGAGAATAAACAATTCCAAGCAACCGTAGCCTCCTTCTTGTCTTTAGATTTTTACATTGGCCCTTTAAGCTCACCAAGTTTACCGGGAAATTGCAGCAGAGCTTCATAAACCACTCAGTGCCCTGGCTACACAATCCTTCTCTCCCTTGTTCACGCTTTATCGGCCCGTAACGTAATTCCACTCGCTCCCAGAATGGAACCCAAATCTGCGTGGATGCCGCGTTTAGCCAGCGTGCCCCGAAGCGCTATAGGACAGGCTGCCAGATGACCCGAGATGCGCCCCTAATCTTATCACTTAAAAGAAAAGGCTCAAAACGTTCCTCCTCTGCCAGCCATTTTATTAGTTTTATCCAAAGCTCCAGTGTGGAAGAGTGTGTGTTTGGGGAAGTTTATTTGTGTCTTCCGGTGAGGGAGAAGGGGCCGGCTTAATCTTGTGTCACACTCTCTGGCTCGGCGTTTTGCCTTGATGCTGTTGTTTTTCATACAGTAAATAGTGTTGGGTGAATGCATAAGTAGTGTACAGTAGAAGTAGTAAAACGTGCATGTAAATTATGTATACAGTTGTCCCGAGGCAAGGCTTTTCACACCGGTTGCAACACGGCATCCGCATGAAAACTCAATAGTTTTCAACCAAAAATCATACACTTTAGATAAAATCGCGGGGGAAAAAATGCCACTGAAAAATATATTATAATCTTAACCGTTTACATTACACATTTTGAACTTCAAGAGTATAGAAGTTGAGCAGATTGTTTTTGATTTTTTTAATTAAAAGTAAAACACTAAGAGCAACACATACGACCAAAAGAACACAATATCATTATTTTACAAATTTGTTTCAAATTGTAAGCGGCCATATTGCTGCTTTTAATTATATATAAAATTGCACTCGAGCTGCAGAGCTTGTTAATACATGTGCATAATTACCATTCAGATTTTGAACAACATAAATAAAATGTTGCTGTTTAATATTATTGAACTATTGGCTGTGTCTGAAGACAGTTTTGAATGATGTGCTTCATGTTCCAATCCACCACTATTCATGTCCGATCAGACGGCCTTACCCGGGACATTATGGCTCTTGGCATAAAACTTAAAAGACAAGCTGTGCAAAATATAAAAATGCACCGAGGCAGTTGGTGCTTTGAATCTGAAATGTTTCCAGACTTCTACCCCCCGCGGCCCAGGCGTAAGAAACAGTGTTGAGATTCATGTCAACTTTGCTCTTATAACGTCTTTGGCAGTGTTTTTTTATTTATTTATTTTTTTGACTTTTGTGATTTCATGAATAAGGACTTTACAGTTTAATTGGTAAATGTGCAGGATAGTACGCAAGAGGAGACTTGGAATTAACACTGCTGAACTAATGGAACCTTTGAAAACATCAATAAAAAATAAGATAAATAATGTTATGGATTTAATATACTGTACATTAATAATTTGACAAATCTCATATTTTTTAAGTTCAATATCTATACTGCAAGTTTTGCAAATATTCTTCTGGAATATCCTTTTTTACACCTCACTAATTAATTATGAGGATAGAATTGGCAGCAAAATGATATGTTTTTTGTGTGTGCTGATTCAAGCTTACACATGTGCAAAGTGTGAGAGGGTGAGTGAAAGCTGTAAATGTTCCCAGAGTTCTTTAATGACTGCTACTGACAAGTTGTTCCAGCGACGAAGGGACAATACCTTAAATGACTTAAACTCAATTTCTCGAATCTATCATGGCCTTGTCATCACAAAGCATAGTTTCTCCATATACATGTGATTTATTTGACTTTGGGAAGCTGATGGTCGTAAGGACTTGAATGGCAGAATAAAGATAAACATTTCTGGAAACATCTGGTGGATCGTGATTGATTCCTTGGATCAGCACAGCCATAATGAGATCCCCTGCATTAATTGATTTTAAACTACACAGTCGAGCGTCTCTTTTGGAGCCAGAGGTAATTTAAAGCAGATGGCTTCACCTTTTTTGGCAGCCATTTTGGAACAAGCAATGCCATTAAAAATAAAGCTACTGTTTGTATACATTATAGTGATCAACCTGAAGAGTCTTTGTCCTCCCAAAGACCCATTGATTACTTGTCAGCCAATAGAGCAGCACCAGTCAGGAGGTCGTCCCTTCTCAAACGCCTCATTAGACATTAGAGATCTAACTTAACACAGCTGATGATGCTGTATTACAGTGGCTTGCAATAGTACTGGTACCCATGGAACAACAAACTTGAGAGAAACTCAAAGCGGCACACAATTGTGTGGGGAAGGAAAATTCTATGTATTTAAAAAATTATAATGATATTGCCATCATTTAGTATTACCACGTCAACCACAACGGCTTTCCTCTGCTGTTTATCCACCACCACAATGTCTGATTAGTTTTCCATTACCATTGTGTCTTTATCTGGAAGTCCCACAGGATCTTGGCTCATTCTCCACCACCTTTGGGGGTGTTTCCCACTTTGACTTTGGCGTCTCCAGTCCATGCTCCGCACAGGTGTACCTGTACACTATGCCAGCCACTTGGTTATGGCGCTCCATGTATGATTTCCCTGCCAGCATCTTACAAATACAAAAAGCACATTACTTGATGTCACTTTGGCATCTACCACGTCTAGAATTGAATTCGAGCTCCATCTACTGGCTGCAGAGGGAATTACAAACGTCAGATGAACAAACCTAGCTTTCCCTGACATACTAATGATGCCACACAGTTGTAATGGACGTAATTTGATGGCAGAAAAGCTCAAAATGAGTCTGGTGATGAATAAGTAAATGTAATCCCTCATTGGTGATACTTTAGGGACTTAAAAACCACACGGAAGATCTTGGAGCTCAACCTATGACATCATAAACCTGGAAAATTTGGAATGCAGTGTTTTCCCACTCTCAGAGGAAGACAGCTTTACATTCATCAAACTATCATGAATGACTTTAAATACAACTCCAGGTTGGACAATAACCAAATTAACGGCAGGACCTTTAGAATAGGCATCATAAAGAGAATAAATAGAGTTATTTTAAAAAGCATTTCATGTATGGCAAGTCAGCATATACTTGAATGTCAACATAATGGCCCATATTCATGAATGTGGGCAGTTAATTTATAGATTTATAAAACACACAGTTGAAACATGGTGTGTAGTGTCTTCATGTGTCGGGCTAATTGGCAGGTCTATCACCATCAAAGAGGAGCTGCACCACTCTACTGAAAGAGCATCTACTAATGACTGCACCAAAAAGGTTCAAATACAAAGGGATTTTCACAGAACTGGATTCAATTTTTGCACAGTCTTCAGTCCCTGCTAAAATTAAAAGAATAACTGAAGAATCAGGACACATCTTGAAACATTCACTTCTGTGCTGTAATTATTGCTAATTAAGTAATGAGGGAGAAACACTTTGAACATTATTTCTTTTTAACATTAAAGTTTTTCTGATATTAGCAAACACACTGAAACAGGGACTTGAGCAGTCAACAAGGGGCCTCTCATCTCTGCAGGCTCTCCCTGTGGGTGTCACATTATTTGGTTGCATTCTTATTATTCTTATATATGAAATGTTGGATGGAGATGCATTTTTACTTAGAGGTTTGTCCAGTGAAACATGGCATTGTTTCGCTAATGCCAAGCCCGGACTGATCCACAAAACATGCTAAATAATTTAAGACTGACAATATGAATCCCCAAAATGTTAAGGTAGTGTTAACAGAATACAAGTTTGTAAAATCAAAAATTCAGACATAGTCCTTTGGTGCAAATATTTCTGCCACCTGCTTGTCCCCGTGGAAATGTATTACTTTGCCTGGAACGTTCCATAGTATGGCATTGAAATGATCCATCTTTATGGTGACATAACAGGTGACGCCACCGGGCCAAGTTATCGAGTTATCTGTGGAGAGGAAACTACTCTCATAAGAATGCGCGACGGTATTCAGGGAATAAAACCTGTAATTGAACACATGGAAGTACAACCTCAAACTGTGGAACATTCATAAAAAAAAAAGTATCAAGTCACTATGGAGATAACATGGTGGCGGACTTATCACCAGAAAAGTTACATAATGGATCTTTAAATAAAATTCTTTGATCATTTCAGTTCCTTCATGTGACCCACAATCCAAACCTACATGAGCTTCATGTGTTCACACAAACAACAACCCGAAATAAAGGAAGTTTCAGCCCAAAACACAGTCTGAGCTTTGTCTGCTGGGAAGGAAATCAAAAGTACATACAAGTGTTGAGCAGAACTTTCAGTGTGCCCACTGATGATCTATATTCAAAAGCCCCTGAAGGACATAGGGCCCCTCTGCAGGCGGCCTCTGGCTGTATTGTCAGCTGAAATATGTGCAGCATGCGCTTTTTAGAGTGACCTCACTTGACACCAATTGCTTCCACCCTTACAAAATGCACACATTTTCTAAAGTAAAGTGCTCAGCCCATGCGAGTTCAGCCCATTTGATTACGGCACTGATTACTGCCATACACTAAGGCACAAAACAGTGAATTGGACGTGAAGGAAAGAAAGTGAAGGAAATGGAGAGGCTCGTAAGGAGCAATCCTATGGACAGAGATTTTGAATTGGCAGTTTGATCTGTATATGATTAGTTCAGACGCAACGCATGAGAGGACTCACCAAGCTCAATTTGTTGTACACACTTCGATTGTCCAAATCCAAAGTGCGCACAGCAGGGCAGTGTTGGCTGGTCTCCTAGACGCCAGAGCTACAGTGCTCAGTAAGCCCCAATAACAGCGCATAGTCAAATAAATTCGAATGCACAATTTACCAACAAGCAATGTAAATGTAACCGCAGGAATGACAAGGAGACACTCCAACTACTACTACTACAACTTCTACTACTACTACTACTACTACTCAGACCGATGTGCACAAGCCAGCTAGTAGTTTACGGTAGATTACGGTAGATTACGGTAGGCCTAGCACCAGTACCCTCGACCAATTTCAAAGCACGCCGACGTCAGAGGTGCGGAAGGGGAAAGGCCATGGGACGAGCCCTCCCTAAATAAATTCTCATTGGCTAGCGGATGTGAGTAACATCACATATAGTTAGTATAAAAAATCTAGCAAAAAGATCTGATCTAAAAAATGGGGGTATAAAGTGATTTTAGGCATATTTCAGCACAGTTCACTGCGAAAATAGGATTTAATCGAACACTAGAAGAACAATCAATAATTTTGTCAACATTTGGCCACCCCGAGATACAGTAAGTAACTGCATTTTACCACAGCAAGACGATGTAAAGGTAAACAAAATAGCATTCCACTCTTCTCCCAATATGAACAGCTTATTATTTGAAATATCAACACTATGTTAATCATTTCACTGCAAAAGTTTATAGGCCATTTGTTGCTTGATTAATTAATTGTTTTGCTCAGTTCTCTGCATTGGCTCCCTGTGGCTCAGAGAATAGATTTTAAAGTAGTTATGCTTGTGTACAAGTCTCTTCATGACCTTGCACCAAAATACATCACAGACATGTTGGTGCCATATGAACCTGTGTGGACTCTGCAAACCTCAGGGACCGACCTCCTGCTGGTTCCCAGAGTCAGGACTAAACATGGGCAGGCAGCTTTTCAACATTACGCAGCTAGGTTCCGGAACATCCTTCCTGAAGTTGTGAGACAGGCCCCTACTTTAAAAATGTTTAGATCTAGGTTAAAAACATCTCTTTTAAGCTGTGCATATGAGGGCATTGTATCCGTATTTGACTATTTTTCAATATATTTTAATGTGACTTTTTATGTTTTTAAACTATTTATTGTGAAGTATTTTTTTACTTTGTTTTTGTGGTTGTGAAGCACTTTTGTATAGCACATGAATGGTGCTATACAAATAAATCTCGATTGATTAAGTGACACTTAAGCGCGTAACAGAAACAGAACAGACAGAACAGAAAACGCTTCCCCTTAAAACAGGTAATCTTCTCAGTTTTAGTTAGCAGTGTAAACATCTTCACAAGAAAGGATGTAATGATTTCAGATGTTACTTTGGACCAGAGCTTCTAAAAATGTGTCTGGTGCGCCCCCCTTGGGAGATAAAAAATACAACCACGCCCTTCACAGCCTTGAAAAATTGGCAAAGTATGAAATATAACAACAAAAATTGCAACTATGTAATTGCTTATTAGCCTGAAATAAGAGTAATATTTGTGGTTTAAATAGAATAAATTCATTTTGTGTCATTCACAGACTG
The DNA here is from genome assembly GCA_015082035.1 of Chaenogobius annularis. Classification (NCBI taxonomy): domain Eukaryota; kingdom Metazoa; phylum Chordata; class Actinopteri; order Gobiiformes; family Gobiidae; genus Chaenogobius; species Chaenogobius annularis. Next base: position 193,793 of record BJKM01000016.1, read on the forward strand.
ACTGTCTTTCGTTGGTTTGTGCTTTGAAGCTATGAAGAAGTGACACAACACAGAGCCTCATTGCTCTACAAATATACAAGTCTCTCTGAGTGCTCTCCTCTCCCTCCCTCTGTCTCTTCTCAGCTGCACAGACAGGGCAGGTCAGTCAGTGAGGCGTGTCAAGGAGAAGGCGCACTCGCGTTACTTCTCGTCAATAGCTCACTTTTACCGCTGCGGGTCTACGACGTCACACGCAGACTGCTTTCTGCACGGTGCTGACTCGCACTGCTGCACTTATGCTTCATATTTATCATGAAAAGTGCATGGGATCAACGCGGAAAGGAAGCGACTGCACATGCTGACCCACTCCACCACTGCTCTGGTATTTAAGGATAAACCTCGTGTTGGCACAGGATGTTTTTCTGTTGCTCAAAACACGTCTGCCACGCGTATGTACGTACATTTCTCCAAACAGCGGCGCACCACACTTTGTACAATTTACATTTTAGAAGCTCTGCTTTAGACCATTTGAATCTCACCAACACTGAATCATTTATGAATAACTTTAATGTATCAAGCACACAGACATCTGGTAATGCGAACATGATGTCTTTGCCGCATCTCCTTTTTCATTTCTCGAGTTGTTATTCTAGTGCTCATCTCATTTACAATTCATACTCATCACTTATACACCCACTCGCCCAAACCCCTCTCCACTCTACAGTGCACGCAGCACTCCAAATCGTAATTTTGATTCCCACAACAAAAAAATAGGCTACGTCATTTCTTTGCTAATGGTTTATGGGCACAGTACGTGAGAAACTCTGTGACACTTTGGAGGCAGTCTGCCATTTATCCAGCTAGAGACTCTGTATGCTCTTTAGAACTTTCTTTTTGCTCATTCTCTGCTGCAAATGTTGCTGTTTTAAATTCATGGCAACACGTGGAGAAGTGGCAAGTGCAGCACCACTAAATGTTGTCAATGGGGGGAAAAATATAATGTGATAGGTTTACCTGCACAGATCATTATTTTCTCATGAGTTGTAAAAAAAAAGATGTTCTGGAGTCTCATTTATAAAACATTACGTGGAACTCGTACTGAAAATGTAAGCATGGACAAAACACAAACTTCTAGAAAACTCTTCAAACTTGTTCCCTTTTCATCTCTCTAAGTACAGATTACCTTCTGCCTCATGACTGAAACACCCTTCAGTGTTTTTGGACCGGACTGCGCATTTCCACATCAAGTTGTCTTTTTATACATCAATAACTTCACACGGAAAACATTTTTTAACGTGCTTTATAAATGAGGCCCCCCATGCACTCATGCCTCAAATGAAGATGAAATGAAGATTACACAAGCATGTTTGAACAACTCAAATTACTGTACAACTCCAAGTAAACCAGTAATTATAGGGAAAGCATTTGAAACAATGTAAAAAGCTGTGCATGTATAATACATACTTTGTCTCCTTTACATATCAGTCAGTTTTGAGAGCGTATCTTTGTCCCAGTGCTATACCCAACACAACCTCAGCACAACCAGCAGTAATTCACACTTGTTAGTTAGTTAGTATTATTTTTTGAGACAGTGCACAATATTCATTAACCTTAGGAGATGCTTTGTACCAGGTTGTAGCTCAAGTGCTTATTTCCTTCCACCTGTAGTCTCTGGGCAGGCTGATGTTATTTAATCCCTCTGAAGTAAGTTTTGTGTGTTTTAGTCCTTTTTAGTAAGGTTTAGTAGTTTGCTCATTTTACCCTCTGTTTGAAAGTGTTAGGAAGTCTCTAAATACATATGTTCCAAAGAATATTCATTTTGAATAGGGCTGTGCGATATGGCAATAAAAATCGAATCCTAATCTCATTTGTCTAACGATCAGCTATTTTGGTGATGTGGTTGTATAGTGTCTCAGTAGTTGATTATGCAGTGCTATACTCAAACACAGACACATTTTCCCCAAATCTCCAGCCTCCGTAAGGTTCTGAGTGAGTGACAGGTGGATATACCAATTAAAATGAAGTTTGGACAGTGACATTTCAGAAGAAGCAGATGACTTTGGTTATTACTTGTTATTTTCCCTCCTTTAGCATATTGCCCACCTCTAATTATGAGTAACTTGTCACAGTTTCAATTACATTTGGTGATATTCAGAATACAGTTACTTTTCTAAAAACTTTTACATAAAAGAACTTGATACATAATACAATGAAACTCATTGCCAAAGTACTATCTGTATTCAGAATATAGTACTCTGATTGGACCATGTAATGGAGAAACGGAATACATACAAAATAGAGCTGCAAGCGGCAATGACCTCACCCGCGCTGCCCCGTACGGCAAGAGGAGGGGGCACTAACGCGCTAATCCTCCTTTTATTACACCTCCTGCTAAATCCGTGGCACTATCGCGCCTTCTCCTCCTCCTACAAATATGGGCATTATTGTGTACTGAAATTATCAATATTTTGGACAAAGTTTGCGGCTCTCCTGTATAGAGACCTAAGCTAGCGCTAGGGATGTGCCGATATTATTTTTAGAGCAACGATTATCATGAGGAGAAATCTAACGATTTTACGATTATTCACGATTACCAGCAAAAAGAAAGGAAATATTATATTGTATTTTTTATGTTTAAACTTGCATATATATATTCCTGTGAGAGGAAAATTTTATTTAATAAGAATTAACTTCCCTGAAAAAAATATATATATATTATGGTCACAAATGAATTACATAATATCAATGTAAGCTTATTGGCCCCTCATTGTAGCTCTTTTAAGCATTATATAATTTATTATTGAGATGAGCTCCATGGTAACGCTAGGGGGAGGGGCTTGAAACTTTGAGGAAGTCACTTTCCTTTGGCGGAAAGCGGCCGCTTTGCGCTCCAGCGCCGTCAGCGGCGCGGCCCCTCGCTCTGCCCTGTGTAAACTCATGAAGCAGCGGCATTAAAAAAACTACTCACGTTCACTGTAGCTCGCACTGTTCACTCGGAATAGTGTGGACCCCCGTGTGTACAGTGGTTCAGCGCGTCAGTCACGTGTACGACAATCATTACAAACGGAGCAGGCACACACACGTGTGCGCACGTTGTCGTGACATGCACTCTCCATGTGTAACAGACCGGTCGTTCAGCGCGTTTATCCAGTCTTGATGACACGCTGGGCTGCTCGCGTGCACACGCCGCCGTGACTAGCAGACGCCTGGAGACATTTCTGCGGTTAACCGCAGATTCCAAAAACCCCACAAATAACCCATCGTGACCATAAATAATCGTGATGACTGAAAAAACAGTTAATCGTGACATCCATAGCTTACGCTTTCCAACATGGTGTGAGTCCCAGATCCCTGGTTATTTTTGAGCAGGCTCCGCCCACTGTGTTATTGGCCCTCTATACAATAATAAAGTTAAATGTTTGTATTACATGTATTTATGCACGAACGTGCATAAGTTGAGGAACGTTTGAGTAAGCAAACGAGCCCTTTACATGGGTCATATAAAGCGCTCTTTCAGTGCGCACTTTCGCCCGTGTTCAATATTCCAACTACTAATTAGTATGCACTGGACGTGCATGAGTGGACGAGTGGACGATTTTGTCCTTTGCCTGGCCTTATGGATCTAGGCCTCTCGCCAGCTTATAGCGCTCAGGCCTAAATATACTTACATGCAGGCATTCAGTATTCTGCACCTAAATACAGTTTTAAAAGTATCCTTCACATCACTGTTGTCTAAATAGGAAAAAGATGAATAATGAAATCCAAAATATAGTGGTGGGGGAAATCTGAAGTACAACATGCTCAAGATGCTAAAGATGATAGAACATGAGGCTGAGGTGATGTTGCTTTTGTTTGCATAACATCCCATGCATATTTAGACAGTAGAATGAAGGCTTCACCCAGATAACCTGCCCAACCACTGGATCCCTCGCACAACCTCAAGTAGCTTTGAGGCTACAGCTCTAATAGCTCTGTCACCTGCAATAAGCCAATAGGACATCATAACATCTTTTTACAGAAAATTGCTTCTGTACCAGACAAGTCAGAGCAGTTTCTATTTGAGTTTAAAATGTTGATCTATTTTAGCCTGATAATCTCATGTAAAGAGAACATCTGCAGGTGAAATAAGGAGATGAACAGAAAACCAGATGATATTCTTTACTTGCATTATTGCTTTTCTGTAAAGGTGGCAGTGCTCTATGCAAGCCTTATCCAACCTCCTTTTAATTGTTTAATTTTGTTTAATGCAAAATTATTATTTTTTTCTTTCAATGCTACAGAAAGCAGGATATTCAAAACATGGTGATGCGCCCTGAGGTCATATCTGTTGTTACACGGGAGAGGAGTTTGTTTGTCTCTACGGAAACCGTTTGAAAACCAACAGACAAGAGAGAAAAGCACAGAGGCACTCGCTTCTTCAGGGAACAGTAGTCATCTTTTGATGTGGGTTAAGAGGCGCGCTGATAATAATCCACTTTGGGATTCTGTAGCTTCTAAACAGTATCACATCATTATAAGAGAATAAATGCCAAGTGATGGCCAGAGCGCATTGCAAGAAAAATATACTTATTAAGAGCTGGATTCATATGAAAGTATTTGTATAGAAGCGCTGCATGCAAAATAGGTCACAGTTCAGTGTGTTTAAAAGCATTAAAACTACAACATTATTAAGGAAATAAAGGGAATGTAGGCATACTAAATAAATCGATTACTGTAGCCTATATGAATATGATTTCTTTAGCCGAAAGGATGCACATGCACTGCTATTTCATTTTATTTCAAACAAGTTTGACCAGCTGAATGGTGCGATAAATAAAGGCAAGTTCCTGTTTAATATGTTAACAATTATTTACTTTGCAAAACAGCTTTAAGTGACGACTACTACATGTTAACAATTTCCTATTATTTACTAATAGTTGTGCGGTTTATTTTACTCGTAGGTTTTACAGGTTTCACTTTTCCACATGAGTTCATTCTTTGCTTTAGTGGGCATCAACATAAAATATAAACAGCAAGTCAAGGTGCCCGTAACGTTGCCCTCCGGAGTCGCACACATCCACAACGAGCCATCATTCCCTAGTCACCAGCTTCAATGAAAGACCCCGTGGGGAACCTGACCAACCCGACCGCCGGCTGCAACAAGGGACCCCAGGACTGCCAGCGGCTGAAACACACTGGGGTGCCAGTAATGAAGACAGTGGCACCTGCTTTCCAACAAGTGCAATCTGACAATTTCCAACCTCGGGTTTAGAGAAGTTTGAGTGGAGCTCAGTGGGGTGTGCAGTTTAGCGCAGCGGCTGGGCACGTCCAGGTGGCTGTGCAGCCGGACAATCAGCTTGCATATCTCGTGACCGCTCTGATCATGGCAAGTTCATTTGTAGAGCACAATTCGTACACAAGGCAATTCAAAGTGCTTCACACAACAGGAAAAAATGCATTAAAATCACAAAGACATGGCACAAAATAATAGTTCAAGACATAAAAGAGAAGAGTGCAAAGAAAAGCATTTCAGTCATATGCACAGCCAAACAAAACAGTTTTTAGTTTAGATTTGAACATTGCCAGAGTAATAGTGGGCAAGAGTGGAGCTAGTGAGCTAAAAAAAAAAAAAAAAAAACCCCAGTTACATTTTCCGTACCACATAATACCTGTTAGAATGTTAATACAAGTTTAGAAATATCAAGTTGTCTTAAAAGGAAAGAAAATGCAGGGAAATGCCCAAACGCAATCCACATGTATCTTCTAATCTATTGTGGCATTTTCAAGCATTTAATGACAGAACAAATGTAACATTGTCACAGATCAATAGGAAGTGTTGTTGTTTTCCCAGAGGACCTTTCTCTAATCGCAGCATAACCAGAGGTGATGTGTATTCTGTCTGCATCAGAAGTTATTTAACATCATGCATTCACTATTGCCTTTGTTAATTATTTGCCTTTTGTGCAGTGCAGCTCTGTTTGTAGCTCCATGCTCCATTTTGCACACTTTTTCATTCACACATTTTTATTGAATTTGTTCGGAGATGTCCCAAGGTGATCCTGGAATTATTGACTGATCTCTGGGCTGTGACCTTTAAGTCAGGCTCAAAGCACTAATTAATCTGAGCACAGTGATACATTCATAGGAGCTGGGAAATATAGACGCCCAGTGGTGGGAAGTCACTTCAAATGTAATGAACATTTCTAAAAAATATACTTTTACTTTGCAATAATATTTTAACAAACAAGTGGCATTTCATTCCCGATACATATGTCACATGTCTATTGCTTTTAGTTTGTTTTAATTTTTCGCTAGCCCACTTGCCTTGCAGTAAGAATTTCTCAGGTGTACAAGAAGGGTTTGCTATTTACAAGAGCGCCTTGTACATCACGGTTGTCCACAAGCACAAGCAAAATGGACATCTGTCAGATAAGCAAACTGTACAGTTACAGCCGATCAATTGTGAGCTGTTTGTCACTGGAGGACAATGCGGAACCAAGGAACAATAGAGGGGCAGAAGAGCTCATTTTCCAACTCCTATAGTTCCACTCCAAGCCTAGCTTTTGTATGTAGCCAATAGATATATATTTCTATTTAAAGGAGAACTAAGTAACATTTTTACCTTATTAAACATATTTTTTTCGTGCTGTCTCCATTTGGAGAAATCCATTTGGCAACATTAAATGTTTTTGTATTTAATTATACTGCCTTATTTCAATTACAAAATAAATTTTGGTCTGTTCTCTGACAATGTATTTTCAGAAGCAAACTGCAGGGGAGCTCTATTTCTAATGACTTAGTTCTGCTTTGACTTGTACATAAATCTACACATTTGTACCTTGTTTGACACTTTTCTTTTATCGAGCTTCTTGCTGCAGACAACCACAGTGACGTGACGCGGTGGTTGTGTGAACATGCCTGTTTCACATTCAAGCCTGACGTAGACTTGTGGGTATCGAGGGGGAGACCTGACGGAGTTCATGTAAATGAAGCTAAATTTGGTTCCCTGATTGGATGAGGACTTGCTGGAGGAATTTGAATGTTCTTCCAGTGGGTGAGTGGGTTTCCTCTTGGTATACTCCAACTTCCTCCAACAACCTTTGGCCTTTCCATTAGAAAATGTTCGGCTCCATGTTTAACAGTTGAAGTGCAAAACCTTAGTGCACACATCTGAATTCAGGAAAGGCTGAGCTTATAGATTTACATTAAAGCCACGGGGAACGCTGTCTACAGAGGATATATTATCTTTAGGAAGAGTTGGCAGAGAAAATCATCTGACTAATATTTGCACCAAAAGATAAAAGTAAAGAAGCGGGGATTTGAGTGGTACACCTCAGTGAGCAGAGCTGGTCTGGTATTCATTTCCCCAGCTGGATGAAAGCAAAATTTAGTGGACACATAGATTATTCATCTGTGACTTCAGCACAACCACTCCCAGCCCATATCTCAGCAACTAAGAAGAAGGGGAAAGTGGTTGGTTTAAGGTTCTTAAGGCTATAGATACTGGTGACATAGATACTATGTATACTGTTTAACCAAATCACATTAAACTGAACATTTTGTACTTTAAAGTACTGCTTCACAGTACAAAATGCTGACATATTTTTCAAGTGGATCTGCTAAACTCCAATGAAGAATAATATTAAAAGTAAATAATCCAGGATGCTGATGAGAAGAATTTGGCTCAAACCTGAGAGACAGACCAGATGCACAAGATGAAGAAAGACAGTGAAATTAAAGCAATCAAGTCTCAATTTGTGATGCTACTATGCAATCCCCATCATTAGAACTGATCTTGTATCCAACTTTTATAACCATGAACCAGCATTAGTGACTTAAAGTCTGTATGTCAGGTTATTATGATTTAGTTTGATAGCCCCTGTGGTAAATATACTTCTGTTTGTGAAGAAATGTTGAAAAATAAGAGTTTAAAATGACAGTAAGTAGAGCTGAGTTCTGAAACAGAATCCATCTGTGATGTCATCAATAGGAACACTCCTGGACGAATGAGGTATTACACCAACACTTAACTGATACACTTTTCTGACGTTAAACGATCATTCAACAAAATAAAGGTGTTATATGGTATAATATATTATTGTTTGTCAAATCAGTGTGTAATTTATTTGGATTTTGGCTCTTGTTTCAGTATGGTTGCTAGGTAACGGTTGTGGAATCTATCTATGTCATATTTGCTCACCATGTCCTACCAGGAAGCACAATTATAAACTTTCCAAAAAGGGTCAAACTGGGGACAAATTGGCAAAATGTTTAGTAAAATCTGAAATATAATTGTGTTCACTATATTTTACTATATTTTCACTATATTTTTGTGAACAATATATTCATACAGACCGTAAGAATAGTGAAAACTTTGGTTAGTTAGGAAATTATTTCATCTTTAGATAGATCCGGTTCATACTCTACATCTTTTTCTCAAGTACCATACCATACCATACAAAACTGTTAAAGTAACAGATGAAAGTAAAATATGTTTTGTACAGGGTATTATTTGAACAACTTGCATTTGTTTTGGTTATATATACGGTATTTTGTATCTGTTGTTAATATATAGTCTTCATTCACATTACAATTCTACCAAATGTTTCAATATCTGTCAATTCTGAAAGTATGGACAACTTCTGTAATAAAATAAATAAAGTACAATTACTTTTTTTATTTCCTGACTTACAGTAACTTGAGTATTGGTAATTCCTTACTTTCCAACCCTGCCTAAATGTTCCAACCCGAACAGCAAACAAGGAACACTCCAGACATGAGCGGTGCGGTTTTGAAAATGTTCCATCTGTGATCTGTGAGTCTGTGTAAATTGTCAGTGTCATGATTAATTAATGATTTGATCTTGTGCTTATAAATATTCATGATGTTATTGATAAAGTTTGTGTATAGCGTGTGTATAGCGTGTGTCCATTCGCCCTTGAGTGGGACGGACGTCTAACCTCAGACGCTTCGTGACACCGGCCCGTGGTCAGTGGCAAACACTACAGATGTACTCAGCTGCTCCCAGGCGTGAACGTGTGCCTCCGTTGCATGAATGTTAAGCAGACAGAGCCGCAGCAGGACCAGATCAAGCTCAAATGACTTTACCCGATAAATAAAAGTCAAGACTGAGGGGGGAATACGAAGGTTTACTGATAAGACTTTACGCTACAGTGCTTCAAAGGTTATGGGATAGAGCAAGAATGTTTTCTTTTAAATTATAATTTAGAGAAGCATTTTTATAATTTTACAAAAAGAAAGATAGAACAATAATGACTGGCGCCTAAGATGCCCTAAACCTGCGTATCAGGTAACAGTATGCAACAGTCTTTTTACCTTTTAAATTATGCAATTATTAATTAAAGATATAAAATAGAGATTGAGATGTAGAAGCTTCTACACCACTAATTACATATTTACCAGAATGTACAGTAATTGACCATTGCGAGAAAGGAAATTAATGTCAAGTTTGTAGCTCATTACCGCTGGTCTTTTTTAGTCATATGAGGTATATTCAATGTGTAAATATCCCACCGGCTAAATTAAGTTTATGGCTACATCCTGTTTAAACAAGACATTAAAAATGGACAATTTGCTCTATTAAGAACTGCAACATGTTGGCATATTTTTAAAAGGCGATCTAATAAACCCCAATGCAAAAACATGAATTATGGTTAATAATAAGTATGAATGTAACTATCTATATTCATCTTGTGCTAATTGTTGTAGTCATAAAAAGTTGGATCATTGCAGCACAATAGTTAAATATTTAAATTCTGTATTTTATATTTCTTCAGCTTTTGGAATGAGAGACATTATTTTGTAATAATTATGGATTTGATTCTAGAAGTCTTGGGACAGATTTAAGTCACATTTAAGGTACTATTTGTTCAGATTATCAGCTATGCATTTCTTCGATTACATTTTAACAAGATGTATATTCATTTGTATATACATATACATTTGTGAATCACTATAAAAAAATCACTAATTATATACTTGCAAGGGTACATTCATTTACCCTTGCAAGAAAAGCCAATGTCAAGTTTGCAACTCATTACCTGCAGTATATCTTAGTCATACGCCTCTTTGAGGGATGGGTATGTGAAAACATACTTCCTTGATGATTGAAATTGAAGTTTATCTTTCATGACAGCCTTATAAATAGCCTTGGCAGCCACTAAATGAAGGAGATAAATTCCAATAATGATAAAACTTTGAAGCTAGAAACTTTTGGAACAAATAACCGGACTAAACGGCTCTGTCAATGGGAAAGGAGTCCTTGCAGGTTTTACGAGTGTGGAGATGTAAATCTCCAGCTGCGGCCTTCGCTCTCACCAGATCTTGCCTGATTGAACAGCCGAGGAAGAGATTTTTAGACCAGTGTGTGGAAGACAGCCTTGAAATGCTCTCCAATTACCACACCACCACAAAGAGCAGGGATATGGATATTGATTTGAGACTGCAATCGGCCTGCCATCGTCTCAGACCTTCACCAAGGCACTGGCATTGGAGATGTTGCACATAAATAAAGAAGAACCAGTCATAGAGAAAATACATGAACTTTGATGTAAATGTGGATCCATAAAGGCCAGCAGGAATATGGAGATTTGTACAAGTTTAGATAAACGCAAACGAGAAATGAAAACTGCAAAAAGAAAGAATATTATAAGAGGATTTCATGGATCAAGAATCACAAGGTATTTATAGAGCAAATACATTTATAGCGTAAAATAGAACCATAAAAGTAATTGTCAAAACTTGTCCATGATCACCTTTAACAAAACTCTATTTGTTTTCCCATTTGTGTTGCAGAATCCATCAACGTTTTGGTTTTGTCTGTTTTTTTTAAATTACAAAATCTTATTTGTTTCAGTTTGTAAAGCAATATAGCAGGGGGATGTGTATTCTGCAAATACAAGTTTGGAGATGTGAGTGCTGTAAAGTGGATATCAAACACGTCACATGTAACACAATTAATCATACAACAAAAAGACACAAATGCCAGAAAATAAAACTGCAAAAACTGCTCTTCATCTTCCATTCAAGCATAATTTGTCTTTATTTATTCTGTTTACATTGAATCAAATAACTAATATGATACAATAATTACAGTAAGTGTGGAGCATGCATGGAATAAGCCTATGGGACTAACTCCGGTCACTGTGCCGTATGAAGTATGAGCCCATATAACCCAATTACAAGCTAATAATACACTAAAACAGTAGGCCATTAAATGCACACTTCGGCACTGGTCACACTAATGAAGCGCGTCGCACAATACTCGTGATTAATAATATGGAGCGAGCCTGTGTACCTATGGTGCCACACCTCACGATAATGCAGGCTAATACCCAACACCTACCAGCTCCCCATGAATAAGTGTTTCCCTAAACGCCGCAAATCGAGTATTAAAGCAGTAAATTTAATCCCATAAGTGAAATGATTTTGTAGCTCAGCGGAGCAGCTCCAGGGATAGCCCTAAACAAATGAGTTGCCCCGGCAGGTTTTTGCTAGACTCCAGGGGATCGCTTCCACCGGCTCGATTGTTAATTCAGGCCAGTCTATAATGAAATACAGTCAAAAAGTGCTCAGAGTACAGAATACGGGCCAGGTTTATTTGAGGAACTGTAATGTAATAAGGTTATGGTTGAGGTACACTTTGTCCTCTGCATTTGACCCATCCCTCAATGCCCCTGGGGAAACCTGTCAGGAACAGTGAACACCACAGTGCAGCAGTTACCCTCCAGTATGACATCAAACTTAGGAGACAAGCAGGTGACTCCACCAGACCAAAGCCACATTTCGACTGGCCCTGGCCCCCCAGATCAGTTCCCTTTCAAGCGTCTTCGAAGATTATGGGGTCTGTGTTTCCATGCTCAGGACCTGGCTCGCAGGGGTCTGCCACATGAGCTACTGACATCACCCAAACATAACATAACATAATAATGTTTTCTTAATAAATCAAATCTAAATCGTAGCTTTTCTTTATAAAGTAAGTCTCAGCAATTCACAGAAAGTTAAGTAATTCCAAGTTTGTGGCTCTGAGACGTGGCTAAACCTAGAGTTAACAAGAAATTGATTATATTTTTCTGCACCTCTTGACAATATTTTCACGTCTCTTTGTGAAATGTGTTGGGTTTAGACAATGTTGGATGCACATGCACTGCATTATCAACATGGGTTAATAAACAGGAAACAAAGAAAATTGTCTACCTTCAAGGCACTTTACATCAAGGAACCAGTCACACATTCACAGTAATAACCAGTCACACATTCACAGTAATAAAATAAAGGCTTGAGAGATACGTTCAGTGGAATAGTCCAGGCAAATCAATCTCCATAACGACTGGCATACCCTCCACCATAAAAGTTACACGGCGCACCTTTAAGTCATGCTACATTTGGCAAAAATCAAAAATGACAAAAGCAACAAAATATTCATTCTTCTTCTTTTAATATTCTAAATAAGATTAGCACATTGCACCATAATCACAACAGGCTTAATTTGGTTGGTTCAGACTTCTTGTTGTGCCTTAGAGCAGGGGTGTCAAACTCAAATCCACAGTGGGCCAAAATGTAAAACTTGAACAAAGTCGCGGGCCAGTATTGAACAAATGAAACTTTTAATATTGACCCAAACAAGATTTGCTTTAACATTGAATATGGAACAAGCAACACTTATTACTATACAATATATAATGGGATTGTTGTAGTAGTAACGATGAATGAATGCGCTGTATAATACCGGCGCGCCAAGCCCTAGTAGTCATTTGGTATAGCCTCTCGGGCCAAATATAATTACACTGCGGGCCAAATTTGGCCCACGGGCCATTTGACATTGACCGTATAAACACACATTTTAAATACACTTTGACAACTGAATTAATAAAGTACACAAACTTTATTTCCACTTTTGGTAATGGTAATACTATGACTTAGAGGCAGATACCATTTGTGAGAAAATGACATTTTACACTTTATAAAATATCAGATCTTCTGTTCTCACCTGAATCTGTGTTCTCTTGTGTCATCTCACAATCACCTCACACTAAAGCATTCCAGGAGTCCACAGCAAGCCAGCGAGCCCCCCTCAGACCCTTAAACAGGCATTATTTTTCACTTGTGGTACTTTCGGACCGCCTCACAGGGAACCAGTCGAAACCTAAAGAGCAAAACAAAAATCTCAGTGATGCTGTACTTATAGTTCATAGTAGCAATTACTACATTAGCCCTTAAGCCTTAAGCTTCTTTTTCAAAAAATGCCAGAAAAAATGAGCCCCATTTAAAACTGAAGCTGTTCCTGAACCCTCTGGAGCACAAACAATTGGCTGGAGCCTTTGTGAAGCTAAGACTCTGTAGTTTTGGACTCTGGTGTCTGTTTTACTCTAATTATAAGTAGAAACAAGCGCTGCACAGGAAATCAGACTTTAAATCTCGCCTAGATTTTTTTTTATAAATATATGAAAGAGTAAAACTGGTGTCTGGAGGTGAGGTCTGATTGACACTAGTTTCAGCATTATTGAGTTTGGACAATTCTATTTTAAAAGCTGAAGGTAAAGTCACTCAAAATGAATCCATATAAAAGTCCTATTCATTTTTCATTTTATTTTAGGTTAATTTTTTTACTTGATGGTTTGGAGTACAAACTGACACTGATGCTTCCCAGAATGATTGATTTGACTGGAAATAAGACGGTTACAGCTTTATCTGTATGTACAGCATATCAATCAACTTGAGAGTTTTCTTTTAGAGGATGGTGGACAAAATGGAATAATTAAAGAAAAAGTCCAACGTCCCACACATGGCACATCCTCCTTTTAATTAAGTGAAAATATAAAAACACAAACAATTGTTGGTGCCAGTTTTATAAAACAGTGCAGAAAACAAAACAGTGGCATTAGTTAACCTGAATTACATGTGTATAACATTTTACATTTTTAGATTTAATCATCACAGACAACACTGCTGTATGGGATGTTGTTCTTAAAGACATGTCATTTACAGCATTCTTTCATGGGTTTTCTAATAACCAAAGCATCTATTTATGAATAGAAGTTCAGCAATGCTTTCAGCGTTTGCATTATCCAGCGTAATAAACTCAAAAAAACCACCTGTTTGGTGTGTTTGCAGTCAAGGTAACGGAGCACATGTGCTACAGGTGCGACACATCAGATGTCCGATCGGATTGATAAGAAATCAGCCGCTTTCACTTCGAATAAAGTTTTTATTCACAGCCAGCCACAGTCAAGGAGCTCATTCAGAATTGTTTTGAACGTAACTTTGAACACAGACGTCTGTAGAAACAGTTTTAAAAAGTAAACACGGAAAAAGAGGCGTGCCGCACCGCATAGAGTTGACGGAGAAGCATCCGCCTTAACCCCGCCCTGATCACAGCGCACGCCCCTCCTACGCTGTGTCTCCAGCGTAAACAGCGTCGCTCCGTGCCGTAAACACAACGCTTAAATGGGCGATGAAGCAAATTTTCCATTTCAGACAGTTTTACTATTTTTCTCGGAATTTGATTGGCTAAAGATTCCCATTGCTTTTCAACCAGGCTCAGGGGCGATTTTCAAACAGCCCCACGATGTACGCTGAAAAGAGACGCAGCAGACCGCAGACAAATTATCATATATATATATCTATATCTATATCTATATATATATATAATTTATTTTTATTTTTTTTAATTCTTTTACATATTTAAACTAATAATAATATAACATCATTCTGAACAAATTGTATTGTTTTTAGACAAAACATTTGTTGATACCATTTGACATAATTGGCTGATTGCCTGGAGGGGCGTCGCCCCATCGCCCATAATGGACCAGCTGCCACTGGGTGCTTTATATTTGAAATTCAGAAATGTCTAAATACTTTCTTTTTCTTTCTGTGGGCATAAATGTTGACAAGTAAATTCCATTTTGTCTACCCTGACACCTCTCTCAATGAGTTCTCGGTGCTCTTATCGTCCTCTCAGAAGACTTTACAGACAAAGAAAGTATCAGCATTTTGTTCCTTTTCCAGGCATCAAAACAGCTGACCTTTAAATCACTGGAGGTTCAGTCTGCACTTTTTCATAGCTGTTACGAGAGCCGTTTCCTCCACAGATGTTAGTCTACGTGACTACTAACCGGTCCCTAGCCAATGGTAATAAAAACACTGAAACAAGTAATTGCGTCAGAAGTTCTTTTGAGAAATTTTTCAAAATAGATATCAGCAATTTCTTCCACATACCGTTATTGGTCCAATATTGAACATTTCCCCAAGATTTGGCACTGATATTTAATGGACTAGTGAGCTTAAATTGAAATGGAAGAACAAAAAAGCCAGAGAGATGTTTACACACACAAACACCATACAAATACCGCCAATATTATATGATGTCACGATATAAAATGTTAGTGTTACGGAACAAACAAAAGTGAAAAACCTTTATTTCCTTTCATTTGCAAGTTTTGTGACATAAAAAGTACTTTACACATATTTGTATATTTTTGGCGTAAAGATTGAATTGAAATTATTGATTGAATTGCTGCCTAAGATTTTCACAATGATGCGTTTTTTGGTCTTACCATATATTGTGACTTGAATAATCATGATTAACGATTGTGAAAAGTACATATGTGGTGGGCCTTGCGTTCAATTTAAAAATACTATGAAACACGCATGCACAAAACTCCACCTAAATTTTGCTGATGATAAAATATGACACGGCTGAACGGCCTTAACACTACAGATGTGCTGTGTTTACTTGGGTATAAATGGATGAATTAGATAGAATTGTTTCAGTTATAGATATATGGCCAAACCAGAAAGTTATCCTCTAGGTGTGGAAAGTTGTAATATATTCTTCAATCCCCGCCTTCAGAGGTAAACTTACTGGGCAATAAGTAACATGATGGTTGAGATCAATATATCAATCAGGAGTCGTTCTGGACTGGAGGCAGTGCTTATAAGTAATCATCCACTTGAGTTGTCCTTGTGGTCAGATAGAAGCTACAATATCAGTGCCATCAGTTCAGTGTGAGAAGGCCCAAAGCGTCCCCTGAAGAGGACTTGAGGTGAATCTAAACCCACCACAAGTGTTAGATCAATATAAGCTGGATGCTGTCATGAGGCTTTTGACACTAGGTTATTACGTTTTTATCGCTATGAAAGTTAAAAGATTAAATGCATTTTAGTTGGCGTCTCATGTTGTACCACCGGATCCTCTCGACCTTAAGGCATCGCCCGCAGCTGCTAATCATGGCTCCTAAAGAGGTATAACATAACCATCTCTTGCAGCTCACAGACAAACTGAGTGAAATGAAATGGAATTAAACAGCACGGCCTCAGGAGGACGGTATTCTGATGGTGATGGCAGACATACTTAAGAGGTAATTTGTCTGCGTATATGCAGCAGCGGCTTTAGATTGCCAATCAGGACAGAGACATGAGAGATGCCTGTTAATCACGGAGTGGAATCTGAAAATGGTCAAAACAGTAGTACATTGTATTCATGGGTCAGCAGTGACGTCACACACTCGCGCTGTGGGTTGTTTAAAAAAAAAAAAGTCTCAAAGCAACATGGATTCCGCTTCGGTAACATCCCCAAAGACCCGGTTTGTCGGCAGAAATTGATTACTGTCAGAAGGGACCAGTGGACCTACAGAAATCACTCCATATTATATGTGACTAAGTTATGAAACTGCAATGAATCAAACATAGTTGAGATATTCCTGGCCAAGAGTAACTACAAAAGCCAGTAAGATGATTTATTACATTCCTTGATCAGTCTCTCTCAACAGATACCTATCAATGCATTTCTACTTTTTGTAAATAGGGCTGTGGTTTAGAATGTTTTAAAGAATATATTGTTTAAACTCTCATGTCTGTGCAGACCCTATCTGCGCTCTTGCTCAAACAATCAGACACAAAATGTAGCGTACGTCACATTGTTGACATCTTTTTCATAAACTGACAGTGAAAAACCATGGTAGGATTCCAAATGGATCCATTTTGTAGTTTGGGATATTGTATTCTTGTCAGTGCTCAGTGCAGACCGGGTGCACATCGGTATTAAAAGATAAAGCGTCTCGGCATCAAACCACATCTGGAGGGATTAGTGGCACAGTGGTGCTGCCGTTCACACAGGGAGGCATGACTAGTGAGACATGATAAGCCAGCATTCAGTCATTACAAGGCCACCAATGGAGACCTGCATCTTTCATACCGACTTTTATTTGACTAACAAAGTCTAACAGTACCCCTAACAAGATAGGATATTACATATGGATTATTGTGGTAAAGGAGCTACAGCATGTAGCTACAGCATGTTATCATCTGAACAAGATGAGGTCTGACAAAGCTGTGAATGAGTCATATTCCCAAACTCCATGCAAGTATAATACAAAGGAGGACGATAGAGATTTATTTTCGTCACAACAATAAACAGAACATTTGGTTTTGGTTACAAAGCATGTCACGCTAGTTTTAACTAAATGCCCCAGGCCACGGGAATTCTTCATTTTGCTGATGCAATGCTGAACTATCAGTTCTCGTGTAATGTTATCTACCACTAATGTGCATTCAGTGGCATTTGTAAGCAACACAAAATAAAGGTTATAATTTATTACACAGTTGTGTTTTGTGTTATATTTGAGTGTTTACAGAGGTTTATGAACTAAGTATTTTCTCTCGTAAATCAAAGTGGATAATCATTTACCCCTAAAGTAAAGCATCATTTAGGCACTTTACTACACTGCACGTGTAAAAAAAAAAAAGTAATCACAGGAAAAAGGGTCACACACAAATATTTCGTCGGACCACTTTTAGCTTTGATTACAGCACACATTCGCTGTGGCAGTTTCTATAAGCTTCTGCAATATTCAAAGATTTATTCATGCAAAAAAAAATAATATGCAACACTGGCTGGACCAGTTGATCTTGTCTTGATGATTGGTGAGAGAGTGACCTCTGCACAAAGCCTTCTCCAGCTCATCCCAAAGACTCTCCCTGGGTTCAGATCTGTAGTAGATTCATTTCTGCTTCTCCTCAGATGTTTTCTCTGCTTGATGCCAATGATTTGACCCTTTTCAAACACAATGACCTCTTTTCCATGACCACGGGTTTTGTCTTTCCAAACGTTTCAGAAATTAGAACTATACTGCGTTTGCTTAGCGGAATCCAAGTGGCAACTTTTTTTTGGCACTGTATAATCAAATTAAGTGCAGAGGGAATGGCTTTGAGGTCTAGTTTACTTTGATTTGAACTAGTTATGGATATTTTGTGGAGAAAGACTATATAGACTATAGGTTGGACAGGTACATGTTGAGTTATAAAGAGTATCTGTTGTCGACCATAAAGCTACCACATATACGCCAATATCCTGTTTGGGCTGACCCTTGGACTAAAATGTTTATGCAGAAATGTTTGTGTCCAAATGTAGTCCCCCTAAAGGGTTTGAAGGGAAACAGGGCTGTCGATAGTCCCGTCCCAACAAACACATTTTGAAGTGCGAGAAATACTGTATTGCAAGAGAAAATATTGTGATAATATTTCAACTACTTTGCCACAGACACAATGACCCTGAAGCTTTTCTAAATGTACAGAATTGTTAAAAAGCATCACCTGCAAAAAAAATAAATGACAGAATAAAACGCACAAATGGTTAAGTGAGTCAATAATGAGTCATAGTTACTTATCTGCTCTGCTAGTTTTTTGACAACATCGCAAATCGTGTGTATATATTCAAAGTATTTAGTATAAATCTATCTTTTATCTTTTTTAGTTAACCCTATTTTTTATTTATCTGAATATTTTTGCTATTATTATTGTGGTTGTGCCTTTTCCCTGAAGCAAGTTCCTAGTTTGTGATTTTTTGTTAGTGTTCACCGACGATGACAATAAACTTTTTTCTGATTCTGAATTCACTCTTAACAGCTCAAATCTTTTCGGTACCACAAAAAAATAAGTACAAGAACTTTTTCTATTGAACAATCAGTGGGTCGATGTACAGAGCAGGGCATTTTCTAGCAGCAAATGAAGCAATTTCACATGCTTTAATTTTGGAGAATTGATCCAAATCGGCCCTACACATCGGCAGTGCTCATCTGTGATCGAGTGTACAGGATTCTAAAAAAATATCTGCATCGGTCATGACATTTAGTTTATATATATATTGTCTTATGATATCAGTACATATCAGTAGTATACAGTACTAGACCTGAGGACACATTTTTAGTCTAGTCAAGCTGTAAATCCTTGTAGACGTAACAGCAAATCCAACTATGTTTCATCTGAGAAAACTTTCTGCATCATTTGCTCTTTTGCTTGGCTATCCAATACTCTGTACATCCCGACATACATCATAACTTGTTGCTCCATTCATTTTTAGCTCTAGACATTAGTACTGGAAGAAATGTGGGGCACAGACAGATCCCCAGAGTTGCAATAAACCATTGTTTGCCTCTACGCCTGGCTTGATGGATTATAATAGACCTATAAAGCTATGGTAATTGTTCTTTTCTCGTTCCACAAATGTTTCTTTGTTTACTACAAAACCCCAAAAGCATAAGGTCGTTTTGTTCACCGTCCCTTATGAACGCACTTTATTAATGAATTTATTAAACAGTAAAATCCAAGGAGGCTACAAATGAGCCCCTCTGAACTGCCAGACTTTTGTCTTTCTAACATTTCCAGCCGAAAAAATTGAGAGAAGTAGAAACTAATCCACGTCTCACTTGATAAAAATGGGCTCAGTGCTAAGATCCTTCCACATCCGCTGTTTTGTCCCCATTCTTGTCCTCAATTCCCAAAGCAATCTGCAGCCAAGGATTCTATTAAACAATACCGCTTCATGCAAATTGTGACTGCCAGGGCCTTTGGTTTTATTTCTCATTCTGTAAGGAGCTGCTGGGAATTTTAAAAGAGACTGTGCCAACTAAAGCTCGCTGCACCAGGTCCAGATCAATGGTATCAATAAACCAATCTCGCCATGATTGCCAGCATCTTACAGCTAAAAGAGGGTAGGCTCGTGTGTACTGAGGAACGTATGGGTGTTTCAGGGAGAAATGGAGCTGGATGATCTGGTTCACAAAGGCAGTTTCTAGTGTTTTGGTGGTCCAATGCAAAATTCATCTTGGGGGCACTTAGGTTTGGAAAGTATAGTTGGCTGGTTATAGTAGCAGTTGAAGTGAGTGCTAAAGCAGAACCAAGTAACTTTAGCGATAGAGCTCCCCAAAAACTTCAAAATATAAATGAAATGTTGCCAAATATGGAAAAAACAGCCAGGTTTCCCAAGATAAGCTGTTTTTTTGCCCAGAGACAGCAGAGAGGCGTCATGCGCCCCAAAAATACACATTTAATCATCACAGGGACTTACAAAGGTGTTTAATAAGGTAAAAATGTTAATTCTCATCATCATCCACCAAACACGTTTGCCTCCAATGTCGATGTATACTGGGTGGTGTTATTTGAGTGCATGTATGTTTGTTAATATGCACTGTCCTGACAAATACACACATTCAAATAATGAAACAAAAAATATAATAATCTCTAGGAAAGGGCATCTTCCTGATCCAATTATTTTTTTAATCTGAAATCGGCAGCAGGACATAATTAAAACATACCATGCACAGGTAGTATACTTAATAGTATAATTGGGTAATTTATTAAATACCGATTGCTAAACAATTATTTGTCACCAAAATAAATGGAATATAACTTAAGTTTAGCATTTCTTCTACTCTGTATTTTAGAGTTTTACCTTGACATGTTTCGGCTGCACTTCGCTTCCTTCCGCAGAAGTGTCATGTGGTGTCAGTGTTACTGTTCAGCTGATTTAAACAGATTTTGGTGGCGTCTTCCTGCAGTCCGACTTCTTCAGAACTGTATCCCCAGATGTGAGAAAGTTGGTATGCCCCCTCATCCCGATTAACAGTCTGGTGGCCCCAATGAGCTCTCTTGTCCAATGATGGCATGTGTCGTGCTCTGTGTCCTCACCTCATGAACAACCTGCTTAGACCTGATTATTACAATTGATTTGGTTTATTTGTGGCGATTGGTTGAAGCAGACTTAAAGAGAGGCAGATGGCTTTGGCTACGGTGGTGAAGGAGAAGTTCTGTCGCTGATGTGGTGTGGGCTTGGAAGTAAGAGAGGCAGCTTTACTTGTTTGGAGACAGGGAGGGAAAATAAGACTATTCTACAGAAACATTTTTGAGAAATGTTTTCGGACAGGTTTTTTGAAGTTTAGATTTGAAATGAGTGTGTCGTTTCAACGATAAAAAGGTTCAAGATCAGTCATTTATCGGTTTGAACGAAGCACTGCATTTTGAAGAGAATCGGATGCATTTGAAGCATACACAGTGACGACTTTTAAAGTGGGACAGTTTGCAGTTTTTTAAGTGCTCCAATGTATGAGTGAACTTCAGTCATCGAACCGTCACTTTAAGCCTCTTTGCTGCGGCACGGGTAAAGAAACTCATTGATTTCCAGACACTCCTTATTGTGACACACACATTAGTTCTCAGATGTTTCATGGTGGACGGGGGCACTCACTGACAGGGCAGAGGTCTCAACTGTGGAAAACTTCCCCTGTAATGAGGCCTCGCAGAGTCTGTGGGGGTGAGCCGCTCTCCACTTTATGAAAACGCTCCACTTCCACTCAAGGAGAACTGACCTGTACAGTCGGCTAAGGTCCAGAGCTTATTCAGGCCACACAAAGGCTGCTTTTGTAATCGTTTTTTGTCAAGGTTGAGCGCAATGATGTAGATAGTATTGTTTTGTAAGGAATGTACTCTATTCTTAATACCAATTTCAATACCACAATAAGTCCTATTACTTATGCGAAGGTTTTGACGTTACCATGAGGTCTTATAACTGTTCTGAAAAGGCTCAAGATTATTATAAAACTGTTCAGGTAAGGTCAAATGTTATCCTGTTAGGTATTTATTTTTAAAAAAAAATCTTAATAGACACTAGTTGCACAATATTGTTAAGTGCTGTGATATCAATATTATTGCGATACTTTAACATACCCTTTAACACAGTCCATTTCAGTTTGCATGCTCTAATTTACTAGCCAAACAGAAAAAAAAGAAACTTAACAGAAGCATGGACATTTTTAAAACACTAAAGAATATTCTCAACACCAAAAGGTCAGATTTTGTCCTGTTAGTATTTTGTTTCGTATCAAAACAATATGTATCTAGTTTCAATCCTAGTTGTAGAATCGGTATGTGAATTTCGATACTTTTGACATCTCTAGTAGATTGTGTGATGCAAAATGAAAAAACTAAAAAGAAAATGTTTGCATGTTTAATCATTTTCAGCCATTGACATCCAGTTGGCTACAGTCTGTCTAAGCAGACAGAAGTTTAAAGTGCATGTTGGCTTCTACACGTTTATGAATCATTATATACGATGATTGATTGAACGGAATACAGTCCTACTTTGACTTTTTCCTCTTCTTCATGGGTTTGTATTCTGGCTTGGGGAAGCTAATAAACATTAATTATTGGCATTAAAAGCTTAAAATAGTGGTCGACCTTTCCTATATTCACATTTTATAAGATGCATGTAATTAGAAAAAACAAATATTTTCTTTAAATTTGTGTTTCCCAGTAGCAATCTTATTACACCAGTTTTGTAAAACGTGTCAAACATTTTTCAAACAGCAGATTACCACCAGCCGCAGCAGCACACTTCTTCCTGCTTCACATCTTTGGAGCGAGTTGTACCAAAAGCTTATTGCCAGCTTTGCAACTTCAACACAGGAACAAACTTCTAAGCTTCAAAACAAATAGGCTTTCTATTGTATTGTCAGTCATTATGTTAATTCTCTAATGCAGATTAAAAAGTAATTGTTGACAATGTGTGCAGAAAATAATGGGCCTTGGCTTACTGCAGTGGAGCAGATAGGAGTTTGCAGATATGTCCAGTCTAGTGCATTATATGCTTCATTACTCTTTCGTGGCCGGTGCTGTAATGTAAAAGGCTGAACTACTTTAACCTTACCATCCCATCCAGTTTTCACCTTGTTTACAGTAATGGCCTGTTGATTTAATCCACAGCTTTTAGAGGCTTGATCCATCTTAAGGGGCTGCCATATAAAGTCAAGATAAAACTATTCCAATATTTAAATATACGTAGAGTGAAAAGAAATCAGTTTTAACCTTCAAAGACAGAACATTGTCAGTGGGGAATTCACACAAACAACAACCTCCTGGAGTTCAAATGTGCACAGCTTTGTTTACAGCAGCAGTTCTTCACCTGTCGAGCCAACTGTGGCCATTTTCAAGTCTGACGCAGAGAAAAGTCTTGTCTTAAGAGCATGACGGGAACTGTATTTTGTGATTACCACTTAGGACTCCATATGTTACCACTTAGAAACCCATTTTGTACTTATACGTATACGTATAACTACAGATAAAATTTAGAAAGAAAATTGTGTATTTTTTTTCGTTTTTTTTTCTTCAGTGCATTTATATGGCGCTTTTCCACCTTCAAGGCACACTTCAAAGCGCTTAACTTAGCAATGAGAGTGAAGTGTCTTGCCTAAGGACACGAGGACATTTCCTCTTGCCTCTTCGCCTCCGAGAGCTGACGAGATTGGACATTGGCAAGCAGGTATGACCACATGTAGACAAAACAATTATATAATGTGTCATAATCAAATAGTTTGGCTTCAGTTTAATTGGAAAACAACACTAACAGTTAGATGATAGCGGCGCCTATACAGTTTCTTGTTAACATGCATTTCTTTTCATTTGACAATCTGTTCACTGCACACAATACATGGAAATTACGCTCCCGTATGAAGCCAGAGAAGGAACAGTGTGGATCGCCGCTATAATGAGCACACATCTGTTTGTCCGGCGCAGCGTGTGGAAATGTGCAGACAAAACACAGAAGGAACAAATGATGGGAAAGATTTTTCTTATTCAGGTGGACAGCCGGTGAAATGTGCAGTGGAATACATCTTACAGCAAGAGCACAAGAAATGAAACGGATCGCCTAGGTTACCATGGTACCTTCCCGTAAACTGGCGCACGGAGACAAACAACAACTGGTGAACACTGCGCGGGGAGTTATGTGGCATACCATTAAGACACCATTTTTTATTCATTCTCTCTGTGCAAGGAACAAGATCATGGCAGAAATTACAATATAAACATTGCAAGTGTGCGCTGAAAGATATTTGGGTAGTTGTACACCGTATGAGTATTCCACCTCCAGAGTCGGCCTGCTCGTCTCCATTTCGGGTTAGAGGTCGGGGGGGTGACGTCGTGTGTGCTTTAGCTCAACAGCTTCCTCTTTTCGAACTCCTACAGACGGAAAGGGGAGGGAAAAAAGTGAAAAGCAGAAGGGATGATTTATTTATGCAGAATTCACACGGCTGGGTTTAGATTCCAATGTGGAGCGCTGAATAGGCTAGGTTGAAATTTTATTAACGTGACTAGGAATAAAACACATTTCGATACGGAAAGGGCTCGATTGTCGATACCAATTTCGATACCAAAATGATAATTTAAAATGCTCTTCTTAATTCAAGGTTTTAGACAATAAGACTGACATTTTCAACATTAAATAATAGTACTTTTAAACATTGTGGTTCGAGATCATTCTGGAGAGTTCATATTTTATCCTGTAAAAGTTTTTTTTTTTTCATTGATACTTGTTAAAATTAATATCTAGTTTCTCTACGAGTTTTAGTATTGATTAATATCCGGTTTTTGATACTTTTAATTGACAAACTTAATTCGTATAAAGTTGCAATGAAGCTTCCGTTGCCAAATTCCAATAGAAAACTAAAATAGCGTCGTCTTTGAATGACAGCCGGCTCGCATCTGCAAAATTTTTAATTGCTGCTCTTCTTAGACTATAGGTTATGTAGCCATTTACATATATTTAAAATCTCTTCCAAACCCTATGATTGAATGTCTTGTCAATTTACCTATCGCACAGAAGAAGTCCTGTGAAGTTACTTAATGCAAATATAATTTATCCTTTCTGCAGAACACGTCTGCACTCGCTGCAGCAGACTTGGCCTTACCTGGAGATATACTGCCACCTAGAGGAGGAGTTACGCTATAGAGTTTACGTGGGCTGCTCTAAGCGCAATCTAAAATCGATGAGAAGACGTTTAGTTGGGTTGAAGGTTAGCCAGGGATGGCGTGTTACAGGCAAACCCTTGCTCAAGTAGATAGGAGGTGTAGATAGAGATGCAGGAGATGGAGTTTTAGTGGAAAAGAAAGTCTAAATGGGCCGAAAAAAATAAAAAGGGACAAAAGGTAGAAGTGACAGTAGTGAGGCGAGTCCTGGGCAAAAGCAGGAGCGAGGCAGAGTGTCTAGGTGACAAGAGAGAACTGGGTGAAAGAAATGCTAGTCAAGCCACGTCAAGATGAAGCACAGGTCGTCACATGAAAGAAGGAGAAGAGAAAATACAGCTGGATGTGGAGTGACAAGACAGGGCTTTGTGAGGTGAACATCAGCTATTCAGCAAGAGTGACAGACCTAGAATCATGGTGGGTCATTTGACAGTGGACCATATATATCTGTTACGGGATGAGTCAGGGGGATTGGCCCAAAATAAATAAAACATTAAGCTTGGTAGACCTTAAAATGAATGAGTGTACTTTGCCCCAACCAAAATATATAAAAGATTGCAGTATGCTTTGGTATTCTTAATCTTGAATGTGTCTTTAAGTTGTAGAATGTAATACTTTGACTTGCATACCGCATTTATTTCACCCAAGACACACGGTACAGTGCCTTTTCATTTGTTTTTAATTTGAATGGCTGTCTTTATATGTCCTTTCTGCGATAATTAAAAACCATATCACAGAACAATTCTGACAAATAACATACACCAGCAGTTAACGTGTCAAGGAATCCATAAAGGTGAAGCTAGCATTTCTTTTGACTTTCCAGGAGTCTTGGAAGGCCGCAGGCGATCAGAGCTGGCAGCGTTTTTCTAATTTCCCAGAGCCACAGGTTAGTTTTTACCAATTAGACTGAGGTTTCTGAACCACACTGACAGAAGCCTGAATAACCACAGGCAATGGCTTGACAAATGGAGAAAACATGGGTCATAATTTGCAGTGTGCTTGTTGGCGTACGACAACTTCTTAAAAACTATTGTGCTAAAAGATTACCCTTTGTAGTTACTTAGTAATAGTTATTTGTTATGGTCGTTTCTCAAAGTGATCACTGAACTGTTACTGTTAATTACGGTATATTTAAACTTAAGCAAGAGTATTTTAGTGTCAACAACAAAAGGTAATCAAGAATAATGTCCCTAAACGGCAGTAGCAACTATTCCCACAGGCAGAGCTGTGTTTACAGTACAAGTGAATTAACAGCGTGATCTGTAACCATTACTGTGAGGAATAGTAGGAGAATGTTCTGCAACCTTGAACATAAATGTGCATTTTTTTAATTTAGAAAATCTAACACTCTGCGTTTCATTGCACTGACAATTTGTCCTCATGTAACAAATGCACACAATTTCTGAGGATTTTAATATTCATGACTAACAAATCAAACTGATACTTAAAAAGTGACAGAATGAAGGGTTACTGATGCCCACTTCATTAATCTACAAATGTGATAATAAAGTATATAGTCGAGTGCTTACACACGCAGGGTTTCTGAACTCTACTGGCCACTTGAACGAGGAAATCATTTGCCAAATGAGGATGCCATGGCCATTAAAATATGGTCAAGTGAACAAGCTTCAGTGAGGTGGCAAATGCAAATAGTGCTTTCAATAAAATGGACCTTAACCCTAACACTTGTTATGCCA
The DNA here is from genome assembly GCA_015082035.1 of Chaenogobius annularis. NCBI lineage: Eukaryota > Metazoa > Chordata > Actinopteri > Gobiiformes > Gobiidae > Chaenogobius > Chaenogobius annularis. The sequence continues at coordinate 220,543 of BJKM01000016.1, forward strand.
GAGACAAAAGTATGTCTGTTGTGATTCTAGCCCTCGATTCCAATTCTTTCAATTTCAGGAGTCAGCCAGGATTCAAAAACAAGTCATCATTTTACTCTCTACTGATAGTTTATTTTATTCTTTACATTAACTAGATAGATTTTGTGAAAACCTGCTTTGTTCAGTTTGATTTGTTTAATATATCCAAACTAAATTCAAAACAAATATCAGCAATATTTTTTTTATTGCAATCATTTTGTATTATAAATGTTGCATTTCAGCTATTAATCATATCAAATACATACGGAAATACCTTTTTATAAAGACAGAAATGTTATTATATCTATTCCTGAATGTCAGCAATACACTTTATTTGTAAATGGTCTACAGCCTCCATAGGTCAACCATTAAATATCAATTCACAATAGAAATCTAGTCAAAGAATTGTTATTTCATGAATAATAATTTGTCTTAATATGAGATGCATCTAGTTCTTTAGAGCGAGTATAAATGACAAATGTAATGGCCACTCAGCAGGTGACGGCATAACAGAAAAGTGATTGCAGCTTCATTATTGTACACGCATAACTCATTGTCGCGTGATTAACCATGCCTATACTGTACTTGAATGTGTTTATGGATTGGCGCTCACGGCAGCTATGGCCTCGGTCGTGGTGCGAGGATTCCCCTGCCCAAGCCCCTCCCCACATGTTATTACCTCCATTACAACGGTCAATGCGATTAACAGAGATGTATGAACACGATGTGCGGCGAAATGAGCGGCTGCGCGAGACGTTTTTCATCATTACCCACAATGATTATGAATTAAACTTGGGGGGTGAGAAAACGTGTGTAAATCCATATCTGCGTGCAGTAGTTGCCAGTAGTGGTAATGAAAGTATGAGAAGATGAATGGCTGTAATACACGCTTTCACTTTTTATACGTCTTGTTAACAGCGTTTCCTTAGAGATAAATTGAAATTTAAAAAAAGCTGCGTCGCCGAATCAGCTGCCGTCAACACACGTTTATTAATTTCTGCCCTTTTCTGCCTCTCGGTACGGCGTATTAAAAGTTCAATCATGACTGTTCCACACACACCGAAATTATGTTCACAGTAAACTTGATTAGTAATGGTATGTGCAGGCTAGAAATGAGAAGTCGTACTCGAAGACATGACTGCACTTAGATTAGCTCCCTGAATGACGGGTTGAATGTCAGCGACTATTAACTCGCTCCATCGAGTGTAAAATAAAAATATGACCTTTGAGTTTGTTTTGTTTGTCTGCATGATTTCCAAAGATAAGGAAAATCAATTCTTCACGCACCATTCATATTCAGATTTGAAATAAAAAGCAATGACCCTGGTTAGTCATTTGTTACTCCGTGTTCACTTGCAAATTGATTAGAATAATGAGAGGTAAGAATAGCAAACAATGAATGGGGTATTTGCATTTATATTTCAGACCCTTACAAAACACTGACTGAAAATATTGGGAGTGAGCACAAAAGAATAACAGTGAGCTTTTACTGTTTGTACAAAATGGGAAGGAGAAGGAAAAACTGAAGTGTTTTTTAAGCCATCTGTTCCGTTTAAGTTTTATGATTTTGGTAAACAAGAATATTATCTTTCACTAAACGGTTTGCCAAAAGGCTAAAGCGCTATAAATGTATTACAGCTATAATATTTGCGTTCATGGTTGTCTGACTGAATGTAATACAGTGAGGCACTTTGGGTAATATGAGATGCTTTCTATGCACATTCACTCAAGTCATTGAATTGGTTTGTTTAAATTGTGTGTAAGCATTTGCATTCATTTACCTTCATGTGATCTACAACTTGCACATTCATAGTAGGAATGTAATGTTATGAAAAACTCACGGTACCATATTGTCACAATATTCATTTCCAGGAATGATATTTATTGTGATGTTGTGGACAAACAGAAAAGTACTTTTTCCTTTCAAAATGTCTTGACAAGGATTTGTGCAAATCATTACTGTCATATTCCAAAGTATTAAGTAAAAAAAAGTCTTTCAAAACGGTTATTTCTTCATGTTGTCTGCACTGAAATGTTTTTTTTAGCTGTTGCTGCAACAATACTTTAACCAAAATTTTTTGATATTGTATCGTATCACAATAATAATGTTGCATCCCTAATCAATTATGATTCTTATAAAATGATCTGCACACACTTTACCAGGGGTGTCCAGACGCGGCCCTCAGGACTGCTGGTGACTTGACCCAGATAATCAGAAGTACTACTTAATGCTGTATGCCTTAATAAAGATGTGGCAACACAGTCCAATCTTAGATTCTTTCATTATTTTTTGAATGATTCACTGTGTTGACCACCAGTCTGTGGCCCGCCGCTTCGTATACATTTCAATATGTGGCCTTTGATGAAAAAGGATTGGACCACCCTGCACTACATCTAACCCTTTACCTTCACCTAAAGAGTGCACCCATTATGGTCATTAAACTTAATAATGCTCTTGCCAAGGAAACCTTACCTTGTACATAGTGCTGCCCAGCTGAGCAGGGGACATGCTGACAACTACTTTGGCCGACTGCAGGGCTGCGATCTTCTCTTTGGCTCCGCCCTTCCCACCAGCAATGATGGCACCGGCGTGGCCCATCCTGCGACCGGGAGGAGCAGTCAGCCCCGCGATGAAGGACACCACCGGCTTGGCATTAACACCCTGGACACAGCGAGGGAACAGGACAACAAAACATGAGTGGAAAAAGAGGTGAAAGAAGACAGACTCTGAAAACAAGCCCCAGGCAGAGGCGTCAAGATGTGAGTGCAATTAGAAAGGCCAATAAATGGAAGAAAAATAATAATCCCGGAAGGACGGCAGCACTCAGGAGGAGGCGGCTGTACAGAGCCAAAATTAGTCTCTGCACCTGCATTTGATTCATTCATTAGAAATTGAACACTGCATGTCCTCCCATTACAGAGAGCCGTGATAGCAGGATTGTGTAAGCAGCCATCTCAGTCTACATTATTAAAACAAAGGGTCAATCAAGCCATTTAATTGCATGGCTTGCTGTATGACCAGATAGGGGCCCCGGCTCCTGCCATTTCCTATCATCTCATTTCTGAGATAGTAATTAGTCATGCAGGCACTGATTAGCCCAGCGCCTGTCTGTGACGCTTGCTCAGTGATGGATGTTTCGTTCAACAGTTAAGATCATTTCCAAGGTGAAGTGAGCTAATATTTCATCTTCAGCAATAACATCCTTACCGTCGCGAGAGGATCTGGGCGTGAACCACATGTGTTGCTAATCTTTCATACTTAGGAATAACAACATAATTGAAGGGGATGGCTTTGGATGCGCACACACTTTCTTCGTCGTCACAAGCCGGGCTCACGTGACACAGGCTTTTCAGAGTGAATGTGACGCGTTTAACCACCGCAACGACATGTCCTACTAAAGACCTGCTGCTGCCTTTTCAACATTGAATTTCCACCAAGATGGCAGACACAAATATAAACTGAGGATGGCTTTTTAATAATGAAGCTTATTAGGATCAGCATCCAACATGGAAACTTGCACTTCTACTTGGCACGACTGAGGCAACGTGACTCTTTTCTAAATATGTCTTTTTTAGAATTCTAAATCATGTTGTGCATCGACAATACCCTCATGTACACCAGGTCTTAAATCTACTTTAAGCCAACAAACTTGAATTGCTTTATTAATCCTTGCCTCCCTGGACCGCTAACACTGCATACAGAGGCGAAAGAAGTGAAAAAGCACCATACGATTTCACTGCTAGCACTTCAGATATACGCATTAGGCCAATTACGAGGCCAATATGGTAGCTATGCGACTTTGCGAGTCAAATAAACTGAGGAAAACAGTGTTCTGTGAACATAAAAACAGCCTGATCCTCTGCTAGTAAGATTAAGAAGCAAAGTAAGACAATTAACCACTTTTGTACACATGGCGGACAGAACATAAAAGCAACGACGCAAGCACGAATGCATTATGTCGCCTGAATTACAAGGGTTTAACTTAAGGTGCAAATAGCCCGACCTACTTGATATGCATGAAGCAATTTGTAACATGGTTATTTTGTGTAAAAGACATTTCTGACATCAGTAAGCCTGTGAAACTGCAGTAATGATAGGCAGACCTTTGATGCAGGTGACTTTTAACATTACTTTGGAAAGTGCGGCAGCTGTTGATGAAAAGTGAAGCTTCAGATGTGCCCTGGAACATGACGAGTGACAGCAAGCCCGGTGGCGAGAGTTTATACCTCTGTGTGTGTGTGTGTGTGTGTATGTGTGTGTGTGTGTGTGTTGTGTGTTGTGTGTGTGTAGATCAACCATGGGAAGATCAGATTTATAAATACTGTTATAAAGTCACGGAATCATGTTTGTGGTACGATTATTGTGACAATATTTCTGACTCTTTTGAAATGTTCTTCCGTCTACCACATTACCATCCCTCGAGTTCATGACCAGCTATACAAAACTGAACTGTCGGAATGACAGATGAAGTTAATGTGACAAAAACAGCCAAATGAAAAAGTTACTCACATTTAGCTGCATTTTTTGTACACAAGGTTGAATTAAAAACACATTTTGCTTCTAAAATGGTCACTATAGGAAATGTGCGATTATAAATGACCCTAAAAAAACTTTACAACCCTGCATGTACACAAGTTCAATATTCATACCTGATGTCCACTGAACGCCCCATTGGGTTCTCTATTTTGCTAGGTATTGAACACAGAGAGAACATTTCATAAGGATGCCTTTTCGAGAATAGTCGTTTTTTCCCTCTCAATACGGGGATTGGGGAGGATAAAACGCTAACCCACAACTTGTTTATTGCCCTTTTCTCCAATATTAATATGCGTTTTCCCCTCATATTGTGCAGCCCTCGTGTAAGTTATGGTCTGAATCCTGGAATATAGACTATCACGCTGCAGGATGCAAGCTCATTCCCTGGCGGCGGTCTGTACTCCCAAAGTTAATTTATATGTGGCGCAATTGCTGCTTCTTTAGTGACTCAAACAATTAAAATGCATATGGGAGGGAAGAGAAATAGATTTTTGTGCACATTAATGTTTGGAGCGTCCTTGCCTCTGCTTTACAGCCACTGCATGCTTCATATTAATACAAAACACTTACGGGTGCTGCTCTAGGTTATCGTTCCAGCGACTTGCATTCCAATAAGCTCGTATTAGAAAAAAGAAACAACTCTACCTTTCTTTGTACTGCTGAAACTGAGGCTCCAAAAGTACAATTTAGTTCTTACAGAAATATGGAGCTCGGTGTTTAGCTGGGGTTTTTCCATTCCTGTCTTCATTTGAACTGTCCCTCACTGTCAACACTGCCTTATTGGATGGGCGGCTGCATGTACTTTATTTTGTCGAGGGAGAGAACTTATTCTGGTGAGACGCTAGTGAGAGATTTGCATGCATTAGGAGCAGCCAGGGTGTATCAAATCCATTTTTCAGCCCACTGTCACACACACGTTCACTCAAGCGCTGAAACAAAACATGTACAGGTAAGACGCACAGAAGGAAAGCCAATAGGACGCATTCGCAACATTCAAGAATTGGGTCGCAATCCCAGATGGAGGTTGGGACTGAACCTATATGCATCAGGACTAATCACTGTTTTTGAAAGAAAAAATAAATCTAAAACATCCACAAATGTTAAACTGGTCTAAAAAACATGGTCTTGTCTACTAAACTTACGAAACCCTTCCTTGCAACTGAGAACTATCACTTGATTTGATTGGATAATGTTTATTTCGAAGATATAAAACGTTTAAAAAAATAAAAAAACATAACTATAATGCAACAGCAATAGACAATATTTTGGCAATACAGTTTCATTTACATTTGTTCGAAAGGGAGCAGGAAGAAGTCGAAACTTTTTTAAATCCTGCCCTCAGCAAACGCACATCTGCATCACCGAATTCATCAGGGTGTAATTAATTCAAACTCAACATTTGATAAATTAATGAATATTGAATAAGCCCTGTAAACCAGCAGTGAAACACATTATCAATAGGGTGTGGCCTTTATGTCCTGTTGAATGTCCTACTGTTTTCCTTGTCAGACAATTCAGAAAGAACTTTAGAAAATACCATAATAACACAAGGATTAAATGTTTGTTTCTCGCCTCTATAGCTTGAAAAAACCATTAGCTTTTGTTTGTTTTTAAAATTGGCCAATGTCCTGACACTGCTTCTGTTCCACGTCTAATTTGTTCCATAGTTTCACTCCATAAACTGTAGCACAGAAGCTTTTCAAAGTGGTTCTGTGCCTTCATGTGGGACTGAATAATGCCACCAAAAGAATCAAACTAAGCCTATGACAGGGAAGATGTTTACCTTTATACAATTCTTTTTGTTTTGTCTGGATATAACAAGTATAGTATTTACGGAGATATGTTATAGGCGACATCTTGAGGACTTTTGATCATTTAAAAGACAGTTTTGGAATTGTGAAGTGCTGTGGCGACTTTTCAAAGTTTTACCACTCAGTTAAAAGTCACCAAACGTCAGTAACAAGTTTGGAATGACCCGCTGGGGAGGCCAATCTTCACCTTGCTGCTTTTTGTAACAGGTGGGAATCGCATTTGTTTCTGAAACAGTCAACACCATGAAATTCTGGAAATGTTACCGTCATTCATTTGCCAGCCTTTGGTCTGCACCATACAGATTCACAGAGCCACTAGAGAAAGCCTCAGGCAGGGATCAAATGCAAAAGGACATTTTTTAAAGCTCCTTTTGTTCTGAAAACGCTTTCTGCACTTCACTCATACTGATATATTTGAAAGGGCATGACTACGAGCTAATTCAAAGGGGGATAAATAATTGATAGCACTAGATATATGAGGTGAAGTGGAAGTTTAATATGAGGAGAGTGAGGAGGTAGAATGGGTTCCATACCGAGTTATGCGCTTTGAGGTACTCTGCTGCCTTCTCCTCTGCATCGCCTCCAATCTCACCGATCAGAATGATGCCCTCCGTCTTTGGGTCCTGGAGGAACACTTCCAGACAGTCTATGAAGTTTGTGCCATTAAAAGGGTCCCCACCAATCCCTGTTAAAAGACACAGCAAACACATTTAGGATTCCCACAGGCATCATCTGTGAATATTTGAGGATTATGTGCCTGTTTAGCCTCTGGGTTGAAAACAACGTAGTTGAAAGGTTTACTCAAGCTTTTCTTTCATCAGACAGTGTCCCGACTGTGTTTCAAGTGTCTGCGCTCAACAGAAATATTAAGTTCCTCCACGGAGGAAAGCATTTTGAAATAGAGTTCATCTAAGAAAAGGGGCAAACTCTTTGTGTTCAACTAAACAGACTTTTTTATATAGTTTAGTAGTGCTTATATCAAAATGGTACAAACAGTGCAATTCTTGTGCCGCTTTAATGTACTTATATAAATAACACAATCAATCATCATATAAATCATACTGTGCATATGTTAAATCTTTTAATGAGTGAATTAGTGCCCTTTTTATGTTCTATAATCATAATTTAAATTCAAAAGGTTATTTCAATTTGTTACAGTTAGACAACTATTAACATTGTGTATTTCATGGGTGTGTCTACGTGATTTAGCACAAAATGGCTTCCTCCACAGGTTATGATTAGGACAATTTTTCCTTCAAAGTTCAATATTTAATAAATTATGGCACACTGCTTAGAGGACACTTAAAAAGGCAAGAAAATATGAAAAGAGTAACACACATTTTATGTTCTTGTATTGCAATTAAAAAACCCTGAGCACTGACAGAAATCACTTGCATAATAATTACAGCAAAGGCGAGTAACATTGCCAGGAACAAAGTCGGCATTGATATTAAATATTGTGGTAAGTGCAATTTGTAGGAGCCCTGAGGTCATTCTCAGATTTAAGAGGTCTCCTACTGAAGCACCAATAAACCCTTTAATGAACTCTCCAGCGTTAATACAGTCGCAGCACTGGCTTTATGAAGTCTGGCAAACACAGCCTATAATTAAAATGACTAAATAAGAATGTAGCCAACTTGTTTTAATGCATGAGACTCGTCTTTGATAAACACTGAAAATTTGTTGCAAGGCCAAAAATGTTTGTCATTATTTTATCTTTTTGTTTATTTAATGACCTTTATTTAACCAGGAAAGTCCCACTGAGATGTAACATCTTTTTCAGGGGGGCCTTGGCCCCAAAGGGGAGGAGCCTATTGTACATGTTTTAGTGGTAGGGGAAACCGGAGCACCCGGAGGAACCTTACACAGACACAGGGAGAACATGCAGAGGCCCCACGCCACCCGGGACCTTCTTGTTGAGTACCGAAAGCGCCAACTGCTGCGCTACAACATTAGACAGTTATAACCTAACCCAGCTGTCAGAGACATAACGTTAGATCTAGGAAAAGTTAGTGAATCAGATACTACAAAATGTAATTCAGGAGTTACGCTTGTTACATGGAATAAAAGTGCTTGAGACCATCACTGAGAACAATCTTGGGATAAAACGAGTTTATTTGTGAAAACACTAGTCTTTTTAATTGCTTGTGTTGAAAAGTGTAATAATTGCTGCTTTAACAGGGTTTCGTGAAGAATACTGAAAAAAGGACAGCCAGGTTAAAAAACAAACAAACTACAAGTTACATACAACATACAGTATATTGTGTATCATCGTATACTCTTGAGTAGCGTTACGTCATTTTGACAATTTTAACAAAACATTAATGATTGGCTTATACTTTTGATATGGTATTCTGTTTTGAGAGGTATGGAATATTAATTACATTTTAATGTTGATGCTATAAAGAGAAGTCAATCCTGACAACCTGGGACTAAATCAATATGGTAAAGTCAGCGATGATGGATTACATCATGGAAACTCTGACATGATTCAACAGTAATTTCAGTCTTCATCAGAAACGTCTCATGACGGCTGGAGTGACGTGTCAAGTAATTAATTATCTCTTACCAATATTGTACAAGATGAACAACGAAATAGTTAATCTTAAACAAGATATTTATAATCTGATATGGTAAATTTCAGTGGCCACATTGTTTGCAACATTGCATTTGGAGTATATTGGAGTATATAGCAGTCTTACGATACATACTATCTTGATACGAAAAGCTGTAAATATTTTGCAGAGGTGTGAATAGCATATTAGGTGGCCTTTTTCTTGAGGAACAAAGTACAGAAGACTTCAAAACCTTGACCTTTAAAGAGCTGCCACAGAGTATGCTAAATTTAAATTCACATGCCAGAGGTGAGTGGAGGCTTACCCACGCAGAGCGACTGACCCAGACCCACTTGTGTGGTTTGGTGCACGGCTTCATATGTCAACGTGCCCGATCGTGACACAATGCCTGGAACAAAGAGGAGAGATGTTGGTATACTTTGTGTTTATAGAATGCTTTACAAACAGCACAGAAAGGCATGTTCCCATTACGACTCAGCTCTGCAACAGCTGTTCTGTCTGCGCATTGCTAAACTCAAGACTTCTCACAAAGGTTCAGCGGCCAGATCCAATACACTGTGCTTAAGAAGCGGTTAGCGTGACAGTTTTACAATGGAAAACCTCCTGAAAAAGGTACACAGTAGTAGTGGGAAATATATCAGCAAATATATAATTGCATTTGTTGTTTTGGACCAAAATGAGAATATCAGGAAGGTGTGGTTTTGCACTTTCAATCCAGTCAATGTTTGGTAATACTTAAACTCAACCAAGATGTGCAGTACAGGTGCATGTAAGCGCATTTTTTAAATGGACTGACATAAAATATTGTAACCAAGAGCATGCATTTTTAATCAGTATACCATGTAGTTTTTGGCATTAAAAAAACTAATTCAAAATCTGAATAATGGTGGCATCATTCCTTACCAATCCTTCCTTTCTTGTGAATGTGGCCAGGCATAATCCCGATCTTGCATTCTCCAGGCTGGAAAAACAACATTTCCCACAACATTAGAGACTAGTAGACAATAAAGTAACACCGTGCAGCATACAATGAAGTAATACTGTATGAGACACATTTATAAATAAATGCAATGAATGTGCATTCAGGCTTGTCACAATGTATTTTTTAGACAAGAAGATATATTGCCACTGAAAAAAAGCGTTATATTAAACAATATTATTGGCTAAGCCCTAACCAAAACGGCCCAATTCAAACTGTTGTTCTGAACCCTTTGGAGTACAAACAATTGGCTGTAATCTTTGTGCAGCTGACCCGCTGTAGTTTTGGCCCCTGTGGTCTAATTTACAAGCTCTGCACAGAGGGATATGAGATTTTATACAGCCTAAATGTTATTTTAGTAAATATAACGGGCAGTATAGCTGGTGTCTGGAGGGATGGTCTGACTGGCACTAGTTTGGGCATTTTGACAATTGCTCTTTGCTAACTGAAGATAATTTGACTAGAAATGTGTTTTAATAAAGTTAAGAAGTCCAGGTGAATCTGTATGAAAGTCCAATTGATTTTTTTTTTTTTTTGTTATTTGTTGCAGAGTACAAACTGTGCCCCAGTCATCCTAGACTGTTTGATATGACTGAAAATAAAGGTTACAGCTTTCTTGTTATATATTAACATGTAAAGCAGCTAGATAGCTTCCTTTTATAAGATGGTGGACAAAATGGATTAAATTAAGAAAAAGTCAGAGGGTCCACCAGTGGAACAACCTCATAGTAACAAGACTGCTAATGAAATAATCTATGTATACTTAAATCTCACAATGATCAGTGCAACAATTACAAAACCTTTAGAACTAACTGCTGTTGCAACTCTACATCCAGCAGTCTTTTATATTTACTATAAAATAAAAAGTGTAATATTATTTTAAACAATATAGTCTGCCAATTAATTTTGTATCTCATAAAAAATATTGAAAGTTTTAATTGAATTCAATTGAAATATTTTATTGTCTTTTTACAAGTTGATTTGAGGTAGAACATAAAGCAAAGCCATGTGCTGTGGAGAATTTTGCTTTGCAGATTTGCGTTACATGCAGAAACCCTTTCCACCGTTCCACAGGACGAGAAGTTGCTGCACACAATCAGTGGAATGCATCATGCTCAAAAAGGCACACATTTATTAACTTCATGTGTATTTAAATTGTTTCTATATATGTTGCACTTTGTTGTACAGCACTTTGGGCTTTTAAAGTTGTAAGTGTACTTTAGAAATAAACATTGACTGATTGATTGATTCATAACCCTAAGTTCATAACCCTATGAACGCAGGGCTGAAAGAGAGGAGCGAATCTGCAACCTTTTATGTTGCAAGGTGATCAGTTTGCTGTGCTCCACTTATTTTTTAATTAGTCTGATAAAAACAAACACCAGGATTGATCTCCCGCACTGCAGAAGTTGGGTTTGGCATAAATGGTGGTTAGCTGCTGCCTCGCCGTTGTCTCTTCAGCACAGTGAGCATGCGGCAGCCGTGGCTCAGCCGCTGCCTTTGCTCCGTGATCACTTGCGAAGGCAAACACACACATTCGTACATTTATCGAGTCTCAAAATGTCCCTGCGCATTTTCTTACTTAGCGAGACAGGCCTATGTGCAATAATAAAAAAAAAAACACCCACAGAGATGTTTTGAATGTCTTTATCTGTTAGCAAGATTAATTCGTTTTTGGTTCAATCTATAAGATTTTAAAGATGGGGCCAGGAAACTGTGACCTCATCATCTTCTACTAAAAGCTATGGAGCATCTCAGAAATTAGATACAGATCCAAATAAAAAATAAATAAACATCCTCCAAAAAATTTTTAAATAAATAACACCATTATTATATCTTTGTATCAAAAAGAAGAAGACATACTATTTTAATTATATTATAACTACTAAATTGAAGGGGTTTGTGTGGGTTAAAGAGGAGTGTGACTGAGCGTGTGGGCTTACATTGATGACTCCGGGGCAGTTGGGGCCAATGAGACGTGTAGTGCCCTGGCGCAGCAGCTTGTGTTTGACTCGCACCATGTCCTGCTGGGGGATGCCCTCAGTGATGCACACCACCAGGGGCATCTCTGCATCAATGGCCTCGATGATGGCGGCCGCTGCAAAGGGTGGGGGCACATAAATCACAGTGGCATCTGCCCCCGTGCCCTCTCTTGCCTGAGGAGTACAAACGTAAAACACTGTAACAGCATGCCAGATCTTATTTCAACAGTTATGAAACAGTGCCACCTAATGTTGACTAGGAATATACCACTGGGAAGGTATTGGCTTTGTTTACATGCTAAGAACAGCTTTTTCCAGACAGAAAAGAAAAACTGGGGTGGTGCGCCCAAGCACAGCCAAATAGAGCAATGCTTTCGGCCCTTACTTCCAGGTTGATGAGAAATACAATGCTGTATTATTAGCCGTAGACAATGCACAGTGGTCTAATTTTGTCACAAAGTTCTGTTTTTACAAGATACTTTGATGGAAAATATAAAATGTATTGATTTAGAAAACAAAATTGTTGTACTTTTTCTTCCAAATACAACAGTAACTCAAGAAATACATGGATCAACTGACACGTCACTGAGTGTTATTGATGATCAGATTTGATTTGTACCTGTAAACACACACCAAAATTACAGGCAAGGCAAGTTTAGTTGTAGAGCACAGTTTGTACACAAGGCAATTCAAAGTGCTTCACACAACAGGAAAAAATGCATTTGAAATCACAAAAGAAAGAAGAGTGCAATAAAATCATTTCAGTCATGAACAGCTAAACGAAACTGTTCTTAGCTTAGATTTGAACATTGCCAGAGTAGGGGCCTGCCTCACATCTTTAGGAAGAATGTTCCAGATTTTAGCTCCATAAAACTGAAACGCTGATTCCTCATGTTTAGTCCTGACTCTGGGCACCAGCAGGAGGCCGGTCCCTGAGGTCCTCAGAGTCCGAGATGGTACAAATGGCACTAACATGTCTGAGATGTACTTTGGTGCTAGGCCATGGAGAGACTTGAACACAAGCAGAGCTGCTTTGAAGTCTATTCTCTGAGCCACAGGGAGCCAGTGCAGAGACCTGAGCACAGGACTAATGCGATCGTACTTACTGGTTCTAGTCAGGGCCCGAGCAGCAGCATTCTGGATGTACTGCAGCTGTTTTACAGCTCATGTGGAGAGGCCAGTGAGCAGGCCGTTACAGTCTAATGTAATAGAGACAAAAGCGTGGATAAGTCTCTCAAAGTCTGGTTTTGACACTACTGGTTTTGACTTTGAGTTTTTTTTTAAAATGGTAATACACTACTGATGTTATTGATTTGACGTGGCTGTTAAAATTCAAGTCTGAGTCCATTATTACCCCCAGATTTCTAAATTGATTTGTAGGTTTTAGAATGAGACTTTTGATGTGACTGCTAACACTTTCTCTTTGTTTCTGTGGGTCAAAGACGATGATTTCAGTCTTGTCCAATTTCAGGTGGCGAAAGTTGTTTGGCATTGACACACTGATATGTTGGATGCAGTGACAGAGGGAATCCACTCTGCATAATTGTGATAGGACACATTCTCGCTGCGTATTATCTGACCTAAGGCAGCATGCAGAGGTTGAATAGAAGGGGTCCCAGGTTTGACCATTGGGGCACCCCACAAGTCAAGGCCATGTGGTCTGAGAAGGTTACATTTTTCAACAAAGAACTTCCTGTCCTCCAGACTAATTTACGGCATCTAATTATTGGGTTATCTTGATTATTCTGATTAACTTCCGGTCAGTGTGCCCAGTGACCTTAAACACCCAGTTAGCTTAATGCTACTGTGCTTAATATGATGGGAATATAATGATGGGAAATAATGAAATGTTAAATTCCTGGTTACTAGTACCACAAAGTAGAACATGCAAAAGCTGCACAAAGGTGACCGTTAGGAAGCCAATTGTGGAACTTTCCATGTACTTGTAAAATTTGTTCCGCTCCAGAATATGGTAAAGCAGCTTTTAGGGTCAAAATTAGACCGCTGTTTTCTGTCTGCATCTGCAAACCAGGAAGAAACATTGGCACACTGATAGAAGACTTGATTTTAATTTTGCGTGATAGCAAATCCTCCTCTGTAACATCTGAAACTTGTTAAACATGCTTATAAACCCACCACGGTGACAAAATGGGACGCTAGAAATGTAAGGTGAGGAGTACATTTGGACTCATGCAAACAGGTTGAAAAGGAACTAGTTATTTTTGTCATGTTTTTAAGACCGTAAAAGTCGGGTACAGTGCCTTTAAAGTTATCATATGTATTATGTGCTCTTACTGGTTTAAATACAGATGTACAATCACAACTTAATCTGGGTTGTCAGTGGTTTCACCTGCCTCAAGGTTTGTTTATTCTGAGCAAATATGGCCTCATTTGAAAGCTCCGAGGCTGCTATTGGAAGGAAATACTACTGGAAGCCAAAAGGATATTTTAATGTCACTCAAGACCCAGCAATACAACAAAATGTGCACGTAGTACAAAGCATTCTAATTACTTCACTTGAATATTATCATATAAAAGGAGAACATAAATGGCTGCTTACATCTTTGACGGAGTTGAAGACCGGCAGGCCGAGGTGCTCCTTCCCTCCCTTTCCTGGGGAGACACCCCCCACTAACCGGGTGCCATAGTCAAGAGCCTGCTGACTGTGAAATGTTCCCTGAAAAAAAAAAAGAGGAATCAACATGGACAAGACAGACTGGCTGGCACGCAGAATTAATCACCTGTGCTGAGAGAGAAGACATAGAAGGGCGGGAGTTTCTGGCAAATATATTCAATAGAAAGTGTTGGAACTTTTTGGACGAATGAATAATGATGTAAGCCTTGTTTAATTTGCTTTCAAAGTTGTCACAAAACAAATCAAATGTAGTTTCGGAAATCCTGTGGAGCAGACTGTTCAAATACATTTCACAGAAACATCCTGCCAAGTGTTGCTTTTCATGTCGGCGCCTGGGAAGCACTCACTGACACAGACAGGGAAATTCCAACTTTTTTCTCAGGCTAGGAAATGTTTTTAATAATTGTATCCTAATACATTAAAGCGATAAGTACAAAGTATAAATTCAAAAATAAATAATGTTATTGGAGGTGAGAATATTGTAACATAAGATACGTTATTAGTAAGGTGCATGAAACAGATACTCATGAGTCATGTTGAAAATGAAGAGCATCAAAGGAGATAACAAATCATTGTCTGAAAGAACAAACTTTGATCTTCTTGTATTAGGTTAATTATTGGTGATGATGCAGAAGCAGTGAAAAAAGTAACCTCGGAAGAGTTAAAATGAGTAATGACCATAATAAATCCAAGCTTTTGAGAGAGTTCAAAAATAATAAATTAGCATTTCCCCACGCCTCATCCCTCAAATACTCCTAAGGTAGCTGCTTTTTGCCTTTTGGTATTAGTGCAAATGCAGGGACAATCAATTTGGGAAATGACTTTCTTGAAGGCACCGACGTCACAATGTGAACTCAATAGCGCTCTCTTCATTTCTCATCCTTTTCTAATTACCCATAGTGTTCACTGGTGATAACCTTTTATGTGGAATACAAAATGGGAAAAGGGACAGGAAGGGGGAAATAAATCATACAAAAAGGCACACAGTTATGGCTTGTTAAACTTGCCACTTCATATTGTCCTCGATTGGATGAGGTGAAATAAGAAATAAGTGGCATTACTGGCCTGATTGACCCTCAAACAATATGTTCTTTTAAACATAAAGAGTAACTGTTAGAGATTATTTTACAGCAACAAAGAAAAACTAATAATTGAACAAACACAGTTAAACGATATTATTATGATTTAAGTGAAAGCAAATGTTTTCACTTATCAAGAAGTGAAATATTTATCTACCACTTACATTTCTAAGAAATATGATTCAAATGTATTAAAATGCAAATAACAGCTAACTGTCGCGCTCTGGCAGTTAGATGTAATGTCTGACATGACTGACAGACATGACTGTGATCACTGCATGAGACATTGTTGTCAAGCGACATGAAGAGACACACCTGCTTCCCCGTGAACCCCTGGCAGATGACTTTAGTGTCCTTGTTGATGTACAGGTGTTTTCTTGATCCTGTATAACAGTGCCTCACTCCACTCTGCTGCACTAAACACAAACATAAAAAAAATATCTGTTTGTGGTGTTTAATGTCAAAACAAGATCTAAAGTTTGCATAGCATTCAAACTAAGTGAAAATTATTCATAACTGGAGCGGAAATTATGACTTAGGTTTATGTGTGAGTGAGACTAATATAATATAATATATATATATATATATATATATATATATATATATATATATATATATATATATCGCTGCTAGAAGATAAATAATTACGCTGAAATTAGGACATCAATACATACATTATGGACATGAGGTCATGGGACTTTTTAAAGTTTAACACAAGACTCTGTAAATCTGTAAATCTAACACAACAGGACGGGGATTAAGAAGATTCTTTATATTGATATTTGCTTGATTGTATTTTCAACTATTGCAAGCACAATATCCAGCAACAATAGAGTGATCTTTGATCCCAACACTGCTCTGTTAACTTATCAACAGTCAGGTGCAAAGTCCACTTCAGGGATAATTTTTATTATTATTATCATTATACACAGAGTTTGTTTTTTAACGCAAGCAGAGATCATTTTTGAGAGAACGCTTGTCGCTCTATCTAAATCTTGTTGGAAATGGCAACTGAGTTTGCTTTCACATAGGAATTTGAAGTAGAAGTTGCTGCAATAAAAGGACACCCCGAACCCAAAATACAAGGTCACAGACCCCAGCACTGAGGTCCAAGTTATAACATTACCTTACACCGGCTGCATGGCACTGGTGCCAGTTTACTGTCTTTAGCTGTCAGTGAAGAAAAGTGCTGGGGCTAATCCTGTTAGCATACCAACTGACAGCACGTCAACATAATGGTCTAGTGAGAGGGCCTACCAACTTTGATGATCAAAATGAAGATGGACAGATACGTTTATGTAAACAAGCAACGCTGCCTAACCTTATAATGTACCAAAACGGTAAATTATTTCAATTACTTACGAAGCAGCCTGGCAAACAACCTGGTATGGGACATCTTCGGTCACTCACCAATGACACTGGAGCCCGAGGACCTCACAAACGTCTTTTAGTTGACCTCAAATATCGGCGTTAAAAACTAAAACTCTGTAAATGTAATTCACTTTGCATCAACATAACTGTGAATAATTAAATCCTATACACCCATACTAACTTCAGACCATTGCTGTTCGTCGCACCAAGGCAGAAATTGAGCTTTTATCGCTTTGATTTAAAGGCAAATGGAATGGGCACACTTCGAAACGCAAGGAACTATGGGTAATGAAGTCCTTGGCAAGATTTGGATTGTTCCAGCAGATCGTTAGAGGGCGACAAAGCCTAATTAAATAACCTTCACTATACCCCTCATCCCCCAATGCTGTGTGGGGTTTCATTTTAGAAATCCTAGTTTGGTTTAATGTATGATAAATAGAGTTTGCATGTCACCTTTGCTATAATTTGAACAGAATAATAGCTAACATGTTCATGATCTCCCGTGTCTCAATTGTCGTAGTTAATAATATTACACATTTGACACGGAATGAAAAACATATTAAATATATGGTTTAAAACAAATGTAACATTTCTCAATGTCCAATACTGTTCTGCAGATGAGACTAACAAACTTTAAGATCAGAGAATCACATTTTAATAGATCTCGGGTTTATCCAATCCAAAGTCTACAACTCCCTCAACGCTGATTGGCTCCGTCCCACTCCGCTGTGACGTGTATTCACGGACGTCTTTTCCGCTTTCTTTCCGTTTTTGCGCAGTGTTTATTTGAAACTTACGCGCCGCACCGAACTAGAGTTACGGAGTTGGCGTAATGACATAAAGGAACATCAGGAACTGTCCATGTCAAATATACGGACTGTCCATTGAGAGCTTCAGAATGGTTTTAGAAACAATATCCAGAATAATAAAAGTCCAGCTACCCGCCTATCTCAAACGGCTCCCGCTGCCAGAAACTATCGGTGGATTTACCCGGTTAACAGGTGAATATTACCGTCCCGACTCCTGCACAATGTTGTCTTCTGAAAAGTTTTCCTCCTTCAAAAGGCTGTATCTAACCAGTCTTCCATTTGATTACTGTTGTGCATGTACGTGTTGGATCAGAACGATGAGCTAACTTTAAGCAAGGACCCAGTGAACACTACTTTGCACAAATGACTTTAGCCTGCTTTAGTGGGAAGAGGGAACACTTTTATGTTTACTTCTGTTCTGCGCAAAAATGTCTCCAAGGGGCCCATCATCAGTTTTATTTGTTGTTCTTGTCAAATGCAACTGATCAAGCCATGTCATCACAAATCTTTCATTATACATGGTTTTGAATATACAGCAGGTCTCATGCATCTCTTCATGTGTTTTCAGTGTCAGAGTGGCTTCGGCTGCTGCCTCTTCTGGGTATTCTGGCATTGTTGGGTTATCTCACCATTCGACCATTTCTGCCAAAGAAGAAAAAGCAAAGAGACTGTTTGATCAACCTCAAAATCCAGAAGGAGAACCCAAAAGTGGTCAATGAGATAGACATCGAGGATTTGAATAGTGCAAATGTGTGTTACTGTCGCTGCTGGCGCTCTAAAACGGTCAGTACATCATATGGGCATTATAATACTATAGAGCATACTAATTTCTGTTCATTTGTAATTCTACAGCAAACTGTTAAGCTAATGAACCTTGTTTCCTCTTTTAGTTTCCTGTTTGTGATAAGTCTCACTTAAAGCACAATGAGCTGACTGGAGACAACGTGGGACCACTCATACTCAAAAAGAAGATTCTCTAACTGTTTGCTGATGTCAGGATCAGTTTATAGTCTTCATACATTTTCAAGACTGTAATCACTGATTTTCATCACTTTATTGGCGTTCCTGTTAAAAATGGGTTGGTGTCTTTAAACAACCCAGGCCTCTAACACACGGTACTGTAGTGTTATAATTACATTTGCTTTGTGTCTCTGCTTCTGTCTGTTCTGTAGTCTTGATGCCAGTGGGACCACATTGAGGGATGCATGTTATATAATGTACAAGCATGTATTTATTTCATTTGCGCCATTAATCGAATCTGTGTGCCATTTGTTAATACATTTACATCATACATTGCTATTATCGTATGTTCAACATGCATTATTTACAGATGAATGCTGGTAAACAACTTGTGCTGTGATGGTTTTGATCAGCTGTGTAATTGTTTTGCCACTTGCTCTCTTGAGAATGTTCTATGTTCCAAAAATATAGAAAAATACTGGCTGTAGGATGTCATTTTAGTACATTATCAAAAGAGTCTCAGCAAACTACAATACTTAAGTTATTATTGTGTGTTTTTGAAAGCTTGTAACGATGTAACTTTATACTGAATTTATTTGCACAGGTTTGAGTGAGTACTAGAAAAAGGTTTAGTACACCAACTATATATGCAGAAAATAAATTCTAGTTCAGTTCATGTGAAATAATCTTCTCCGTTTGAAATATGTATTCATTATATGTTGTCTTCTACATTTATAGTCAGGTGGAAAAAGTTCACGAATGACTCAAACCTGTTGTGTGCTTGTGTGTGCCAAAAGAAAAACTGGTAGTCCATTTAGGAAATTAATTCACAATTGACGTACCTTACCTTAGTGTACCGGAATATAATACATAAATAAATAAAATTACATCCTCTGTTTTTTCCCTCATAATAAATAAAGTATTAAAACATTCTTCAATTACACATACTTTCTTTGTGTAATGCTATATGTTTAATGCTTGGTAACGTTTATTTTATTTCTTCCAAGTACATAAATCCAAACATTTGCTTTGGCAGCATTTATTGTGTATTAGAACTATGAGTATCAAATAGACTAAAAAACAATCAAATAAATATTCATGTTACGCTGCATACTTTTGTAGAAAATAAAAAAATAAATATAAAACACATACATTTGAAATCTACCAGTCACGCCTCATTTTCACAAACTACACAGTAAACACAGACGTCGAGCAGAAATAGTTCCATTAACACCAATACCTGAAATGAGATTCTAGCAGCGTTCAGTGCAAGCAGATTGTTCTCCTGAGGTTCTTTTTAAACTATCACCTTCCAAGAGTCACAACTAATACAAAAAACAGGTAAAAAATAAATACATAAATTAAGTGTGAATTAATAATGTAAATCTATTGCTGTTACAATCTCATTTACTACCTCCCATTGCTGTCTGAAGCCCTATATACAATAAGAGTTAATTCAGTGCGGTACAAAATGTAAACCTTTATGATGCCTCAACCAGGATTTGAATATGCCTTTACCTGGGACATAAAACCTCTCGTATGCTGGACATGCAGTATAAAGATGTATTTGTTTGCAGCCTGTGGTTGGGAAAACACCAAGGCCTAAAAATAAACAATGATTCATGTGTCCTTGATAGATTAGGAAGCAGCACAAACAGAAGACATTAGTAGAAGGACAAACGGCCAGGTTCATGTTGATCATATACAACATTGCCCCTGGTCCATGCTTTATGTCAGAGAGTGCTTTCATATGTAATGGGAGTCTCCTCTTCCTCGTCACCTCCAGCAGCACTGCCTGGGGGAAGATAAAGAAAAGAGCAAATTAGACATTGTTTTTCTATGTAAAATATATATAATGTACAATGTTATGGATCGTGAAAAGGCAAATAGTTCTAACTGAAGGGCGAACACAGTTCACCTACAAATATGCAACTCTATGCTATATGCACAGGTTTCTACACAGCAAAAAAACTTGCATGCTAGCAGTACAATAGACGGGGATGTGGAGCTCAATGCTTGTAGTATTTACCCAAGAAAAAGGCTGATAAATTGGGTTTGACTCGCTCACCACAGGAAGAGTTCTTAGGTTTCTGTAGAAGGCGAGGTCCAGAGAGGCCAATGATAAGAGCCCCGATAGGAGCTGTAAAAAGGATGGCCAGTACAGCCACAGTCAGTACATCCATGCCATACTTCTCCAAGGTTTTCTTCTCTCTTGTCCTGGCCATATCCAAAGCTGTGGATCCAATGGCTGCCTGTTGAGAAGAGAACTTATTTTATTTTGAATACAAACTTTACATAGAAAATGTAAATATGCATGTGCCGCCTCACCTGTACTGTGGCTTTTGGCATCCATGCAAGGGCAATAAAAAGTTTTTCTTTCAAGTTAAAGCCAGCACATAGAACACATACAAATGTGAAGAGAACTCGGACCAGCAAGGCAATGAATAGAGAGGCTATACCAAGACCTGAAACACATGGACAAGAGCAGGTGAGTAGAGCAACAGAATCAGAATAACATTTTGAAACATTGAGAGGCCTAAACAAAAACATTCTGTTGTCTTTATCCTGGTGTTTGACATGCAACAGAGAACACAGAAACAAGGTGACTGGTCCGTGTCAGAGAATCAAAGGGCACCGTGGAAAGGTTAGTATGGCCTCTTCTCTCTAAGCTAGTTCTGTCATCCACTCTGAGCCCAGCTCTTTCTAAGGCAAAAGTCTGATGTACAGCTATGTCTCAGTTCATTTTGTGTGTTCGCTCAACTGTTTATGTTTGACTATGGTTACACATAGCAACAGTCAGAAACATTGCTGTATTTGTTGGTAATGTTAACATTTTTATTCATGTGTAATTGTATGTATTCATATGAATAAATCGAGGCAACTTGAGTGAGAACATGCTTATATGTGTATATAGCTCTATCTCTCTGGAGAATGAAGAAAACTAACAAAAGAAACAACAAAAATTGGTTCCTCCTGGATGGGTCTTGCTCCACCGTCTATCTGCAAATTGAGGCACGTCCGCCTGTCCGTCCGAGGGAGTCGGATCTTTCCTTCACAGTGGAACTCCTACAGGTTTCTACTTTTTCCCAAAGAGGTTTGGTAGTTTTTCCTGGCCGAGAAGGAGGGTCTAAGGACAGCGGAGCTTGGGACATCTGTCTAAAGACACAGGATGCTGGGACATTTCCAAATCCCTATGAACATTGTTTATTTCGTTTTTTCCACTGTCGCCCCTCGATGTAACTACTGTTGTGATTTTGGGCATTACAAAAATAAACTGAATTGAATTGAATCTCGGTCCTTTTCGAGTACATTTTGGAGTTTGTTATTGTTGCTCAGTCTTCAAGTTTAGCCTGGGATTCGCCCTTCTCGTTGCTGCATAATGAGCCACGGCACTGATGTGTGTGCGCATTCGAGATGAGAGCGAGAGGAAAAGGTGTGGACCGACATGGGAGCCCTGAGGCGCTCAGGTAGGACTTTTCTCCATGCGAGGAGCTGAAGTGCTGAGGCTGGTTTGAATGTGACAAGCTATGCGGTGCTCCGATGGCACAAGCCAGGTTCACATGGGCCGCCTGGAGAAGCCCCGGTACTGCCCTGGAGAAATGATCGTGCCAACAGCCCAGAGCATAATAAAATGCCTTTGTAACTTGCGTTATTGAGATTGAAACAAGTAATATATTGCCCATTATCAACTCAGTAATGCGTTATATTACTGCGGTACTGAAAAATGCAATATATTACTGTAACTTGTAACATTTGTTGCGCGCTTCTCCCAACACTGGTGGGGGAGGGGGGGATATGGCAGACATTTTATATCAGAATTGAGAACACCTACATTTAAACTAATACTATACTAACAGTTTTACTTATATATAATATAAAAAGTTGCTTTGTCCTTTGCGGTTAACTACAGCCATCTACTTCTTGTGAGTTCACATTTCACAATGATCGTTTAATTCAATAGTCACTCTCCCAAAGACAGAGGCTGGCTAATATGAGGAGTGGGCAGGGAAAAGTGTCTGAGTTTGAACATATAGCGGCATTAAACAGGCAAGACCACAATGACGATATCACAGATCGTCAGGAATCAGATCATGAGTCGATTTTTATGGTCATATCTCCCAGACCAACACAGGGGTTCTTGTTTGATCATACAAATATCTTTACATCCACAGTGGAGTGACTGTTTTACTTTCAAGAGATTATATTCACATAGATCTCTGTACTAAATGTGCATGGGCTCACCTACTGTGTGTCCCTCCAATTCAGCAATTCGAATTTCTGCTCCAATCAGTCCAAACAGCAAAGGCTGAAAGATATCCCACACCCAACCCACAACGTCCTCCACACGAGCCTGAGTACACATGCACACATTAGTTAGTTGCTTGGGGCAGAATCCAATTTAAAATCTTCAAAAACCTCACCTTTCCTGATGCCCAGCCAATTCCCGCAAGGAATGCTAATACCAGTGTGCAGAGACCTCCAGAGCCAGGAAAACCAGCCACAGCGCTGCCAAACACAGAGAAGATGGACAGACCCAGCACCAGAAACGACCTCTTCATCACCAGGTTTTCCTAAACAACATTTACAGGAATACACAAAAGTACATTCACATGACATAAAAAAATGAAATAGTGAACCAGTCAAACGGGTTGTTATAAGCAGAACATGAGTAGTTACTTACCTGGTCAACACTGGGGAAATACTGGATAAGGAAACCGAGAAGAATACCAGCAACAGTCCCACCAGCCACCTCCAAAACACCTCTCAACAGGTTGTACCAGGTAGAGCCTAGAGACAACAGCACCACAAAAACACTATTGTCAAAGGCTCATCAACATGGGAAAGACTCCGTGACCAGCACAATCACCACGGTAATAACTGCTTCGCCCCATCTGGTGGACTCCTTAAAATACTACATTTTTTACTACAAACTTTTTTTCATTTATTGAGTTTTATTTGGGCAAGCTAAGGCATTGTAATACACACAAACTGTACACAAAGTATTTAAAAACGCTTTTCAGAACATGAAAGATACACAACACATAATCATTTTAAAATAAAATGTTAAATGGAGGAGTGTAGATAAAAATAACACCCAGCAAGAGTCACACCTTGAGAGGCTAACACACTAATTAAATTAAATATTTATATTATAGTCAGGGCTTCAGTATAATAAACATTAGATTAAGTTTTAGTCAAGCCCTGATTATATAGCGTAATAGTCACTCCCTTGCAGATAACGCCAACGTAGATAGAACTCTGAATATATCTTTCTCTGGACAAAAGAATACAGTTTACCTGTGGCAAAGGCCATGCCTAAGCATGTTGTAAAGCCAGTGATAGCGAGAATATCATCAAAACTGCCAGCGGCCATCAGCAATGTGGGAATGCCCTGATCCACACCGTAGCCCTCCTTCTGCAGCAGCAACATGGAAGGTACCACCACAGCAGGAGACACAGCACCAAGCACAAACCTGCCACGTGATGTACAGATTTGATCAAAAATACCACAACCTTTTCATCAAGGCTGTTTTTCACAGATTATATTTTAAATCATGGAAAAGGACAAAGAGACATTCTGTGTTTAACTTACCCAAGTATGAAGCCCCACACCCAGGGCAGGCCCATGAGGAAGTGAGAAACCAGAGCTATAGTGCAGGCTTCAGTTACACAGGGTCCAACTGATACCCTCAGACAAACTGACTTCAATTTCTTTAATGCCTTTGAGGAGACAAACAAAGGGTTACAGATCCCTGAAAGCAATGCAAATACAACAATACAATATTACAATTATTTACCGATGGATCTAGTCCCAGACCTGCTCTGGCAAGGATCACAGCCAGAGCAATATTCCTGAGGGCTGCTGACCATTTGTGGTCCACTTTCACTCCCTCTTCTACAACTGGGATGTTTTTCAGCAAGAAACCCATCAGCAACATACCTACAACACACAGGGGGAGAAATGTGATTCTTTTTACTGTGAAATACTACTGAGATATGTATTTGTAACATTTGCCCCTAGCCGGGGTCCAGAGAACTGCTAATAAAGCAGTGTTTTGATAAGACATATTAGACGGCAACACTCAGTGTGAGACTGAGAAACTGGGAGAACTCATTTACAGCTGAAAGTCTATAACAAAAACATAGTTAAGCATGTAACTTTATTGATTGAGATTCTTAAATGGTTCAGACTTCCTAGAACAGCCATTAACTTAAAAAGGGTCACCATCCATTACAAGTTTGAAGAAAAACAACTTTTGTTTCATATAGTGTTAATTACATTTGAAATGTCACAACTAAAGGGGGTTTGAACTGGAGAACCTCTCATTTATGTGAAACCTTTTTTCTGTGGTGTAATTTTGTTACGTTTGTTTGAATTTTAGTAAAAATACATTAATTAGTCTTTAGTAAAAAAGTATATCATACCTAGTAGTGGGGGGAATGCTGGGAGGCCTGGAAGACGTATAAGTTCAACTAATTTACCACCTATTAGGGCACAGAGGAAGATGGTAGTAATGCCAAACAAGTTTCCACCCGGGAGACATTCTTTTTCAGTGATCGACCAAACAACTCCAAAGAGAACGCCAGCCAAAAGTACTGCGAAAAAACAACACACATCTCACATTAGTGATTTTACTTTTTGCAGAAATGCATTTGAGAAAATCAAACATTTTACAAAGTGAGTACCGTATGCATAAAGTAAATGGATATAAAAGTATGCAGAAAACAGACCTTTTGTAATAAGAGATGCCCAGAGCCCCCTTGGTGGACAGGGGCAAAATCTGCGAAGTAAAGGACAACAGACCACTGGTGGGTCTGTGTTGGTGCCAGCATCAACCACTGGGTTACGAGGAATGAAGTAAGTGGTCTCCTCTGTAACATTTGGACTTGAACAGCGCCGTACAACCACCTGGATCTGATTCACATTTAAATGCTGCAAACAATAATATTCAAGTGAATGACACTGGAATTAGCATAATAACTTAGTATATACTACAGAATTACATCTTGATAACACATAACAATCGAGCGTACCTCAACATGGTTGGCAGCAGAGGCGAGTTTCTCCAGCAGAGGGCTGGGTGCAGGGCTGGGTGCACGGCTGGGAGCTGGACTGGGTGCAGGACTGGGTGGTGCTGGTGCTGGCTCTGGCTCTGGGCTTGGGGGTTTGGGCTCTCTCTCGTCCATGACACTCAACTAAAATACAGTATTTCTGCCCCTTCACTTCACTTTTGAGCTGTGTACATGAAGCCAGTGGGAGGGGTTGGCCATGGAGGGCAGACTTCAGATTGTGTCCTATCTTGAATTTAGCTTTTCATTCATCCAGCAAACCTTATCAGAGGAAACCGTGTTTACCCTCAGACCAAGGTCATTACTGTTGGCACTGTTGCCTGTGTGATATAAAATACACAGAGAAAGGTAGCATGAAATTATAGGTAACCTGTTGAGCTCATTTGTTGTCATAAATGATCTATTACCGCTTTGAACGCGTTACTACAATGTTTTGGTGGCTTATTGCGTTGCAACAGCCGTTGGTTAATCCAATTTTGAACGGGGCTCACTTAATGCTTACAGCTCAGCCATATGGCACTGCTAACATTAGCTGGAGTGTGTTCATAGATGTTAGGAAGGAGCCTAGGATAAAGTGCCATATTTAGATGAATGAAGCAGCTCTGCAAGACGACAGGTCCCGATTAAAAGTCTGTATTGGGGACATGCCACGAGTAAAATGCCCTCTCTGTGTTTGCACGTGTAGCATACAGTAGCACAACAAACAGTAGCTTGTGTTAGCCAAGAGTGCAACTGCTAGAACACAACTCGCGTACTCTTATTCACACGCCCCTGGTTTAACAAGAGAACTTCGAGAGCAGATCACCTCCTCAGTCCACAGCAGACATTAAGACACTAGTTTTTATTTTATTTTATTTTAAAAAAGGTGGGTGCATTTGCGATCGTTTGAAAAGCCAGTGTGATCGCTTCGCGTTAGCCTTAAGAGAAATATAAAATCACAAATATGGTCATTGCAGCTTACCTCAAAACTTGGAGAACAGTGTCACTTGTGTCCGACTGCTTCCCCGGCTGAGTTGTGGCAGATCACCGTCACCAGCTGGGCACTGACTGGGAGTAAGGCGGATTATGGCCAGGCACACCGCGTTAACAAGTGTTTGCAGACGCGCCGTTTGACTACTACGAACTAATGGTTCAATTGGAATCGTAAACAACAGAAGCCCATGTACTTTTAATAACAATACAAAACAATGCCGTTCCTTCATTTCAATTGCATTTTATTTTTGGCAAACAACACAAAAGCACCCATGACTGCCAAGGTAACCCTTCTTAAAGTCTCCATCCACCATCAATAATTTGTTCTGTTCCTGTCACATAGGCTGACTGTAGAAACAAGACAGATAATGAATGACACATTGTATATTATATGCACATTACAATGTCACCATGTCTGGATATGCATACTTGGATATTCATTTAATCATGTATCAATCAATGTATTGTCAAGAGAAACACAAATGTCACCTCATCAGAAGCCAAGTAGACGCACAAGTAGGCAACTTCCTCAGCTGTACACATTCTTCCAGTTTTCTGTCTTGCCATAAAGTCCTTGTACGCCTGCACATAAGTTTATATGATGTTTTTCAGTTTTGTAGCCATTAGGAAGAACAATCATCAAACAACCAGTACCTGTTCAGGGTCAGGTTGAGCCTGGATCCTTCCCCTCAATGATGGAGTGTCAACGGTACCTAAACAATTATTATTTAGACCTTTAACTTACAGCACTTCACAAGAGAGTAATGTAGAAATGTAAGAGTGTATTGGTATTGTTAATAGCTCCCATGTATGCATTTGTCTTGAAATTTGCAACATGTTTCTAAGGGGAAGAGTTACACCTACCAGGACACACACAATTGCACCGTATGCCTCGCTCAATAAAGTCGGCAGCTATGGATTTGGTGAGGCCGATAACGGCTGCCTTAGATGTACTATAGACACACCGGTTTACAACACCTGTGCAGAGGGAACATATGTCAGTCACACATAGACGCACTGCAGTTATCTGAGATAAGAGGATTGCAATGAGCATGCTCATACTACAACTTAATGCTGCTTAACTGGAACATAAAAACTAGACATAGAAGTATTATAGTGACCAAGTGACCTTTTATGCTTGATGCCACTGATGCCATGTTTATGATGTTTCCTGACTTCTTTTCTAACATCTATAGGAGAAAAAAGGACATTTTAAAGACATTAGGATTGTTTAAAACACTGATCTGACATAACCAACATCATTATGATTATCTTCATCATCATAGTACCTGATGGGAAGTTCTTGATAAAAACGTGCAAAAGTGGTTAGGCACATCAAAGTTTATTGCATATGGGGCTCAGGCAGGAAGTTATCTCAAAATCTCACCACTTAAGCTTGCAATAATAGGCAGGCTCATAAAGCTCATAAGGCTGGTGCAATTTTCTCGTTCAGTGGGTTTTGCTAGTTAGAGGCTTAAACAGGATTAGTTAGTTGACAGTCACCACCCACAATGTCTAACAGGTAATCCAAGGAGGACAAAGGATGGTAACTAATTAAAAGCATATGTCACTGACAGGCAGCACTTCATCCTAGTTCACGTATTATGTCAAACAAACAAACCTTTGGCAAAAAAGCTTTGCACATGAGGTACATGCTCTTCAGATTTACATCCATAGTAAAGTCCCAGTCAGCCTCTTCACAATCCAAAATGGAACCATGGTGAACAAACCTGAGAATAGTAAATCACAAGAAACACAAATAATAATGAATCTGGATTAAGAAAAACACTGAATTCATCTGATTCTGTAGAAATAGTTTACTGTGAAAATGGGCAGCCGGAAGATGATGGGACAATGATGATTATAAAAAATATATACATACCCAGCCACATTGAATAACACATCTACATGGTCATGTTCCTTTGCCAGGGCTTCAACTTGGTCTTTCTTTGTAACATCCACAATCTTGGTGCGTATCCCTGTAATAAAATGTTATGTACTAAATTATTGTCCTTATTAGAGATTATCTTTCTCTCTTTTGCAATTTGGATGATGGAGACTGGAGTTTAACGTGGTTTCCTTATACAGAAAAGGAGTATGCATAGGAGATCAACTGGAAACAACTCATAATGACATAAATGCAATACTTTAGCTGTCCAGCAGATAGCATCATTGCACCACTATAAATGACCATACCTGGTATTCCATCCAGCTCTTTCAGTTTCTCTCCATTAATGTCTGTTGCTGTGACTTGAGCACCTTCCTTAGCGAAAGCCTGTCAAGAAAAGTAGTGCAAGAGCAATCAATACATTGTTAAGTTGTATAAAGCAACGTTCAGTATAACGAGAACTAGCACAAAGGACTTCCAAGAACAGCTCTTACTCCTGCGTTATTCAGCTTGTGAATTTCAAACAGTGACTTCAATCAATACATCAGTCAATAGTTTCAAATGCGAAGAAAGTGCTGTCTGGCTGTGGTATTCCATAGAAAGTTTAGATTTCATGATATCAACAATAAATGTGTTGCTAAGAACGTAATATTGTGAATGACATTACATATTGATAAAAAATGATTACTATTGCAGAGGCACGTCCAATCCCTTGTGCTGCAGCTGACAACACAATTACTTTCCCATCCAGGCGACCCATGGTTCTTCTGCTGGGACGAAAAAGCAACAAATGAGTAGAGGTGTATCAAAATGTAGATAATATAATGTGAAAGTTGTTTTGAACATAGGCAACATTTGAATGTCAAGTGCAGCGTTTGAAGAAGAAAATGCTACAAAAAGAGCTGATTAAGAATACAAATGAAAAACAGTATGTTGCAAATGTTCAAATAAAGTTATGTCAGGTGATTTCAACATTTTTGTAATTCATTCGACCAACATTTCACAATTGTCTAATAATTAAACCTCAACTAACATGTTTTAGCACATTTCTGTTGGATTGGTAAAATATAGTCTGGCTATTGTTATGAGGATATTCCAAAAAAACTTTACAGATATTACCTTTTGTCAATATCGTCCCCCCTACAAATTAGTATTAAACCATGGTGATTATAACATAACTTATACAGGCATTACAAAGACATTACAAAAGCCATCAATTGCCAAAGTTTGGATGTACACCTACAAGCTAACAAAACATTCTAGAAATTAGGCAAATAAATTAGACTAAAGTGTACTATGTAATGAATGTCAACACGTGGTAAAAATAGCTGGGTGGACACACAAAGTATAAGTTTATGGCTCTTAAATAGTAAGAGAAAGTGAAGCAAGTGGTCTCATGTTGTGTACTGCTAAAATGCTAACTTCCAGGCAAAGTATGACAATTGTTAGTCATATGATTTCCTGCAAGAAATGAATAAATTGGCAACAAACTAAATCTTTTTATCCATGCTAGTTTGAACAACTTGATTTTGTTAACTCACCAAATGCCTCAAATCCAATGGTCAAGTAAAAAAAGCAGCAGCACGCACGCTGACGAGGCTCTGTGATCACGTGACTTTTTCCTCACGCTGTTATTGGTTATCTGTCAGGAAGTGCTTGACAACAGTTGTGAAAGTTGTTAGTCACAGATAATCATTACTGTAATTGTAATATTTCATTTGTCATTTCTTTTGCCTTTTTAAAGTGCAAAAAAAAATTTTCTTCTATGTAGTTTTATTTTTTTTAAATGTTACTTGATTCTGTAAATCAACATACTCATTTTAGATAACAGCTAGCCAGCCCCCCCTTAGAGTAGTCTAGCTGTCATATAATTTAATAATTATCCTGAAGATTGAACAAGGCTGTGATCAGAGGTCAGTGTCCAGCATTTACTGCATAACCAAGTTGCAGTCAAAAATTGTTGTATGGCAATATTGTTTAAAAACAGTGATGTGAAGAATACTTTGAAAATGTATTTAGTTACAGAATACCTGCATAAACATTTTGTAATGTATTCCATTATTTGGTTTAATCAGAGTACTGTATTCTGAATACGACTTAACATTAAAACAACTTTTTGTTTCACTGTTTGTTCTGCATTTATTTATAAGATTTGAGAACCTTTATCACAAATTAGAGAAGGGAAATTTTGCTCATGCTCTCACTCTAAGAGCTGTGTTTTCTATTTTCTTCCACTAATACAGTGCCGTTTGAAGTCTAAATTGTGTTCTCAAATACCTCTGATTTTAGCAAAGTAATTGTATTCTGAATACCACCAAATAAAAGCGTAACTGCACCTGAATACAGTCACTCAAAATTTGTTTTCTGTATAGGCATTTTCGGTACAAGTACATTTCAGTTAATCACCAGCACCGTTTAAAACACAGATAATAATGCTAAAATACAAAAGTATTTTAAAGTAGCTTCTTTCCCAGGCCGCAAAGAGACATAGTCCCGCTAGTGTGTCCTGGGTCCTGGGTCTTCCCCGAGGCCTCTCCCTGGTGAGACATGCCCGGCTCACCTCCTCAAAGAGGCGTCCAGGAGGCATCCGGAACAAGATGCGGTTGACTCAGCTCCTTTTTCACTACAACTGTCCAATACAGCGACCGCCTCACAGGTAGATCAGTGCAGCGTCTGCAGTCAATCTCATGCTCATACTTCCCTCTCTCGGGAACAAGACCCTGAGATACTTGAACTCCTCCACTTAAGGCAGGTACTCCCCACCCACGTGGTGAGGGCAAGCCACCTTTATCCCACTGAGAGCCATGGCCTTGGATTTGGAAGTGCTGATTCTCATCCCAGTCGCTTTAAACCGCCCCAGTGTACTCCCGGAGCACCCTCCAAAGGGCTCCTCGAGGGAAACGGTGGAATGCCTTCTCCAGATCCACAAAGCACATGTGGACTGGTTGAGCAAACTCCCATGCCCCCTTAAGCACTCTATAAGTTCAGTGCAACACCTCACCACATAATTTTTATGAATAAATGAACATGATGTTAAAAGAGCCCCAAGTCTACAGAGACAGGCCAAAGGCTGCAGTGCAGACATTGTGTGTGTGTTCCCATAGGTCAGAGTTTGTGTGAGCAAAAGCCACATGGCAGGTCGGAGCTCAGCCTCCAGACACCTGCTGGAGAACCTAATGACCACATCTGTTAGAAGTGTTTGTATTACTTATCTGGGGGAAAATGTAAAGAGAGCGTATACAAAAGCTTGAAGACAAAAAACCACAATCTAGCGTGTTTGTGGGGTCTTGGGGACTGGCCCCCTCCCATTTCCCTCCAAAGTGACATGATGGTGAGGCGGCTGGACAGTTGACCAAGTCAACTAACTGTCATGTAGTTTGGACCAAACTGAGGGCCTCAGCAGGCCACATTAAAGTCGCAATACCAAAACGTTTTATTTTAAACACCTTTGCTGCATTAATCAGGATCTAGAACTCTAAAAATAGATTAATACAATAAAATGATATAATTCCCTATAAAACTATTATTAAAAAAGGACATGTTTTTATTGTTCATTTGACTGCCAACTTTCTTAGGCTCCAAAAGGTCATAACATCTGTGCAATCAACATTTCTGTCCTTTATTTGATACGTTTCTGCTCACTCGCTGTGTTGGTTGCCATCAATCGTGAGGGAATTTTGGGGCTTTTTCATGCCAGATGCTTGTCTGTGTCTTATAATGTAAATAGTTTATATATTTCTAATTTCTATGTAAAATGCTTGGTTTTTTTATTCCCTGTTTTAGGCTGACTATAACAGCTGTCATGAGACTACAGATGAAAAATAGCCTTTTGGCTAATGCTGGCATATTTACAGAAATGTTTATCAGTATGCACTGTCCCCTGAAATAAATACAACTGTAGAAACGAAACTTTTCAGTTGCAACCCGCATGACAACAACTGTTACCAATTGCGACCCCCAAACACAAAACATTATAAACTAAAATCAATAGAAATAAGGCTACTTTAAGGGCCTAGATAAATACATTTGGTAGGTCAGTAAACAGGAATTTACAGTACTCCCACATTATCTGGGGACCCCCTGAAATGATCTTTCTTTCCACACTGTCTTGCACACTCCATCAATAAATGTTCCACTGTCTCGTTTACATCATGTTTTACACTTATCTGCAGACTTTTCAATCCTGAGAATATTACTCAGGCCAGTGTGATTTAGTCTTAATCTCGTGTAAACAGTGTCTTCCTTTTTGCATCGATTGGTATCTACATTTTTGCCAGGTTTTAAGTATGCTTTGTTGAATAAAGGATTTTACTTCAGATTGCTGAAAAATTATTATTACCAAGTGCCCCATTTGCCAATTTATCAGCACAGCCTCATTTCTTTCTGTTCCCACATGAGATGGAATCCAACAAAACTCTGCATGTACACCCAAATGTTTCAGCTTTAACAGCAGTACACACGCACACAGACACGCAGACACACACGCAGACAGACACGCACGCAGACAGACACGCACACAGACAGACACGCACGCACACAGACACGCACACAGACACGCACGCAGACACACACACAGATTAGTCCAGACCTAGGGGCTTTGTAGAACGGCTGCAGAATCTAAACATATCGCCACTCACATGGGCTTCACTTATTCTACCCAATGCAGACTCAAGTCATCTCTTTGAGAAACATTTCTCAAATTCTGGAATGCACACTCCTATACCAATATGCCCATTACTTTTCTCCTTTGTCCCATCAGTAAATATTAGAAATATTTGTATCAAAAAGGTAATTAACATCACGTTTCTCTCTAAAGCCATGGGAAAATGCTGCTACAATAGCACAGTAGGGCTAATTTGTATTATTAATTCCACAATTCTTGACCATCTCTGCAATTATCCATCCAAATCCTTTTCCTGTATATTTGCCATATTCCCGTAGCCTTACTGATCATGTTGATCACTTCAATATTACGATCAACACTACCACCCGTGTCTACGCTCTGAACTAATTGTCTACGATGAGTTTTAAATAAGTCCTACTACGCTTTTTTGAAGCAATCAACATTAATGGAACAAAAAATAGGGAAGATATCACTTCCCATACTATTCTCAGAAACTTCCCACACACAAAAGACTAGCAAGGTCATCAGACTGTAGAGGCAGTGTGACCCTGTGCCACACCAGCCACAAGGCTGCAAATTTGAAAGGGCATTTCATGCGCATGTTTCTCCTCTAATGAGCCCAACACTCCAGTAAAAGCTCTCAAATATTCCTTTATTGGACATGATCCGTCAAAAGACTGTTCCTCGTTAATTTGCAACACCTGGCATTGCTGATTACAGGTCTTAAATAGGCAGAGAAACCCCCAGAAACACATAGTGACACAAAGTGACACATAGTGGCCGGAGATGCATTTTGGCCACTACACAGACACTAACGTAAGATCAAGACAAGATATCTTATTTCTATGGATATCCACTGTGAAGTCACTCCCATTACAAGCATTGAAGTCTCCACACCAAATGTATTTATATGGTCCAGCTCCTAACACTTCATCAAACACAGAAACATCAATATTTTTTTTGTAAAGAATCCAAAAGAATGGCCCTGTGGCATGACTAGCCACACACTATTCAGGATGGCTTCGCTTCCGCATATAACCATTTCCCTGATGAAGGCCACGGGCCAAAACATTGCAATGTAAATAAGTCACTGGTGCTGCAAAGAAGACAGATTTTTCCTTTTTTGAATTTTTTCATGTAAGAAAGTAACATTTTATTGTACAGTTGGTAGAAGTTGCTCATGGGGTCAAAATGAGACCACTGACTAATTATAAAATGTTTTTGTCAGTTATGATCTAGGGAGTAACACTGATGCTAGTTGTCAGCAGTGACGTGATGATAACACTGAAACATGACAATGTGCTTATAAAGTCATTGCGGTGAATACTTGATGCTAAGAATGCATTCAGAAAGCAAGAAATAAGATTGACTGCTGAGACAATGTGCCGCGCCTTTAATGGTAAAGGACCAACTGGCAACCAATAGCCTAAAACTGTATATAAATAACTGAGGTAAACAACATGTGCTATGAGGATAAAGAGGCTAGAGTAGGTGATTTGGAAACAGCATCACTGTTATTATTGAGGGTCATGTAAAGAACAAACGAATAATCGCTGTCTCTGATAGACCACCATAAAACGTCAAGGATCTGTTCATTTCTGCCCTGAAAATACTGAATGGAATATCAGTGAGTGAACAATTTAAATTCCAGGCAGCTTTTTGAGAAACTCCACACAGAAAAACCAAGCATGCATCTCCTTTGACCCACAGTGCGTGAGATGAAGCTGCAAAGGTGTTTTATGCTAAAAACTAAAATTGATGCAAATATTTAGAATTGAACTGTAATTAAAAATGACAAAACATACTGATTCAATTATTTAATCTTTAATGCATGCAGTGAATATATAAAATAAAAACAAAGTAATAACCAGTAATGATTGTCACACTGTTGCATGCTCTTATTTGCCCATTTAACTGTGACTGGCAAACGCACACACCTCTGACACTCTTAAGTACATATTTCCACAACATTATTATTAAGACGTTTCCGATCAATAAAATACACATCTCAGAAGAACGCACTGAAAAAACACATGCTGCGGACAATAAATTATGAGTGTGTAAGCAAAGCATTAATTATAGTTGTGTAAGCAAAGCATCAAAAATTGCCCATATCCCATTTTTAAACGCGTCTGTTTATAAGCTTTGAATGAAATCCTCTTTTGATCAGATAAATGAAATGCACTGACATTAGGTATTCAGCCTGGAGTAGTGCTTCTCTTCTGAATGACTATAAAAGCTACAAACCTGCCAACACTTGCATTATGCATGCTAGTGGCAGTGGATTATCTTAGCTCTGACTTGCTAATGAGTAAAGTTGACTATCACAGTTTTAAGGCGCCACCCAGAGGAATGCTTGTCTGTTTTGGAATTTGTCCTGCATAGCGATGTCCATCTGACAATGTGCCGGTCGCTCATGATTACTGCAGTCCAAGTCTAACACAAGGCCACAGCACAATTACCCATTATCATACAAAATGCATGAAACGCTATTTGCAGTCATTGTTCATCTTCAAAGCAATCTCATCATCAATTATTGTTATACATCATTTTTGGCATGTTGTGTTACTTTGAATGGCGGTTGGCAGCCAACTGAAAAGGTGCATTTACAGCCACTTACTGTAGTTGTACGTCTTCAAAGTATGTGTTTTACGCTATACGGTAAAATATATATATTAAAATAAAAATAAAAAAGAGAGACAAAGAGAGACAGAGAAAGAGAGCGAAGGAGAGAGCGAGTAGGAGAGAGAGAAAGAGAGGGGCCATAGAGGATAATGCCTATTGCGCATATTGTGATGGGGGACATAACTCAAAGGCAAACTGTAATGCATAGTGTAAACATGTTTTATTCACTATAAATCTAAGTGACAAATGTGTACATTACTTTTTATTGAAGAAGTAGAAAAATACATCAAAGTGTGCAGTTTCAGACCTTGACCTTGCACTTGACTGGTACATACAGTGCCAGTCAAGTGGCTCTATATGTGTTCAAACACAATGCTAGGACCATTCAGTGTCAAATATAGAACTTATATTTTCCACGTCGTCAGAGGTTATTATTCCCTGAACCACAATTGTGATTGGGGCTATGCAATGTTGCAGCGCCCTCAATTTATAACACCATTGGTTATTTTGAATAGCAAGAGTTTAGCCATAAAAGGTTTTATAAACGAATCACTCAAGCGATATAATTCACACACAACACGTTTTCCTGACCGCTGACAATGAAAGCTGAGACATTTCATGGTTTATAATTTGTATAATTCGTAATACAATGTTCTGTAGGTTCAACATCCATTCATGAAAATTAATTTTTTAAAAAGCAAAGTAAAGTTATCACATTACATTGGTTTAAAGACTTATACTTTGTGCGCCGCAAAATTGAGACACCCTCAGGCTCATGTGCAATCAGATGTGACAATATACACTTTACAATGTATTTACTTTTTTCCAACATTTTTAAATATTTGATCATATTTTTCCCAAATAGTGAAAGTTGGTTGATAATGTCGTAAAAGCAGCATCGATTGCAAAGCCCAAAAAAACAAAGTCTGATACATTAATCTGCCATGTTTTGGGATCAGAGTTTGTTAGCCGTGCTGTAGAGTCTGCCCTGCTTCGCCATCTAACAAAGCTGTTCTGAAGCTATACATGTGCCTGAAAAAATGTGTGAATGCGATGTGCCAAAGGGTTTGTTATAGATGCAGTGTCTTCTGAACCCTCTCTTAGACCTAAATTTAATACAGTCATCATTCATCAGTTTCAAAATTCGAAGCAACAGCCCGGGCAGTCATTTAAAGGGGAAAGGACCCAGTTTTAAACAAACCTTCTGTGTCTTGGGAAATGGTTCAGCCCTGGTGAGAACAACTGCTTATCCGTCCGTTCCACACCCTCTCCATCTTACCCTCGGCCCTGCACGTACCACGAGCTCTCTGACCTTCCCTGGCCAATCGAAGCACATCGTTCACCAACAGCCCTGCTAATCATAGAAGACAGCACGCAGAGAGAGCACATTTTTACTGCTTCGGCAAGCGAGTCGGAGATGGACAGCAAGGTCACAAGGAAGTTCTCATGCTGTTAACTTTGTGAGTTTGGAATTTGTGAAGCTGCCCTCAAAAAGACACTTGGAGGGAAAAGACTGGTAGAGTAGTTCTGCCAGCCCTTCGAACATCCTTTAAAAAATATGAATAAGCTCAAGGAAGACGAGTATTTAACTGGGCAGACAATTTTAGATGACATTATAATATGTGCAGTAGCTAGGGCTGCTGTGGAATTAAGAGGACGGCAACACGTATGTTTATTATTGATATGCACCACTTAAATGGCAATGGGCGTGACATTAAAGGAGACATATTAAGTTTTTTCAGGTACTTAGTATTGAACTATATAACATGAGTATGGATCATTATTTTACATCTTGTTCATTTTAAAGTGCAATATTGATTTAAAATGCCTTAATAAATAAAGACAGGTTTGTTGGCTTCCTGTTCAAAACTGCAGAACTGACATTTCACCATAGCAAGCAGCAGATTTTCCATTATGTGTTTTCATTTTTATCTGTTGTGACTCTATGTGACATTTGAGAACCCAACATGCACTTTATAGATAATCACAGCTGAGTACAGGGGTGTGGGCGGGAATAGGGGTTAGGTGTAAACAGGACTTTTCTCAGCACTAATGCAGGACAATCCAGTGTTACTGAAACATGTAGGAAGCAATCAAAATACAACTTTGAGTAAACTAATGATGAGGAAACACTTTAACACAGATTAAAGTTTAAATTAAAGTTCCCATTAATCAGCAATAAGGTTGAAACACACAAAAAATCGCTACCCTTACCATATGCTATGAGGAAATCACTCAGACTGTAGTATTGTTTGTAAAGCTTACTGTACGCAAGCATTTATCATAGCAAAATTACAGGTAAGCACGCACCCTCTAGCCAGAAAGAAAGCAGTTTGAACCCACCCTGATTGAGGAGAGACTCATCCTTTTTGATCACTGTAAAAAACTGTGAAAAGCTTGAAGATGTCCATAACTATAGGGCCAAAGCTTTTGTCATTGTCAAATTAGGAAATAACACGTGCTGAATATAGATCTAATGTCAGAGATCACTCAAACAGAAGCAACCTAATTTTGTCATTCCAGCGCACCAGAGAAAGATTAGCGCACCATCATGGCATTCAAATGCGCTGACCTTTTAGATGTATATTCTCAGTTTTTTCACCCAATGCTGCTCTTACAAGAAACACTATCAGAGGAATTGGCCTCAACAGATGAATGTCTCAGGCAATGGGGAGCAGAGGATGAGGTGCTGGAGGAGGGACCATCATGGGAGGACAAGCCCCTACATGGGATGTACCACCGGAACAT
This sequence comes from Chaenogobius annularis, assembly GCA_015082035.1. NCBI lineage: Eukaryota > Metazoa > Chordata > Actinopteri > Gobiiformes > Gobiidae > Chaenogobius > Chaenogobius annularis. The sequence continues at coordinate 259,228 of BJKM01000016.1, forward strand.
AACTGAAGTGGCTGATATCAAGAAATCCTCCCAATGACTTGAGCGGGCCGGTCTGAAGGACAGCACAGAGGCACTCATCATGGCTGCACAGGAACAGGCCCTGAGCACCAGAGCAATAGAGGCCCAGATCTACCACTCCAGACAAGATCCAAGGTGTAGGCTGTGCAAAGGGGCCCCCGAGACAATCCAGCACATGACTGCAGGGTGTAAGATGCTGGCAGGGAACGCATACATGAGCGCCATAACCAAGTGGCTGGCATAGTGTACAGGAACATCTGTGCGGAGTATGGACTGGAAACCCCAAGGTCAAAGTGCCGAAGGTGGCATGGAAGGTGAAGGCGAAAGTGGTGCCCGTGGTCATTGGAGCACACGGGGTAGTGACCCCAAACTGGAGGAGTGGCTACAGCAAATCCTTGGTAAAGCATCAGACATCTCAGTCATCTCACAAGAATGTCCTCCATTAAATACACATAGTTTTATCAAGAAGTTGTGTTTCATTTCTTTGGAATTTAAACAGAAATCGCTAAATTGACTTTTCTTCCAAAAATTCTGAAACAAAAAGGTGTTGGTATACATATAAAATGCATACATACTTTGAAATCAATAGTGTGTCCTGTGGTGTGACATAAAAAAAATCACATAGTTATAGACAGTTACACAAAAAGCAAAAGGAGCTCACCTGTCATTTATGCTCCTCTGAGGTTCAGAGTTTAAGCTACAGGACAAAATAAATAATGAACATATTCTTATTTTTTGAAAATCTTATCCTGAAGCATTTTGACTATGCACCTATTAAACCCTAACCCTGACAGCTGTATTTCTTAAATAAACAAAAACAAAAAAACAATTCTAATAGTTGAAAAGAGAGAGAGTTCTTTTTTATTTATTTTTTATTTTTTATTTCGCTACAATGGAGTGTCACACCACAGGACAGAAGTGTCAGGTAGCCCCTCATTCTAATCTGCCATATACTTGTGACACCCAGATGGATAATAAACCTGAACTCAATTTTATTCTCATTATTTTTGCATACGCCTCTGGGGAAAGTTTGGGAGCTTTGGAGTGGAATAATGATTTGAGCGCTGAAGTTGATTTGAACTGCATTTAAAATAGTGCAGAGTCACTGATCATCTTAAAACAGAAAGAGGCAAGATAACAAAGAAAATAATATAAATATCATTCATTTTTGTTCCAATCTATCCATGGCCCTGAGGGAACTAGGAGTATAGGCCACCACCATGTATGCAGAATCTTAGTCCTGTACTTTCTGCATGTAGGCCACTGATTTTATATCACCTAAAATGTTGTGTGTACCTCAGTGTTTTTTGTTTTTTTCGTAGTTATATGTACTTGATAGTAATGCCAAATAACACACTGTTGACTGATCTTTTAACATGTGAGTTTTTGTTTTATTTACTGAGATTTACTGAGAGATGCGCTTTATTTCTTGTAATCGAGCGGCTTACATTTTGTTTTTCCCTTTCAAACTGCCTACGATTCCATCACGAAACAACTCATTTGCAAACATTTGAAAAACGATTTTGGCTCCTTTAGTTTGAAGCACAGAACAGAAAATACAAGACAGCGAAACGTCGGATGAATTCTGATGACATTATGTTGTCCTGATGCCACGTCCTAGTTCACGCTGTAGCAGTGCCAGCGGAGGATCATATAGGAAAAGACGTGAACACATCTCAGGTACCGCTCCCGACACAAGTGGAGGAGGCTAAGGAGAATCGGGCTGGCCTTTTCTATAATATGTTCAATAATAGGAGAGGATGGGAAACAGATAAGTCTACAGAAAACAAGCAGATCAATACCTGATCTTTGATTCAAATAATCCCACTAATTTAAGTGATCGATTTTACATCACAGAACTCAAGAGGTGCCCACGAACTCAGAGGGAAAAAGAAGGACTCAAAATGTGTCCAAAATGCATTTGAAACCATTAGAAACTACAGTATATATTTTAAACCTTGTTGTATTCATCTTCACCACACCAAAGATAAATTGACAATATGTGCATTACAAAGCTCCAGCGTTTCTATGGCAGCTGTAGTGGCAGGAGAAATGTACTTCAAAGAAAATAGACAGAATGCAGCCATTATCCTCGTCCCCCACTGTGGCTTTGGAGCTGTTCCAAAAAGGACCAACCTGTCAAGAGTCTGACACTGTCTAAAATGGAGGACGCAGGAGATCTTGACAAACTGCCAATCTGCATATGACTGTAACAAGGTAAATATCTACCTGTAGGCATACAGTGGTGCCAATAAGTATTGGGCAACTTAAAAATGTGCAAGTTCACCCATTTAAAAAAATGAGAGGTTTGTAATTTTAGGTACACATCAAGCGTGAGAGGCAGAATGTGAAAAAAAAAAAATCCAGGAAATCACATTGCATGATTTTTAAACAGTTTATTTGTGAAAATGGGTGGCCAATACTTACTTATACAATAAGTATATGTATTGGAAGAGCCAGTCACGTTTCATCATCAATTCTTTGACTGACGGAAGGAGGTTTTTACCCTAAATGTCACAAAACATGGCCCCATTCATCTTGCTATTGATACGGACCAGTCTTCCTGTCCTTTCTGCAGAAAAGCATTCCCAAAGCATGATGTTTCCACCCCCATGCTTCACAGTCGGGATTGTGTTCTTGGAATGCAACTCATCATTCTTCTTCCTCCAAACAAGGCGAGTGGTGTTTAAACCAAACAGTTCCATTTTGGTCTCATCTGACCACATCACATTCTCCCACTCGTCCTCTGGATCGTCCAGATGGTCTTTAGCCAATTTCAGACAGGCTTTTACGTGATTTTTGTGTAGTAAGGGAACCTTTCGGGCAATGCAGGATTTCACCTCATGACGACGTAGTGTGTTACTTATTGTCATCTTTGTGACGGTGGTCCCAGCTGTCTTCAAATCATTGACCAGTTCCCACCCTGTAGTTCTGGGCTGATTCCTCACTGTTCTCAGGATCATTTAAACCCCACGAGGTGAGATCTTGCATGGAGCCCCACTCTGAGGCAGATTGTCAGTGATGTCATACTACTTCCATTTTCTAATAATGTTTCCAACTGTTGATCTTTTCTCACAAAGTTGTTTACCAATTGCAGTTTGACTCATCCCAGCTTTGTGCAGTTGTACAGTTTTATCTCTGGTGTCTTTGGGAAGCTCTCTGGTCTTGGTCATGGTGAAGACTGGAGTCTGACAGTTTGAAGGTGTGTGCAGGGGTCTCTTATGGATCTATCAGTTCAAAGAGGTGCCATTCATATTGTTAACGAGTGGAGGCCGGAATAAGTAATAATAATAATAATAATAATAATAATAATAATAATAATAATAATAATAATAATAATAATAATAATAATAATAATAATAATAATAATAATACAGCAAGTGACTGGTCTGTGAGGGACAAAAGAGTTGTTTGTTTTCTAGCTGCCCAATACTTTCGCAAATAGATTGTTTAGAAATCATGCAATGTGATTTCCTGGAATTTTTTTTTTTTTTACATTCTGTCTCTCACGCTCGATGTGTAGATATGATGAAGATTACAAATCTCTCTGATCTTTTTAAATGGGTGAACTTGCACATTTTTAAGTTGTCCAATACTTATTGGCCCCACTGTATATTTTACTTCTAACATCCACAGTCAACAATAAGACTGTGGCAAATTTGATCCACAGGTACACTTACTGCCAGAAACAGCATATTGAAGTGATTTAATTTGATCTTTTCTCTCTTTTCTCTCTCTGGTGAACGCTCAAATATGCTTCTGTAGAAATGTACACTACTTTGAGTTGTTTTTACTACAATCATTTGTATTGGTTTCAAATTCATTATTTTGAATTTGTTTTGACTCGCAGGCAATAGAGAATGGCAGCAATACATACCGACAATACAAGTTATGTTCTGATAGTTTTCTGGTGCTTGGTGAATGCTTTGATAAACATTAAATTCACACATTGACTTAATATTTTATGCTTTATGAAGCCCCTTCCGCACAGTTTTGTAATGCAATGAAATGCAGAGTTTTTGTCTTCCGTGCACTGCAGATTGTGTTAAAGGGGGGGCCCTGCATGGTGTATGCTAAATACTGCAGCAAGCCCGCTCTCTGTTTGAAAAAGACTAAATCTTATAAAGTGATTCAGTAAAATGAGAATGAAGTATACAATTATACTCCGTTTCTCCTTTTTAATTATAATTTATCTGACTCTGGGCCTCTATTTACCAACTTTACGTGAAAAGTGTGGCCCTGCAAAAGCTTTTCTTGCAGCACACCATGCTGAACTTTTACATTACTCAGTTTATAACCACGCAAGTTCTTTAATCCTTGTACAAAATAACAATTACAACAATTCATCATCAGCAGCACTGTACAAAGAAGCTCCTGAACTGGGAAAACATGACTAAATAGACAAATCTCTATCCTCTTCATTCAATACTTTTAAAAACTCATTTAACAAAATGGCTCATTGAGAGGCAACACTGCTCACACCGGCACTTTATCGTTTGTGTCTCCAGTTCATGTTCAATGTCTTTTACCAAGCTGTATGTTCTGAATGTTTGTTGTCGACTCAGTTGCCTGTTTTTTTAGCTGGATGTGCATTTAAATGTTGCTTATGTGTTCTAATGGCTGTGAATGTAAATTGTTGTAAATGGTCCAGTTCAAACATTGTTTTAAACTTAGACTTGAATAGCCAGCCTTGTGCCTAAATCTGGTGCATTGACAGAAATATTCATTGTACACTGTCCCTGTCAAATAAATATAGAAATAAGTTCTGATCAGTTTGAGTTGTTTGATGTCTAATGTCTAAAGCCTAATATCCCAACTCGAAAAGCCCTCCGCAAACCCTTTGTGCTTGCTTCCTGTTCCTCTCCACAAACCATTAAAGCATTTCTGTGTGGTCTACGGGAGAGAGAACAATAAAAGTCTGGGACTCTGCTGGGTTGGAGAAGGTTCACCTTGTCTCTGGAAAAGCGTTTTTGAAGGCTACTTAGTTATTTAAACTTTTAGTTGCATAACAAGTCAGCACAAATATGTGCAATGATATGTATTAACGTTTTTAAAATGTGAGCTGCAAAGAAATAAGATTGCAGGACAAAGATGGATTCATTTTTTCCTCAGTTGCCTTTATTTAATTTATCCCACTTTAGTTTTTCAGCTAAATATTTTAAACCATGTCATGTAAAATGTTGAAGAATAACACAATATGGATACATATGTTACATAAATAAAATAAAATATTGTTCAGATTTTTTTTTCTTTTGAGCCATAATCAATCAAATGCAATGTCACAAAAAGCAAACACACCGAACAGATACAGAGAACAAAACACATTTTGAATCCTCTACAAATGATATTCAACCAACATTTTATATCAATACAGTTTCAAACGAATTCAAAAATAAAAATATTTTTTCACAGCATGTTTTTAGTCAGAGGCACAAAATGTTGCAAAGTCATGACAAAATGACAATAGTTGGCCACAAAAAGCTAATCCTTTAAAACAGAACCTAGAGGCACACATTGTACTGTACATTCAAACAAATCACTGTGTAACTTATACAATACTGAGAAACAGAACAATACTTAATAGTATATCAGCACTGCAGACACTGCCCTTGTGGCAGCTGTGTTTCAGCAAGACACAACATATTTGAATCACATTCCTCAAAGTACTTTCATGAGTCTGCTGACATTCAGAGTGGCTTGTCTACTTGCTGGATCTTTGTTATCTCTTCATTACCAAAAAAAGCTGTATGTCTGGCAGTCAGAGGCATTTCATAAATAGCACACTGCACACAACACAAACTAGCAGCACTTTTCTAATCCATCTTCATTCACGGACATCTTGGCAGCATGGTGGCTAGAAGGTTGATGGTTCGACTCCCGGGCATGACCGTGTCTTTTGTGCGGAATTTGCATGTTTCTTCCCGTGTCTGGGTGAGTTTGCTCAAGCTCTGGCCCAGGGGCGATTCTATACCCTTTTTAGGGGATGCCTACAAATATTTCAGCACCCCTAAAGCGGTCTTTTTAAATAGTCAATTTAGCTGACCATTATTTGTTCTGAATTGGCCCATGTTTTTGTACTGCAGCACTTTCAGCAGCTAAAATATGTTAATAAGTTGATTTCTCTGCGGCCTCTCTCTCTGTCTTTGCCAACACTGTCTCTCACTCTGCGCACTGTCAGCCAATAGCGTTACATAACTCGCTCTAAGACCCGCCTCTCTCGCTCTGATTGGTCCAATTCACAGACAGAGGGCAAGCTTTCGTAAACAGCTTTTGCATCAGCTCCTAGCGACAGAAAACATGCTTTTAATTGTCTATTACCCAGTTAAATAATTAAATCAGGCTTTTGGCACAAAAGTGTGAGTACTGACTCACTACAGCCTGGATTAGACTAGAGCCAGATCCACAGCCATTTTACTGAAACTGTGGAACTGTGTGTGGTACTTTGGAGGTGTGTGTGAGTGAAATGTTCCACCATCAACTAATATCTATGGGTTTCGGAATAATGACGAATAGCAATTGATAATTTGAAACTAAATATTCAATCTTTTGAATGGTTAAAAGTCCTCAAAATGTCACCTATAACAGGAAGCTGATACAGGAAGATATACTTTCATTCATGCCTGTCACAGAAACACAGATCATAATATATTGGCAAATAATACGCTACACAGGCAATGTAGAATCAAAACCCAAGTGAAAAAGTATGTTAATATCCTACATTATGTTTTGGATTTAATTGAATAAATATTAAACTTATCATCTCATAGTCGGCAGAAAAAAGAGAAAGAAAATAACACAACAGCAAAACATAGTGATCAATGGCAAAGTGAGAGAATCCAGGTAAGAGATAGAAGGAAAACATCAGGCAGATGACAATAACACCAATTCATTCACGCATATTCAGGTCGAGAGGGATAGATGTAAAGAGACAGAGTGATAAGAAAGAGGGCACGGTGCGTTTGTGCACGCGCTATGTCATTTTTTGGCCAGCAGGCATGTATTAAACCAGCACCAAACTTGGAATTGGAAGTCTAGAATCGCCCCCGCTCCGGCCACTCCCGTCCCAGTCAACTCTAAACATGCATAATAGGTACAAATTCTACAGTAGTCCTGACCAAGCCGAGGTCCGGAGATGGGACCCGGGACCTTGCCCTGGTGCCCTCTACTCCTGAAGAGGTCGCCCTAGCGGCTCTGAAGGATGGGTCAAATGCAGAGGACAAATTTCCCTACGGGGACACTAAAATGTCCCTTAATCTTAACCTTATCTTTCTTGCATTGTGCTCTTACATGTAAATTCACTGTATATTTTATGTTATACATATTTTGCGCTAAAAAGAGCAAACTAACAACAACTATTTGAATGGGTTTGCAGTGATTTTCAAGATCACTGTTGACCTCGGACATGGAAGCAATTTTGAGCATAAATAAATAAATAAATAAATTTAGTGTGCAAAAACTGCTTTTTGCACACTAAAAAGGCTACTCAAAATACTTCTTGGATTTGTCTTAATCTCATCACAGCCTTGCTCTAGTGCATGCATTCAAATACACAAACAATTGTCTGTATTTGTAATTGTATTTCATTTTTATCCAAACCTAAACTCTGGTGTCTGTACACGCATCTCACTAACATCTAATTATTTTGTCTGCTTTGAACTTTGAATGTACTTTGAACATGTATTTAGTTACACAATACTGAATATCTGCTTTCAAATGTTCTGTTAATTGGTCTAATCAAAGTATTGTATTCTGAATACTTGAATGCTTTCACGTTGAATTTCATTATATTATATTGTAAAACACGTCATAGGATTAAAGCAGCCTTTTCTTTCACTGTTTGTTATGCATTTATTTATAAGATGCAATGACCTTTATCACAAATTAAGAGAAGGGAAAATGGCAAATTAACTCACTATCAGAACTGCATTTTCTATTTTTCTCACTAATTCAGTGCAGGTCAAAGCTAACATTTTATAATCAAATATAACATTGTGTTCTTTTGACTTTTGAAAACTGTATTCTGAAAACCACAAAAAGAAATAGTAACTGTACCGGAATACTGTGACTCAAATTTGTATTCTTAATACGTATTTTTGCACTTTTAGACCTTTATAATAAAATAAACAGTCATTTTTAAAGAACATTACAGTATTTCCGCTGTGGTGGTGTGTGCATGTCTTACTGTGTGTACATCATACTTTAGTCCAGTCTCTGCCTGTGTTTGTCATGTTTGCACTCGTGGCTGCACAGGCTGCTCTTGTTCTTAGCACGATCCTCTCGCTCGCACACGAGCTGTGAGTCCAATAAGGAGTGCAGTGGTCCGGGACAAACTGCAGACCATGTGCCTTGTATACTCCTACAATGCGATGGAGCCAGATCAATGTAAACATATCTGTAAACTTCCCTATGTGCACTTATATATTTTAAACAGCATATATTTTAAATTATAAATATCTAACAGTGAAGACTCACATAAAATCTGCTCCAACATTATCAGTGATGCACTACAAATGTACACCATGGATTTATCCTTGGCTTGCTAACCGCTAACGTGGTCTTTTCAACTGTCACACAGCCTAAAGGCTTATTCAATAGTTCAGAGCTGGAGAGAGGTCAGTCAGCAGCATTTCCATTGGCAAATGGACCCAGTCTTCTGCACTGTGAATCCAGCATTTGTGTTCATCATCACACAAAGAAAAATTACAACCTGTTACAATCAGTTACATTATTTTAACAGTTTGGTTTACAATATCAGGTGAAACGCACAATTTACTGTAATTGAATCATCGTAATCCTGTTATATAATTATAAATGCTTAATGGTTTCCAGATTTAGTTTGTTCTATGCTGCTTCTGCCAAAGGGCTTTTTCAATACTTGTGATTGTGCTTTTTTGTTTACATATTCAACCCTGTCTGGTAATGCATTCTTTAAAATGTTGGATTTTATGATACACTATTCAAGCAAGGACTGAACTTGGTGAACACCTGTTACATACCATTCACACAACGGCAAATCATCCACATCTCTTAAGGCTCTAAAGCATCTGATATCATAATTCAATCTTTCTTTGCTTCATTAACAGCACATATAGATGGCCACTTCACTATGTTTATATACATTATGCATGCCTGTCAAACATACATGCTTCTGCTGATTATCTCTGCAATGTTGCGTACTTCACGAGAACGCCTCCGATTGCGTGTTCGACATTCTTCCATTCTGGGCCTTCCCGTTGCAGCTGCTAATGGCCTCCGGCTGTCGAGACGTGACATATCTCTTCTTCCTGGACGACAGGGAGAGTTTCTCTTCCCCTTCAGCGCCCCCGTCAGGCTCGTTGGGGTCGTACACCATGGCGGTCGTGGTGTCCATGCGTGACAGTGTGTACATGCTGCTCTGGGTAGGACGAAGGCGGGTGGAGCGCAGTTCCAGCTCATCGTAGCTGGATACTTTGATGAAGGGGCACCAGCGGAAAGCCCGCTTGAAACCAGCTCGAAACCTACAGCAGTAAAGAGGGGGAAATAATAGGTGAAGAGGTTAGACAAATCATTTGCAATTAATGACCAGTCGGGTGTGTTGGTAGGAAATCCAATTTAGGAGTCTGGTAATTTCAATTGAATCTAATTTGGACGAATGAAAGGAACATGCTGTTTTAAATCCTTCATAATATGAGGAGGTTATGGAGAAGTTGTCCAGAGTGGCAGTAAATATTGTGGCGTAACACAGGCTGTGAAATTTACAATAAGAAATCGTATATTACAGGCACAATATTCTGCTTATTCCTATATCAAGAATGCTGGAGTGGATACATTTCTGGTTCTGACAATCTGCTGAATGTCTCTCTTCACTCTTCAGTCCTCATTATCTAGCAAAGCCTAAAGGCCAATAAAAGAGAAAGAAAGAAAGAAAAGAAAAGAAAAGAAAGAAAACAATAATAACCGCAACTTTTATTAGTATGCAAATGGCAACACTGTTTTAGTATTTAGACAAATTAAATACAAATAGACACTGTTAAAGTCCTTAGGCAACATGACAACCAGGACAACCATGACAACCATGACAACCATGCCTTAAACTGGTTTGCCAACTATCTGTTAAATCGATCACATGTGTCAAATTGGCAGGGGCTTCTTCCTCTTTTTGTGTCCAAAGGAGTACCCCAGGGCTCCATTTTAGGCCATATTTTAATCTCTATTTATATTAAAAAATCTTTGTGTTGCTCTTTAAAATGTCAAATGTTTCAAATTTTATGCAGATAATACGGGGCTTTACTGTTGCTCAGCCTCACTGGAACAGGCCATCCAGTCTTTACAATCTGCTCTCTCCGTGGCGAAGTCTAAATTGAATTTCCTAAAACTAGTACTGAATTCAGATAAAACTAAAGCTATGGTATTTTGTCATAGCTGTGCATCAACAGAGGGTATTCCCCTGATTAAGACCTCTCAGGGAAACTCTATTGAGTTGGTCAAAATGATAAATATCTTGGTTTCATTTTAGACCAAGGGCTGTCTTTTAAAGGTCATATGGAAAAAATTGTTCCATAAATTGAAGGTAAAATTTGTATTATTTTATCATAATAAAGCCTGTTTTACTCTGGAAGCTCAATAACATACAGTATCAGCCACTTTTATGTCTGCTATTTATATTAATGCTACCGCGAAATGTCTTAAATCCCTGGACACCATATATCACGATGCTCTGAGATTCACAGCAGGTTGCAGTAGGCTCACCCAACATTGTGACTTCTATGTCAGAGCTGGGTGGCCTTCTCTGGGTGCAAGGAGGTTCACGCATTAGATGATTTTAGTTTAGAAAATGTTATGTAATTGTGCCCCCTCCTACTTGTGAGCAATGGGTCCTTATGCCCTGCGCTCACACAATATGCTCCGCCTAACAGTGCCCCATGTAAGGACTGACTGGGGAAAGAGAGCGTTCTCTTAGAGGCGCTCTTTAAAAAACTGTGCTTTTAAACGCAAACTTTGTTTTATTTGTTCTCTAATGTCACCCTTGTAAAAGAGGTTTCTTATCTGGTTAAATAAAGGTTAATAAATAAATACAAATACAAAGATAATTATTTTTCATTATAAGCCATAATATTGGCCAACAACAATCTAATAATAGACTTTCCAAAACTGCACAACTAAGTTATGTGTTTTTACCCTACAGGTATATAAGTGAGTACAGAGCAGTGGGAAAATACAGGGGGGAGGTGACACCAGTATTTTTACTCAAGCCTTGAATGCTGGACAATACGGATCACTCAAATGTGCTTGAATAAATCAAAATATAACTCTGAGTAAGATAATGATAATGAAACAATGTTATAACATGGAAGATATAAAAGTACATTTGATGTAATAGGTCCTATTAAAATAGGACCTATTACTGACTGCTGTATTGTCACTTAAAGTGTAAGTGATGTACAAACAATACCTGTGCTCAAGTTCCTATGTTTGTGAATTCTGTTCATTGACAATGGCAATAAACCTTTTCTGATTCTGATTCTGAACATGGGTCTGTGCATATTAATATATTTGAAATCTGTGAATAATGTGTACTCAGGACATTATCCAGAGTATGGACCATCATAATATGATAAACTGAAGCGACAGGGTGGAGCACAGTTCACCAGTCACCATGGTGACGCAATGCACACATTAGCAAACACAACTTGATACGTTTTTAGATGATTTATTGACCTTATTCCACCCTCTTTTCCCTCTTTTTGCCACGGATCAGCACTTCCGTTGTAATCGCACTTTCGGTCGAGCGGGAACTCCATTCTTTTAAGTGGAGAATGAGGGAAAGGTCTTGCCACTAATATATAGGCAAGATATACTATAAAGTAGGTTGATTTGTGTAAAATGTCCAATGTTCATGTGACCAACAAGACAACAATGCACCAATTCCTTGGGTAGCCTGAAAACAGCTTTTTAGTTTGTGGAGAACTAATTTTCTCTTTAAGTCCGCAGCCCTATGTTATGACGGGCTTCTGGAATAAGGTGAATATATCTATATAACACAGAGTTTGTAATCAATATGACACTGTATGGTTCAATTTAGGTGTGACTAACTGAAATCAGTTAGCTTTTGACTTTAATGTAATTGAGAGAAATGTGAGAAATGTGAACAGGGCAAATCATCTCACCTGTTATAATTCAAACTAAGCAAGTTCTTTATGCTCAAATAGTATCAATCAGCTAATGTTTACGTCATCACATGAAAGAAGAATTTTGAAGAGATATGTGCGGTCGGTCACCTGCTGTTGAGGCAGCAGTAGATGATGGGGTTGTACATGGTGGAGCTCATGGCCAGCCACAGCACGCTGAGGTAAACCTGCTGGATGTACTGCCACTTGCTCAGATCTTTCTTCAGTCCCGTCACAATGAAGTAGATGTGGTAGGGCAGCCAGCAGAGGGCGAAGGTCACCACCACAATTATCATCATCTTCACCACCTGATAGAGGGACACACACAAGAGATAACTGCTAATCAAACACTATACATGAACACTAGGCCAGGAAAACTGCATAGAATTACAGCACATTGAGCATTTAATCAACCACGACCACATCACACTAAAGGGTTGGATAAGAAATCCTTATTGGGCAAATTCCGATGCCAAACGGACAAAAGCTGACAAAATTGTATCCCCTAGAATTACAGTTTTCGATCTGGTTTAGATAAAGCAGGAAACAATTAAAAAAAAAAAAAAAAGACGCATATACTTCCTTTTTTCTTTTCCCTCTTGAAGTCACCACAGTCTCCCTGTTTTTGTCTGCCTACTAAAGCCTGGCAAACTTAAAAGCGGTCCACTGCATAATACTAACAAAATTGTTTCTCTTGCCCTCTGAAAGGAATGACACATTAAAACATACTTGTAAATTGTTAACAAGGAAAGGAAGTAACATTGATGGGTTGATTGGAAGTGCCAATACCTTCCATCTCTACCTTATTTACTTCTGCTGAATAAAAAAGTACCTATGGACTGAATAACAGATGTGTACAAATAACGGGGAGGTACAAGTACTGCATTCTCTGTTATGACCTGCCAATTGAACTGGCCATTCTTACTACATATGTTTTGTTGTCTTACCTTCCTCTTAGCCTGGAGCTGTCCATGGTAGTTGTCAGATGAATCACCGGGAATCTCACCTCCCCAAAGTGTCACGCCCACAATTGTGTACGTGATGGCCATGATCACTAGGGGCAACGCGTACACCAGAACGGTCACAATGATATGATACCTGCACAGAAATAGCACATAACAGAGGAGAGAGATCATTTTTAATTAGCTGATGGGGGAAGTCTGCTGAGAGGTCTGCTTGAGATTGTACCGTATCGTAGTAAACAATTCCTTCAGATGCAGCACATCAATGAGACGCAATGGGCAAATGTTTTTCGAGACAGATTTTTACTTTGAGCTCTTTTTCACAACTAGTTTGCAAACTAATTTGAAACTAATTCATTGTCATTTAGTAAGGAGAATACTAAATGACAACATTTCCAGACCTTGTGGTTAAGGGGTGAATCATATATGTATACGTATACAAATATGAATTCACAAAAGAGAGAAAATACATCAAAATAAAATCAAACTTCATCATTGTCCCAATTCATTTTTTGGGTTATTTAACTAATAGTGTCACACTTTGGTTGGTGGGTCATTTGCCAAGTTTTTCATTTGATGCTTTGTTTGTACATCGTGTTCAAGTTTGTTTTTTATCCTGTTTGAATGGGTTTATATCTTCCATAAGAAATGTCTTATCTTAAGATGGAGTTGTTTTACACACTGACACTCACTGCCGTAGTACCATATGCCCAAGACAAATTTTCTTCTGGGTCATAAAAGTATGTTTGTATTAGTATTTGTACTTGAGTATTATTACTTTTACTATTACTTTGTTAACAGATGTCCTTTCTACTCCTGATTCTACATTATAAAAAATGGGTTTGTTACTTTTTTAATCTGCCCCTTCCAAAGCCAGCATGCACTTGTGTGTGTTGCCGTAGAAAGGATTAGTTTTGAATCTTTCACTTTCAGCCTTGCGGCACAGACATTCGCACGACTCTCTGGAAGAAATATAAGCCAAGTGGCATGAACACATGAAGAAAAGTGAGAGCTGGATGACTGGAGCGAGGCATAGAGCGGAGAGAGTAGGAGTGTGCTTTCATGCGGGGGGTGCGCTGCAGCGGTGCAGATAAATTGATAAACACTGAATGATATTTTAGTTGTGTTTGGCTGTGGTGATATCACAACTGCCTGAGTCCTGAAAGAGACAGAAATATAATGCTTTAGGCTCTTCCTGGTAAATAAGGATAACCAACCCAAAACATGCACCTCCAGCGAGGTGGTCCTGACCAAGCTGAACTCAAGGTTTGAAGATGGGTCCCTGGGGCGCTGCACTGACTGCGACCACCACTGCTCTTGAGGAGATGCCCCGCCTCAGTGGCATTGCACACATTTCCCTACATACTAAAAGTACTATATATATATATATATATATATATATATATATATATATATATATATATATATATATATATATATAGACACACACACATACTATGGCTATACTAATCTAAACTGATCTGATAAATGTCGCCAGAATGCTAGCGAGGTTGTTGCACAGGCTTTTTATTTAACTTTCATCGTCAAGAGGTAAGAAACAAAATGTAGTAACAAATACCTTTTCCCACTTGATTATTGTGTCCGATTATATGTTAATTAATTAGTTATAAAGCAGGCTCGTCAACTGTATGTTTTTTTTACATTTACGATGTATACATGTAATGCAAAGGTTAGGTGGAGTTTCAGCAGTACTTTTACAGAGTAATTTTTTAGACAAGTACTTGAATCTTTAAGGTTACAGAATAAAGCTTCGTTCTCACATAAAGGCGTCCTTAGCTCTACGAGGCCAGGCCACGTAGCACAGTGTCCGATTAGGCACAGTGATTGTGGTGGAGTAGAAGCACAACGGGAAGGCCAGGGCCACAGCCAGACTCCATATGACCACGATGATGCATGTGGTAGCCTTAGCCGACAGGCGGGGCTTTAGCGGGTGGATGATAGCCATGTACCTGTAAGCACAAGAGCACACACAGCCTTTTAGTTACACCAGGTTTCTATGTCTACAGTAGACATGGCAGACATGTAAAGGTTCATTCTCACTTCTCACATAATGTTCTTCATGTATGGACAATATTAGTTGGCGAATCAAACCATCAAAACTATCTATATATTTTAGCTTATTTAGCTGTGCATATGACTTCTTTTATGTCTTAAACTGTTTTGTAATTTCTGTCATGCCTTTGTGAATTCAATACATTTTTTCCTGTTGTGTGAAGCACTTTGAATTGCCTTGTGTACAAATTGTGCTCTACAAACAAACTTGCCTCGCCTTGCCTTGCCCATGCATAGGAATAACACAAAGAGACAGCAAAACCGTTTTTTTATTCCTGTTGATTCCACTTTTTTAAATGTGCACTATATGTCCCAATTTTTTTGTAGAGGTAGAGGAGAGTATTGCATTTAACATCTGTATCTCCAAGTCACCGGGCCGAGTTAAAGGTCAGATTTGCGGCAGCGCCACTCACAGTAAGAAAACATGCTTTTCAAAGTATTAAGAGCAATCAAAACACCTGTAACATGCCGCATTTACAATCTTGACGATTTAATAATGTCAGATAGTAGGCGGGGCCAGTGTAACTCTATGGAAGATTCACTATTTTTGAAAGAAGTATCTAAAATAGAAATCCAACAATGTTGAACCTGAAAAATTTCATGTTCATCTCATGTCTTAAAGTCTATTCAAACTGAGAACAAAACACGCCTTTAGAGCTGAATATGATGATTTCATTGATGTTGTTTTTTATTATTGCTCAGTGTTTTATGTTGCAAACCTTAACGTTCCTATATTTGTGAATTTCTGTCATCAATGGGAATAAACCTTTTCTGATTCTGATTCTGAATAATAGCACTCCTCTGAAAAAAAATGTATTGTCACTTTTGTTTACTTATGCCGACAGAGAAGACATTGTGGCAGTGTTTGTTTCATGTGGATAGGTCCAGTCATTACAGAGATATTTACCATAAACTAAAAAAATCAAGACAAAATCTGCAATGTGACTGTTAAATCTCAGCACACAACCTATCTAATAATTGCAAAACTATGTTTAGGGGTTAGCCTAACCCTAACCCTAACCTAACCTAAACCACCTACCCATTTAATTCAACACTGTTGGGGGTAGGTGGCATTCCAGGCAAATAAGTAACATTACAGTAACAGGAGACAAACAAGGCAGACTCATCAGAAAAGTTACATAGTGCGCCTTTAGATATTTGTCAATTCAGTAAAGATGACTATAAAGTGGAGAGAGTTTGATCTTGAACATGTTACACTTCTTTTTATTTCTAAATGTTTCTTAAATAATAATGCCAAAGGTTAAATACCGAAATATTACAGCCAAGTTGGTATTCCTTCTCAAACACATGTTGGTCCCAAGTCAGACTTTTGAATTGTTGGGAACTTATGTGTTCCCTTTTTGTCGTAAAAACTCCTAAAATATGAAAGCTGCAACTGTATTTACGACTTGTTCAAGTGTGGTTTGGAGCCATGCTGGACCTTTGCACGTACGAATCGATGTGATGCTGGAGTCATTTTTCACTCTAACTTTTAATAGAATCATTTGTCATATTTCAGAAAATACTCTCACGCCCACAAAGCATATTATTTTTTTTCAGTTCTGCACACATCAGTGATATAGTTGTATAGTGTAAGGTGAAAATGTAAGTTATATAACCGTGCAAGGATCCAACTTGACTGTCCCACTGTACCCATTTACCCAACATTCAGTGCAGCTGTGAGTAAGAAGGATATGCATTTAATACCCATGGCCAAATCAAGCCATTGCACACTGTGAGGGCAGATGATTTGCAGTGGCGTCCCCATGGAAAAAAAAGTCTAATTCAAAATCTATTTCACTTGCATGTTGTCAGTGCCGGTCGAGCCCACCTTTTATCAGGCGTGTCAGAGTGTTGTTCGAGGCTACATCTGTTCATGCCTGTGGTCTGAAGCAATAACATTAAAAACATGAGGCTTGACATGCCCTCTCATTGATTTTTATTGATCTCTCGTAACAAGAAGTATCGCCTCCCACTGACGGGCACTATTCTAATGCAAGTGGGGGAATGCCAAGTCTGCCAGCATAACATTTCTCTAAGATCCATCATTTTGAGTGCATCTGAGTGGATGGTAATTCATCCCACGTCTTGTTTATACATCTCACTTATTTGAAACATTTGAACACGCTAGAGTAAAAAGTAGAGGACGATAAATCCAGAGACAGGCTATTTTAATTTTACTGCACTTTTACAGCACTGTTTCCAATTGAATTCCTCCAAAAGGTTTATTGGATTTCTTTTAGTGCTGTTCTGAGATATGCTCATGTTGGAAGAAGCCGTGCACTGCAGTAATGGAAAGTTTAGTAAGGGAATCTCCACAAATCAATAGTAGCCTAGCCCATAAAGATAACTAAGTTCCAATTTTCGTGCAGGAGAAGATGGCAGAGCTGCATTGAGATCAACTTTTAGCCGGATATAAGTAATGAAATAAAAGAATGAATTACCAAATGTGTTTGAAAAAATATGTCACTGCAGAGGCTTACGGAGACTGATGGTGAAGAGGAGGTTTAAGTTTATGTGTTTTAAGATTGTTTTTTACGAAGGCAAAGGTTGTTTCATTTCTGACGTTACCGACTCACGTTAGCGATGTGTGAGAGAACGGCGGCTGGAAAAGGTTGGACGCGCGGATTAGCAGCCACACTTGCATTAGCTGTAGAAGTTTTTTCCCCCAATTTTTTAATTTTTATTATTATTTTACACAAAAACTTGAAACTTGCATCTGTGCTAATTTTTCCTGCACCTGCCACTCCAATCACCAGCACAATCATAATCAGACTAAGAAGATGGGTGAAGTGTCTTGCTGAAGATCAGAATGGCAGTTTGCAAACAGGTAAATCCGTCAAACCTAACAATTTATTTTTTTTTAAAGCTGGTTCACGCTCCACCGTTCATCATATCCTGAAACTCTGCAGTGCCGCCTCCCGCTGAATATGTGTCTCTATCTTTGTCCCTTTATTCTGAACTATTTGTGTGGCATTTACCCTCAGCCTCATCAGTTCTACAAATGGCAGATTGTGAATAGCCCATTTCAGACTCAATCACCAGTGTGTCTGAGCGGCGTGTCATCCATCGCACTTACACAAGAGGACGCACACCGGACAGAGCCGAACTCAACAATAGTGCAATAAAGATTGATTGGGTTCAGCAAGAGCACCGTTACAAATATCCATTTCCATTCAGCGTCCACGTCCCAGAGGTGTCAAGTCTGGATCGTATTCTGTTTACCTGACTTTAAAATGCACACATTTGCTTTGGAATTAGTTAATGTCAAAGATATAATTGTTATTCAAGCACATGGAAACATAATTACCCTTGTGAGTTCTTTCATTAAGGGTTCAACACATTCTAATTTGCGGATAACCAAAAAACAACAGGAAGCTTTGCAAAGGTAAACAGACCCATCGGCAATCCCGGAGCCACAAATTTAAAATAGTATCCTTTTTTTTTCTTCTTCTTCTTTTGCCTTTTTGTACAAGGTAATTTAGACTATTTCTTAAAGGGAGTGTTATGTGCTTTATATGCAAATGAGTGTAAGTGTAAATGAAAACAAAAAACAAGCCTAGGTTTGTATGTTGCGTTAGATAATAATATTAAAAGTCATTTTTGCTAGAATATACCCTATTTCTGATGTATATGGAAGAGCCATTGATAACGTTCATAAGACATTTGTGGATTAAATTGAGCTTTCATGACCCTAGTTTGAATTACCTTGCTTGAAGATGAGTAGACTTATGTTCTCTCTGTTATTAAGCAAATCCATGTATTTCATCTCCAGTTCATTTTATGTGAGAGTTTAAGAGTACTAAAGTGACCAGATATTTAACACTCAACATACAAACAACAACAAACAAAAACTATGCTGCCCTGCTCCAATCTTACTGCATGGAATTAAATTATTCAAAGTTCCACAAGTCCTCCTCTAATTAAAAATGTATCATATTATTTGTTGGTTGTCATGGCAGAGCATTCAAATGTCGTAAAGGTACATGGACGCTCCAAATGTGAGTGTGCACAGTACTTGTTTAGATAAATGGAAAAGTCATAACTAAGCAGACTAAACTGTGTATGAACAGTAGCTTGGCAGTGATAAATTCCTGTCCACATGCCGTCTAAACACTCTCCATCATCTTCATCTTAACCATAACAGAGATGAGAGCTGCGACACAAGGGGCTCGGCACAGAGCACACAAACCAATGTCAAGAGCTGGCTCCTCTTTTAGATAGATCTAAAATAGACATTCTTTAGGATGGGCGAAGCGCACATCCACAACTTTTCAATACAAAACAATTCGAGTACAAGAACAAAAGGGAACGTAAAGCACGTATTGTCTATATTTGCAATAATGATTGCAGCATTGCACGAGACATATTAGATTATATATATAATATATATAAATATTGTTTTGGAAAATTAGAATATACATTTTTTTCACATTTTAGGCTACATTTTTGTTGTTTGTTTGTTTTGGTCAAAAACAAAAAACAAAAAGTGCTCTACATCCAAGCACATAACAAGATAACAAATGTGTTATTTGACCAGGTGTAGGCAGAAGCCAAGGCTTATTATGCCCACCCTTCTCTCCAACTCTCACGTTGGTGGACATTTGTCATATTGTAGTACACACCAGCGGACAATTCATCAACAAAAACTACAAAATACTGGACAGGACGCTCCCAATAAAACAAAAGTATCATGTACAAGCACTCAAATTTTCACAACAACACAATGCATTTTTATTCTGCAAAATATTTTTTCAATAATTATTTTCTTAAAGATACTTTTAAACTGAAATAAATAAGTGGCTTTTTTTATTTCATCGCAACAACTGTTCCATAATATAACTCCTTTACTTGATAAACAATGTTCCCTCAGCGTCGTTCTCACATAAGGTCTGTCAAACATACACTTTCCCCTTAAATTATATTTACTTTCTCTCTGTGTAAACTTTGTCTTCAATGATATAGGGATTTGTTTATAATTGACTATATACATAAACTTAGCAGTATACAGATCTACCAAGTCATAGAACTTTAAAAGCTTTGATTGTATAACAATGCAGTCCATATACCCTTTATTTGACACTTAAACTTCGACCAAGACATTTACAGGCTCATTTTAGCACATTTCGATTAAGAGTTATAATATTGTCGGACTGTCACTCTTGTCCACCTATGATTCAGAAGTCCAATTACACTTCGGAATACAATGCATTTTAAAATGTCATTAAACAGGTTTATTTATGTGTATTGTACTCAGAAGGTGTTCAAGCTATTTCATAGAGTTTTACATCATTTATCCAGTTGGTATTCAGGAACAAAACAAAGGGATCTGAAAGCTGTTTCTGAAATAAGAAATGCCATGCAATAGTTCACACTTTCAAAGACAGCATTGCTATTCTCAATGTTGTTTGACTTTCAGAAGGGAAGACATGAGATCCGAGACTTAAAGTGCATATGAAAGGTTTCTTCTTTTTTGTGACTTGGTTTGGTGGGACAGTACCTGTGGTAAATACTTATCATAGATTTACATTAGTCAAAGCGCTATTTGTGAAGACAAAAAAAAAAAAATCACAGGAAGTAGCACTTCTTAGTAGCAGTTCTTAAAGGGATCCCTCCGTCCACGTAATCAATAAGCGACATTCTATTAAAAATGCAAGACGACTTACACTCATTTAGCAAACTAAAAGTGTCATCTGATATTATCCTTTGTCAAATGCTGTGGCTTGAAAAGGTATTCATACTTCTGGAACTTCATGTCACAACCTCAAACTTAAAGTTAAGTTTGTGGTTGTGCAGTGTGCAGAAGTATTCAGGCCCCCTGAGTCAATACTTTATGAAACCACGTTTCTCTGCAATTATAGCTGCAAGTCTCGTACACCTACAAACTGACATTTTTGCCCATTCTTATTTGCAAAACAGCTCAGTCTGATTTGATGGAGAGCGTATGTGAACCGCAGTTTTCAGATCTTGCCACAGATTCTCAATTGGATTTTTCTGGACTTTGACTGGGCCATTCTACCACATGAATATAATTTAAACCAGTTAATTGTAGCTCTGGTTTTATGTTTAGGGTCGTTGTTCTGCTGAAGGTGAACCTTCGCCCCAGTCTGAAGTCTTTTGCAAACAGCAACCGGTTTTCTTCCAAGTCTGCCCTTTATTCGGCTCCATCCATCGTCCCATCAGCAGCTTCTCTGTACTTGCTGAAGAAAAGCAGCCCCACATTATGATGCTGCACCACCATGTTTGACATTGGGGATGGTGGGTTCAGAGTCATGTGCCTTGTTAGTTTTCTGCCATATATAGCATTATGTTTTTAGGGCAAAAAGTTTAATTTTTCTTCCACATGTTTACCGTGTCTCCCATGGCTTCTGGCAAACAGCAAACAGGACTTCTTATGGCTGTTTTTCAACAATGGCCTTCTTCTTGCCATTCTTCCATAAAAGCTAGATTTGTGTAGTGCACGAGTGTAGTGTAGTGGAACTAATAGTTCCTCCACCTGAGCGGTGTATGCAGCTCCTCCAGAGTTTCCATGGGCCTCTTGGTGCATCTCTGATCAGAGCTCTCCTTGCTTGATCTGTAAGTTTTGGTGGACGATCATGTCTTCTTGGTTTGTAGTTGTGTCATACTCTCTCCAGATCCATATGATGGATTGAACAGTGTCTGTGAGATGTTCAAAGCTTGGGAAATCTTTTTACAGTATTAATTAACCCTGCTTTAAACGTCTCCGCAACATTATCCCTGACCTGTCCGATGTGTTCCTTGGACTTCATGAGGCCGTTTGCTCCACAACTTTCTCTAAACAAACTTCTGTGGCCTTCACAGAACAGCTGCATTTATACTGAGTTTAGATTACACACTGGTGGACTCTATTGAATTATTAGGCCAACATTCAATCATTCAGCAATCATCAGGAAACTTCTGACAGCAATATGCTGCACTCATGGAAAAGAGACAGAATACTTTTGCACACTGCACTTTTCAGCTTTTGTTTTTTTTTTTTAATGGAATGCAATTTCTTCCACTTCACATTTGTTTGCCACTTTGTTATTGTTTCATACAAATGCCAATACAGTTTATTTAAGTTGTTGCTAGGTAACTGTTGTGAAATGATGGTGATCTCAGAGCTCAGATTTTCCGAGCTTCGACTTGAACATTTTCACTTGGAACATCCATCCAACTCGGAATTCAAACCTCCTCCTAAAATTTCCGAGCTCGAGTTAGAAAATTGAACATTGTTGCCCCCTGCGTTTGGTGAAAGACAAACACCACAGCTTCATTAGTGGTACTTGTGTTATTTTACCTTTAGTTTCTCTCTATTGTTCACTCTCACTGTCAAACACATTTCTATAAACCGGAAAGGTAATAACAATAATTGATTTAAAATTATCTGTATTCTGGCTGATTATAGCAATTTCATAGTTTTTATAACTTGATTGAGTCGTTACTGTAATATACTGTCATTGTTTTTCCGACTTGATCTGACTAGATCACAGAAACTCAGAGAAAACGTGCTGCTTCCACTGTCCAACCTGAAGTACATTTATAAACTGTTCCAAACGCTCAACCTTAATCATGTTCACTATGTTTTTGTGAAATGTATCGTCTAGTTTTAGTATAGTTTTAGTAAGTATAGTTTCATTCATTTCAAACATTTTGCAATATTTCCCACTGGCTGGTCCTGTTGGTGCTCATTTTGTGGACCTGTTTTGCTTGGCTGCAGTGGAACATGCCTGTGCCCACTGCAGGCCTCACTCTGACCAGAGGCAATGAGATGTGCTACATGAGCTAAAGTGTACTGTTGTGTAACACTCCTAGTACTTCTACATAAATCATGCCCCATACCGTGCTAAATAACAAATAGACCACATGAAAGAGCACAATTATAGACACAACATAAATGTCGAACATAAGAGACAAGGAAAACATTTACAATTATTCTGCAGGAATAGCTCTTGTATGAAATGATCATTAAAGTGGTTAAGGACAGTGCAGGGGTGGGCGATGTTGAGGAAAATGAATATCTAGTATTCCAATAACGATAATGATAAAATGTCAGTTCAAAAGTAATGTTTTAAAACCTGACTTTACACTTATTAGTTCAGGTTTAAATATCAGACAAATGTGAAATGTCTGTAAAAATGTATCACAAAATATCACCTTATACCCTTATTTGAAAATTTACAACTAAACTTTTTTTTAATTTTTAGTTATAATCAGCTCTTTTGTTACATTTATTACTATAAATATTACAATTCCTATAAACATTTTGCATTACATTTTTCAAAACAAAATTCACAATATTATCTAAATTTGTGTATATTGCCCACATCTAGTTCATATTAATACCGCAAATACAGTGTAAATATGCCAGATTATATCTTAAGTGCTCATTTCCATTGTTATCATTATTATTATTATTATTAGTTTATTTAAAAAGGGACAGAACAGAGAGCATTGCCGCATATAAAATAGTAGCCAATGCCATGCCCATAGGCCATCTAGCCAAATGCTAATTTGCAGACCTGGTCCATGACATTAAAACAGACAAAAAGCAATAACATATACATACAACATGCAGCACAGTAGACATTTTTACGAAACTACACATTTACAATGGTTTTAGTGTTCACAGGCCTGATTTAACTTCAGCCACTGCTTCAGTTTGCTGTTAAACTGGTTCAGATCTGTGAGGGTTTTCAGTTGGGCAGGTATAGTGTTCCAGATCTGTGAGCATCTGTTTTCATTTTGATCAAATAGCGCCGTTATTTTAGGGATTAAAATGTACAACCAAATTCAAATCTAAGATTTAAATTGCAGGCATCAACAAGTGATTTTGCATCTACTTCAGAACAAATTTAGAAACTCGTTTAACTAGCTGTTAAATGCTTACATATTATGTATATGTCATCTCTGCTTCATCAAACCCTGCAATGCATACACTGCTGTTATTTAATAGTTCCTAAAATATTCAAGTGCATTATAAGTATAATTTGCAAGTCTCCCATAATTAGTGGCTGAGGGTAATTTAGTCATTACAAATATGTTTGAGGCACTAATGACTCTGCTTGGCTCCCATTCTTCAGCACACAGCCTAATTGTATTAAAATAATGAAGGCCCAATTAGTCACAGAGCTAATCCTTACAGTGACGACAAGCCCAAACTATATGACTAAAACGTTTTTTCTTGCTTCTTCTGCACACACTGGACTGCAGAGAAGGCACTGCTTATAAACAACATCCCAAACTCTAACCCCGTGCCATTTCAAGCCATCAGCGCCAGAGACAGCATCATCCATTCGGAGGTCAGGAGAAGCACGACCTGGAGTTACATTTGCGTCATGTAGGGCACGCCGCTGCTCTCTTTGTCCGTATACCAGCAGTGACACGATTATACCGACACATGCGACCGAAAATGCACATATAATGGTAAACAGGAGACAAAAATGAGCCTGGCCGGAGGAGGTTGTGTCAGAGAGAGGAGCGGTGCACACCTCAAACCAGCAGTTTCGTGAGGACAGAGAGAGCGAGGCTTTCATCATGAGCAGCTCTAATCCCTTCAGCGGAACATCATGACAACGGACCAGTGATCAAGAGCATCAGATAGAGACAGCAAATTACATAACGCAGGCAGACCAGTGGTTTTCACAGCAGAGGAAATTGTTTTTTGTAGCCCTCTCAAGGCAGCATCTTGAGCGTGTTTCATTTTTCAGGGTAAAGGTATATCTGCAGGGTCGCTTATTTGCTGTTTTTGGTTTGCCTTTCCAATGAAGATCATACGTCTATCTATATGAAATTGAATCATAAATAATCATTTTAAAAAAACATCTGTTTAAACCAAAATGTGTTCTAGACCGTCTAGTATATTTGTTATATATTGTTTGTGAAAAAAGCAGATATTTATAAGATTTTTTTCTTAAATTAGCTAAATTACATGCAAAATTGTGCACGGTTGAAATAAATCATAACAAATAAATACTCCAAGATGCACAGTAACACAACAACAATCTAAATATAGAAAAAACTACCAACAACCAGACTTTTGATAAGCTGATAACAGAATTGTACTGGAACACATGGCAGAGGAATCAGTCTTTTACAACTTTAGAATCCACTGAGAGAAAGCAAAACAAGTGGATGAATGTGAGAGGAATAAAATGACAAATGAGTGCATGTGACAGAGCAGAGGAGCAGAGCAGCAAGTGTGAAAAGTGTTGAGGGTTTCTTGGTGCGACAGACAAATAAGGACTATGACTAATCTACGCTATATATAACACTGCACAGGATGTCTGCTTATACTCAGGGGCATCTTTTTTATCAATCATCCAATCAGTCAACATTGATTGATGAAGCATTTATTGACACTGAATGGGACAAAAGTGCTTTCCAATATAATTCAATGACCATCCAGAATCTATACTACCAAGCCATATTTATCTTAGGCGTAAACCGTAACCTGCGGCTACACGCTGAGGTGACACGTTGACGTCATGGAAGAGGCAAGGTCTCCCTGCGCAAATATGAGAAATGCTAAAAGGATTTTGGGTTTAACTGACTGGATTATTGTAGCTATTTGCAGAGGAGGGAGTCTTGTGATTTGCTGCATGCTAAGGCCCAAAAACGTCACAGAGAAATGAAACATGCTGAATAGTTAGTTAAATTGACGATTGCTTGATTTTTATCCAACAAGACCAACAATAATGGATCTGTTTCACTGTAAGTTTCCACGGCCACATTCAGTGTAGTTGAAGAACAGAAAAAGGACATTCAGTTCCTTTGGATATTGTTTTAGGGAGACATTCTTTTCAAACATTCCATCAGACAACATCTTTATTGGGTGAACTTCTCCAGGTTTGACTTTACACACTGAAAACAAATAAACTGAGTGTCACAATTGACTCACAATATGCATATGAATAAGTATACCTATCAGCGTGAATGGAGTGTGTATTTATAGATTTGAGTAAACGGTTTTGCAGGGATGAGATGGAAGCTCCCCTGAGAGTTCACGCATATCACAAGCAAAGTGATTATCCACGCGTACACGGTATGGATCAGCAGGGAAGAAATCACTTGGGACCAATAATTTATGAACAAAACACGGTAAAGATGCAATCACAAAGGAAAGTTCTTTCAATGAGATTAAAAGAAGGTCAGACATAAAGGCTTAAGACCAGGAACAGTCTGGAGAGCTGGTAATACAAGTACAGTTATATTAAATGTACAGTTGAAATGCATCTGTTTCCAAAAAATCCCACTGAATTATGGTACAGAAAACAAACAAAATCCATTGAGTTATAGTCTTTAGGTGTGGAACGTTATTAGAGGTACAGTGTTTGTCATCGAAAGAAAGATTAAATAAGAAAGTAGCAGAAACCCCAGAGGTGGGAGTTGCTCAGGAGTTGTCACATCTCGTAGCTTTTAAGAATGTGTTCTTTCGTCCATTTTGCTTTTAATGTTGACAACAACATGACCAAATATATCCCATATATAATGTAATTTGCTTCAGCTGCAGTATATATATCTTTTTTTTTAACTATTTGCTTTAAGATGACAAGAATAGGTCACGACATCCTCGAATCCCTATCGTTTGAAATTGAGCAGGTGAGAATTGTCAGGTAGAATTGACTGTTTAAGTGTCAGATTGCAGATCGTTGACCTCATAACAGTATAAATAAACAATAGAAGTCAAAAAGTGGTGCCAATATTCAACCCCAAAGACATGATTGTTGCCTGTTAAAGGACTTTAAACCATACGATTAATATGACAACGTTTGTGGAGCCGATCCACAACTATTAATGGGAAGGAGAAACTTTTGTGGATTTGATTCGTTTATATTTCTTTCAAAAACAGTAAATCTCCTGCAGAGTTACATTGCAAGTCCTTTCTCCACCACCTGAGATGATGACAAATTCTATAACATCACTGCAAATCTATTGCTCAGTGAGAAGAAACTAAACCAATTCGTTGTCTGTATTTTATATGTTGGTACTGCTTCAAAGGGGCTTGGTCAAGCAGAGCCACCTGTTATAGAAAAGGCCATCACAAAGATATGGCTGACCCAAACCTCACTGACGATCAAGGACCGGACCGGCATATAAACAGACAATTGACATTCGGGCTTAATTTGAGACATATTTTATAGACTCTGGACTAAATGGGACTTTTATTTAGGACATGTTGTGTTGTAATTGTATTTATGTTTTGTCACACTGTGCCATTGGTGTTACTGCTATTATTTATTTATTCATTTATTATTCTTTTTTTAATTATTATTATTTTTGGTCCTGGTTTTTGGTCCTGGTTTCTGGTACAACAAAGGCTTAGCATTGGTGCATCACTATGACCGCACATCAAACACGTGTGAATGATTCATACTTTTCTCTCCTTTTTTTCCAAACAAAGGATAGTATTTTCCGTTTCTTTGGTGGAAGCAGCGTGCCCAATGCGAAGGATAAGAAAATAGATGTCCACAAAATCATGCGTGAAGCACTTGAGATGAAAGCGTTTTGATCATAGGGGCATTTCGCACTCGGCGTCAGAGCGGAGGTCTCTCTGTCCCGCTGATCATTGCAAGGGTCGTAACCTGAAACATATAGGTTTCTAATACTCCATATTTTGTGACACATTCGCTGGAAAGGAGTGCCATATTCGTATACATGTGAATGAGGATACATGTAGCAGGTCATTTCACTCAAAAGTTATTGCAAACAAACGCTCACCTGTCCACTGCGATCGCCGTCATGGAGTAGATGCTCGCAAAGACAGATGTAACGGGGAAAAAGTTGTGGAATTTGCAATAGGCTTCCCCAAAGTACCACACCCCGTGCGAGGCGTAGATAAAGTTTATGAGAGTGTTGAACGCGGCCATAGACGCGTCAGAGAAAGCCAGGTTGAGGAGAAAATAATTGGTGACCGTTCTCATGCGTTTGTGCGCGAGGATTATCCAGATGACGATAAGGTTCCCAAACACCGCCACAGCCAGGACGGAGCTGTACGCCACCGACCAAAGCGCCACGCGCCACGGTGGCTGAGCGAACTTGTTGGTGTAGTTCATTGTGGCGTTTGATTGATTTTGGGAAGCCTCCATTCTGTCGGTCCTTTCTTGGGATACAGCCTTGAAGATGTTCTCTACATGAAGTGTCTTGCGCAGGGAGTAGTCTGTGTCCTGGCAATCATAGCGCGCAGAGTGAAGTCACCCAGAAATGAGCATCTCCTCTCAAACCCCGCTATCGCACAGACCCGCTCCGCTCACTATACGACACAGAGCCTTTGCAGCGCGGGCGCCTGTTGAATGTGGCGGAGAGTGCACGGTTTCCCTGTAGTGGCTGCCGTTTGGAGCGGCGCGCATTGAGCACTCAGTGACGCACGGAGTGGCACAAATGGAGCCAGAGATTGATTGATTGATACGTCTGGCTGCTGTTTAAACGTGAATAAATAGCAAATGCCTCCCGCTGTGTGTTCCACTGTGGACCGTGCCTTTATCTTACTTTAAATGATCTGGCGATGGGAGTATTTACAGCCCGGGACAGGATATTGAAAGAGAACGAAAAGGCGGAGAAAGAAATGAAACTCAGAAGAATTTAACTATTAACTATTTCATGTAGCTTTCATGTTGCTATATGTCCAAAGCTGCTCCGTCAATTATCAACTCTTGCAGTGTTTCATTCCAAGAAGACGTTGATAATAATAATTTTATTTTTTTCATTTGAACAGTTCAGTTGGCAATTAAATGAATCAAGCAGTGCAGTTTGCAAAAAGCAAGATATAATAAAGCAGCAGCATTAGTATTCAATGTTATTGTTAATCTCACGTGCTTCCACAATGAGTGACCTTTTGATGTGGCACTGTATAATGTGTGTATTATTACAGTCTTAGATCATCCTCACAGGGGAACACCAGTGTACTCCAGGGTACTAGCTGGATTACTGAGCTGCTGCTGAATTGCCTGCGACTTCTTCCCCTCACTGTCAACTGCACTCACACAACCAATGGCACATGTCAAGTCTGTGCCCATTAAGCCTCCCACATGCACACAGAGCCTTCAGCTCCTCTTGTAACTGCAGTCTTCCTGGCTTTCCTGTCCAGCTTCCTGACCTGTGGGTGCGACGCCTGGTGAGTCTGGCCAATCCCACTCATTCACCTGCAGCAGCAACACCTTACCTGACTTTTTTGGGGGGTAAATGAGTGCCTTTTGTGTTTCCCGTACAAGCAGCACTTTGTGACAAAATTAAACCACTATGCGCTGCCTGCAGCATGAGATGAAGTATTTTATTTCTTCAACCTGTCAATCAGGAAGTAAGAGCCAAAAGCTTTAATTGGCTGCGCTTTGTAGGTCCACCCCAGTTTAATATCGCTGTGTGAAAAAAGCTGTTCTAAAGCTGTGCACACGCCGGAAAATGAATACATGTGAATATTCACAATGGGCCAATGGGACAGTGAGAGCCAGGGTTAGTTAGATTTGAATAGCTCCTTCTTTCGTGATTTGAAAATCAGATACCCCAGTTTTAAAAGGACCCACCTGCCAGCGCCTCCTGGTGTTACTTTGTGTTTTTTATATGGAAGAAAAATGCACTGTATTCTATAAAAGGTAATGCATTTGGTATATCATCATCATTTAGCTGTGAAAACAGTCTATTTAGTGTGTTTATTTGTCTTTTCCACAGAATGGCTTTTTGAAACCCCCCACATCTATCTTGTGTGTAATTTTAAATTCACTCCGTCACTCAGACTATATTTGGCCCTATACAAGGTCATCTTTGTGCCATCACTGATTGTATCTTGTGTTTAATTAATTAACAAACAGACATAAATAGTACAGAGCGGTTGTCTGGATTCACATGTGATGTGATGTACTTAAATGCATAATGTATTTTAGATGCATATTTTCTTCTTTTCTTTTACAATGAATGCCATTTGCTTTTTACTTTTGCAATGATATGGCTTCTTGCAGTCCTGCAGTATACATTTTTAAAGTCCCATTAAACCCTTTGTAACACACCTTTTGAAGTGTAAAATGATTCTTTGTTGTGGTAATAGCTCAGGGGGTTTCTAGAAGACATTTCCCTCTCTCTGTTTGAAATGTTGTTATGTTCTTGGACAAACCACACTTTACCTTTGTGTGTGATGGTTGTGTGTTTGAAGTGCCTTAGAATGATCTTTACAAGTCGGCCCTGGGACTGTTTTACCAATTATTGATGAATTTACGGCTACAAAGTATGACTGAGAGGTTAAATACATTACATGTAATAGGTTGTGTTCACATTCTAGACTTTGATGTTGTTATAATCTCAGATGGAGGAAACAGGCTAATAACTCAGAATCAGAATCAGAAAGGATTTATAACATAGGAACTTGTCTCGGCATTAAGGTGCAACATAAAACACTGAGCAATAATAAAACAACATATATTCAATAAAAATAAAAATAGGCATTACTATGTCCACAGATTACAGTTAAATTTACAGTTGCGAGTGCAGAAAGTGACAGTGCAGTGAGTGATGAATAGTTGCAGTTAAAGTGGCAGGTGTTTAAGAAGTGTTCATGAGTCCAACGAGGGAAAGAAACTATTCTTGTGGCGGGAGGTTCTGGTCCGGATGGACCGTAGCCTCCTGCCTGAGGGGAGTGGTTCAAATAGACCATGTCCAGGGTGAGAAGGGTCAGCTGTGATCCGTGTGAGGGGAGTGTTAATTCCAAGGTGAGAAGGGGCTTTGATCCGACCTGCTCGTCCCAGAGCCTGGAGACGTACAGGTCCTGCAGAGATGGAAGTCTGCAGCCGATCACCTTCTCAGCAGAACGCACAATGCGCTGTAGTCTCTGTTTGTCCCTGGCTGTGGCTCCAGCGTACCACACGGTGATGGAGGAGGTGAGGATGGACTCAATGATGGCCGTGTAGAACTGCACCACATCATCACTGCACTGGCAGGAAGTACATCCTCTGCTGGGCCTTCTTGATGAAGGAGCTGATGGAGGGCTCCCACTTGAGGGCCTGGGTGATGGTGGTGCCAAGGAAGCGGAAGGAGTCCACGGTGGTGATGGGGGAGACTGTCATTGTGAGGGGGCTGGGGGGCTGTGACTTTCCTGAAGTCCACGATCACAGTCTTCTGGGCGTTGAACTCCGGGTTGTTACCGCTGCACCAGGACACCAGCCGGTCCACCTCCCTCCTGTAGACAGACTCATCCCTGTCCGAAATGAGCCCGATGAGGGTGGTGTCGTCCGCAAACTTTATCAGTTTTACGGAGTCATGGCTGGAGGTGCAGCAGTTTGTGTACAGGGAGAAGAGCAGAGGAGAAAGTACACAGCCCTGTGGAGCTCCTGTGCTGATAGTCCGAGTGTCTGAGACATTCTTCCCCAGCCACATTGCACTGCCTCCGATCCGTCAGGAAGTCAGTGAAGTCAATTCTATGGGAGCGTCACTGTTTTTGAAAGAAATATCCCAAATAGAAATCCACAAATATCGAATCTTATCATTAATCTCCTGCTCCTTTCAACTGACAACAATACCTTTCAGAGTTGACAAATGGCACCACTTTCTGAGGCAATGTAAAAATGAGTTTTCACTTTTATTAATTTATGCTGACAGAGAAGATGTTGAACTTTGAAACGTTTTTTGGTTCATGTGGAGAGACATGAACCAAAAACCAGCAACAGTGAATTCTTGCAGTAAATTCTGAGCTGCCTCAAAACCCATTATATATATTGTAATATCAGATAACCTGCTCTAAATTATTTTATTTTTCTATTTTATTTTTTTTGTGAAGAATTTCTCTCAGTGAACATGTTCCTCAGAATGCACAGAGCTCTGCAGCCTTTATAAAATTACCATCAAAATCCCTCACTATGTTTTAAGATTATGCATTGCCAACTATACCCCAAATTGGAAATATGAGTCAAAGAAAAAAACAGTATGAAACTCATTCTCCATTTTGAAAGACAGATACCAACAAGTTTTACTTCTATACTGGATATATTCTATTTTCTGTGTGTGAGTCTTACTCTCACACACATAAAAATACTTCTCCCTAAGTTTTATCTATTTTTTTCCAGTAATGAAAAAAAAAATGTTTAAAAAAATCCACATTTGACTAATCTTAAAAAAAATAGACAATGAGAGTGGATAAGTGCAGCTTCCAAGGACTCTTGTCCAGACCCTGGCCAGGACCTTTTTTTGTTTGCATCAATCTGAATATTCGGTTTGTGCACTTTTTTGCTATTGTAAATTTTATTTTGCATAACTGTTTGAAAAATTACAATGATAACTGCGTTGCATGGTTGGTTAAATGGTTGAATTGCCCAAATCGATGAGAGTCATGCTGCATTTTGACCAGACAAAAGCAAATAGCTGCGTTTGAAACAGCAGACCATTTTTTGAAGTTTGAAACAACGCACCAAAACATTTGCTGACAACCAGACGATGATTAACAACAAGACAATAAATAATTTGCAAAAGTAACTGAAGAATTTGAAGGTTGAACTATTACTTTTGAAAATGTAAGTTCTGATCAGAAAAATGTGCTTGAGAAACTGAGAAAAACTGTAAAAGACTTTACAAAACAAATGAGCAAAAATAGACATGACTGGGCTACAAGATACTTTGAATGCACAAGTAGATCACTTACTTAGTGCGTTCTTTGCCCACTGCTGTGAGAGCGAGCTTCTTGAACAGTCACCATATGGACATCATTGACAACAATCAGCAGCATGGCGACAAACAATAGTTGTGCCGGGTATAAAATGCTTTCATTTGCATGTGAAGCACATTTTCTCTCAATGCAGTCCTGTTCTCTCACGCCTTTGAAGCCGCTGTCTAATGAGCTGCTGTATACTTTTGTTATGACACTGAGCTGACTGCTGTAATTGAATTATTGAGTGCTATTTTGAACATCATACCAAGGAAGGAACACTTTTGATCATATGTTTAGTATTTTTGTGATCGTTTTGATGACTTCTATTAGGCCTGTGCTTTGGGGCTGATTCTGCTGATAAATGCATCTGATCCCGTGACGTCAGAGCTACTTTAAAATACATTGGATCTGCAAGCGCTAGACCTCTACATTACACAAGCTGAATGGTGCAGCGTTCAGATCCACAGGCCCACAGGTGAATACTGCCATTGTGTCCTTGGGCAAGACACTAAAACTTGCTTTGCCCCCAGTGTCTGCGAACAACTGGTTAGTGAGTGAATGGGTGAGTGGTTCCTTGATGTAAAGCGCTTTGAGGGGCTTGAGGGTAGAAAAGCGCTAAATGTGACCCTTTACCATTTATTTACACAATGTACGTTTTACAAAGCTGAATTATGCAGATACGAAGTTATTTTCTTTGCTGTTTTGATTGTTCGGTGTCTCGGTTCCTGGCTGCACTGTCGACTCACTTGACTCCTGGTTTTCACTTGGGTTGCCTGTGGGTTTGGTTCTGTTCTAGTCCTGTTTTATTTCAGAGTTTAGTCTTAATTAAGATGCAGTGTTTGTGCAAGTCTGAATAAATACCTCTTAAGCCTGTGTTTGTGCAGGTGACTTGAGACGTGAGGCAGCAGTCGGTCTGGGTTCTTGCGACGTGTTGCAAACCCAGAGCCCTTTTTGTTCACAGCTCACCATGTAATTCTTGTTGGTGGGGTTGGTTGTTAAGGCAAATTATTTTAATGTTCAACAGCGAAATACAATTATTAACACTTTTTTTTAACGACGCATCACTTGTTTTCTGCCCATTCAATGTCACAATAGTGTCTATAATCGATCTAGTAACTAGTAACTAAATATATCACACCAAACACCAAAGTTCTCAATCTGACAGAAATTGACTGTATTTTTTATGAAAATGTGTGTTTTTAAATTAATTGGGCAAATTTTTTTGATTATTTACCTAAGTCCTAAGCCTTGATTTAACCTCTTAAAGTCTTTATGACCGGTTAGACTACACATTTCAATAAAACACAATTTTACTAAACATTGTGCCTTGTTGTCCCCAGTTTGACCATTTTTGTAAAGTTTAAAATGTTGTGATGAGCACAATAATGACATAGGTAACAGTTGTGGAATTACCTCTACCTAACAACCAGACTGGAAAACAAGATTCAAAATCCATATAAATGGCACAAAAAAATACGATTTGACAAAAAACACCATTATTGTCAGAAAATGTTGTCAATTAAGTGTAAATTGTCTCTGGCCACACTATTCCCTACATAGGGCACTATTTAGGCCTCACACCATTTTGAATTGGTGTTCAAATGAATAGCAGGTGAAAGACTAGTCGACTCAAAACTCCCCACAATGCACCTTGAAAAGTAGTGTTCAGTGATGGTCACTAGACCGGTCAATATAGCCCACAATGCACTGCGAGAGTATGAAAAACAACAGTGAACATCGACAGGTCTTTACACAACACGACTGAATGAAAGCAGATCGAAGAGCTCTTAAACGCACTGTTACGTGTCAAGTGCCGCTTACCTTAGCTTGAGATCACAGGTAAAAGTTGAAGAATCCAGTCCGTTTGTTGTTTAATTAGATCAATTACTTGTATGGTGATTATTTGTCCATAAATGTGTGCGTATCAGATGGATTTGACCAATATTTACTACAGAGATACATTTTTATCAGACTTTTGAAGACTTTTTTTCACTTGGACGCCAGAGTCAGAAAGTAGGAGGAAAGTAGTGCGTTGCGTGTCCGAATCGCTCTGTGATTGAGTGCTCGATATAGTCTAACAAATTATGCAGGACTATGAAGTGAATGACGGGTCAGGAGACGAGTGTGGACATTCGGATGGAGCCTCTGTGTTTTCAATGGCATGTCGCCTTTTGATGACATCACAGAGGGATTCCATTTAGAATTCAGCAGTTCTTCCTGTAATTTTAAACTTTTATTTTTCAAAATGTCTTTACAAACTGCAACTTAACAGAAGTAAAACTGTGACAAATATTTACCACACGTGCTATCCCACCAAACTACGTCATAAGTAGAAAAACAGCATATAGATTTTAACCTTTTGTTTTGACAGAATCTAGTAAATTGAGGCATGCACATTTTAGTTTTATATTACTGAAATGATACTTCGAAGAAGAAAGGGGATGAAAGAAATCAAGTACATTATATTTAAATATCGCAGTAATATCACAGATCATCACCATCACAGACTTTGGCCTTTCCAATTCAGGCTCAAAAGGTATTTATTCAGACTGGCATTTAACCCTATTTTGTATTTTGTACAGTTTTGTTTAATTGTTTACATTGTTTTAATATTGTTTTATGCTTTTTTATTGCCTCAATTTTCATCTCAAATCACTTCTGTCACCTTGAGTCTTGTAAAGGGCTATAAATAAGGATTGATTGGTAATATTGCCGTAATTAAGAGCCATCCCGCATATTCCGGCATTGTGTAACCTTACATACGGTCAGCATCGCAGTAGCTCATCTTCAGCTCGGTCAGCAGCTGCCTCTGTAGCTGGGGGAGTTGGACTCTCTCTGATCAATTTGACCATGGATTGCTATTTATTTTCTAATGAAAGCGTAGTGCACCTTAATTATTTCCTAATTAGACTCTATTCCAGGCATTACAGAGATGTTCCTTCCTGGAGTATCACGCATGAGTTTTCATTGTCACCCTTAGTCTTCAGTCTCCAGTGACAAGTAGCTCGACCAGACCAAATGGCAGGCTTATGCGTGGGTCAATTAGAGTAATGAGAGGGCATCATGCATGATTGACAGAAGCTCACAGTCGCCTCTGACCTCCCTCCTGAGCCAAACAATCCTAGCAGCCTCCCAGGCGGCTGCTGTGGGAGCACCAACACTCAGGTATTATTGTGCTGCTTAAATCAATGCCACTCCATTAGACCAGGCGCTGGGAAGCTTTTAACTATCTGTTTTAGATCAGGCTGTTCAGGGCCATGACATCAATGTGGAGCCCTCAATTTGTGACGGAGTAAGCGTAGATACATGGTAAGCTAAGTTTAACTTCTGGTGTAGTTGTTGTATTTGTAATTTGAGAGCTTAATATTTGTTGCCAGGAAAGTTACAAACTTTAACATACATTTATTATAATTTGATGTAGATTGAATGTACTGTCAGAGGGTGCATCCACGTTTCAAATGGGTGCTAAACAATACTCTTTCATTAAATGTGATTATTTTATCTAGTCTACGAGCGGGATGTCAAGATTATTTGGTTAACCGATAATTGTGATTATTCAGATTACAATATAAACTAAAAACTACAATCGTGAACAATTTAATAGCAAAAATAAGACGAAATTTAAAGTGCTTTTTTTATTTGGCTGATTGTCGAATTAGCATTGCTTTTTATCATTCAGAAGTTTAATTTTATACTGCGGTGATATTGTAAATAAAAGTGAATTCACATTGTTGTTTCACAGTGGCCATAGTAGTCAGTTAATACCACTCACGTGACTCATGGAGCAGTGTTTGAAGGGAACAGGACCAGCCTAAAAGTGAGGTAAACAGAACTAAAGTCTAAGAACTAAGTAGAACTAAGTCTATCGATGCCGGAGACCGCAGCGGTCTTAACAGGCAAGTCACTAATCTGATTTCTACTGTGCTGAAATGCAACTGGGGCCACAATTTTAAAACAGGAAAAGACAGAATAAACTGACACAGATTCATAAATCTGGCAAAACTATAACACACTTTGTAAAACTATTCATTCATTCAAAACAGTTCAGAATGTTTGAAGAATCTCAACTTTTCCAACAAGATTTAGAACACTGTAAAAAGGACCCTTTGTGGTTAAAATATAGACAAAATAATCAGATCACTTCTCACACACACACACACACACACACACCACATCATTGTGTTACTACATGAACATATTTATTGTTAGATTTTAAACTAAAAAGAAAAATTCTTTTAAAAAAGTTTCTACATTTCTTAAAACTTGTTCAACAAGTAGTCCACATGCACTCCTCACTTATCGAATGCATATCTAGCATCCTAATTATTTGCATTTCACAACTAGGTAAATATAAGCAAACAAATATAGCATGCTAACGGCGCACTTCCTTCACAAAGAAACATACACACACACACACACACACACAGACTTTCATCCATTAGATGCCTATTTTCACCAAATAGATGCTTTTGCAATAAATCTGTACAGGGGAAAAACTAATTTAACTTTATTACATGAAAAAAATGGGTATAGCCCCTTTAATTAGTTGTTACTTTAATGGTCACAGGCTCACAAGAATAAGTATTTTCCTGTGGAACTAAAGTCTATTTGAATCTCTCCAAATCTAGTCTGCATTTTCCCTGTCTGCTGCACTGCAGAATGAACTAAACCGGCATTTTTATTAATGAGGTGTTGAGCCCCGTCTGCCTTTGGGGCCTTGCAGAGTAAATAATTTATCATGCAATGGATATTTATTCGGTAGGCTTGTACATTTAGTTTGCATTTAATCTTTTGCGAAATGGATGAGTAACAAACTTATATTATTTTGTGCATTGATTTGGGAGATTTAGATAAGCGCTATCTTCGGAATTGCTAATGACACGGGGAAGTATATTAAGTGCACCGTACGAGGGACCAATTCTTTTTAAAACGGCGGTGTAGCTCGATACAGTCAGACTCCTCAGGCATAGAATTCCTCAGAGAAATTTGTCCGTTGGGAAATCAGCCTTATAGAGAACAATCTCCCCGCACCAAATGACATGCAGTCCATCACTCCTCGCTGCGTCCAACATTAGCATGTCACTGCTGCGGTTAAGTCCATAAAGAGGGAATGGTATTTATTATCACAGACCGTAAGTGTTAACTGCAGGCCAGAGACAAGATTTAGATCTAATCGAATAGTCTAAAAGGAAGACACATTTTTGGACTGACAATGTTTCTTTTGACTGTGCCTTTTTCTTTCACCCAATGATTTGCATTTATTCACTGAAATGCCGAGCCTTAAATTCTCAATTTTTTTTAGTTGAGCCACTTTGAAAAAAGCCTGGACTCTTGACTCAACTCTCTCTACGGTCTCAAGGCAGGCCAAAGTCACCTGGCTTTGTCATTTTTCGGCCATATTTCACCAATGAAGCTAGATTAGATTCAGCCTGTGAGACCTGACACCGCCCAACCTAGGTCCACCGCTACAACAGGGCCTCACCTTCTCTCCAGCCTCAATCAATGCTCCCGAGTGACTCCTCCCCGATGCACGGCGCGCCTCCTCTGCTCCCAATCAGCACACACTTAAACCCTCATGCAGTTGGCTCGGTCACTTTCAGTCTGTGCTGCGACCCACCACCTCCCCATCTCCTCTGCATCCTTTGCATCGTCCTCATCATCCTGTCTAACCTCTTCCTCATATCAAGGAAAGGCAAATTTATTTGTAGAGCATAATTCATGAGGCAATTCAAAGTGCTTCACATAACAGGGAAAACATTTATTAAAATCACAAGGATATGACAGAAATCACAAAACAGTTTAAGACTTAAAAGGGTAGAGTGCAAAGAAAATAATATGCTATCACCACCAGTCTCCAGGACCTGGGGGGAGACATCTAATATAATTCTATTATGGCACGCCCATAATTGCAATGTTTTCGGCCGAGGTCTGAGCACCAAATAACCCATGTAATACAGCTTTCTAAATGCTACTTTCTGTTTTTGTGAGTCTCTCCCGGGTGAAATTCTATTCTCCACACCCTGCGGCCTCTGCAGGTGTCATTAGTTCCATCCTCGGCCAATCAGAACAAGAGTCATTATTTGAATAATGACTTTGTTTAAACTTCTTTCATCAAACTTTGTTGTTAAAGTATATAAACTGATGCAAACACAAGAGATGACATGAATCCTTTTTTCACAGTTAAGTTGTGACTGGTGTTTTAAGTATTCTATTCAACAATATGCAATATAAACTTAATCTACGCTCCAAAATAATAATGTTTCGTCCAAAGATAAAAACAAAAAGATTTCAAGTTTATTTTTTTACCAAATTGTTATAATGTTAGTCATCAGAATAATGGTCTCATATAATGATTAGAATATGCAATACAGTGTCTACAAAGGATATTATTAGATTATAAATCAGTCATTGTGTAATAATAGTTTTAAAAAGATCACTGTTTCTCCCAATATTTATAGAACTTAAATTAGATTTAAGGACATGGTTAGTTTGCGCTCCCATTGATTTATGATGTTGTATACTTTGCTACAACAGCTCTTCACAGTGAGACAAAACAAGGTTCACGATTTGTGCTGAACAGAAGTTTGGTCTCCAGTGAGAAACAAACGTGTCAAATCCGTGATGTCATTTTTTCCCCACTTATACGACATGGTTGTATGTTTTTAACTATATACGTTAGGCAAGATGTGTTCATGTTAAAGTATTCAGAGAATGTTTTCCACATGATTGTAAGCTTTTAGTAAATTAATTAGCATAAAAGCTAAAAGCTCCACATTTCTATTGTTTTTGGATCACTGCTTTTCTAGACAAATTGCTCATAATACATTTAATAAATCTATATTTGCTGTGAAAAGAAGATTTTTCACAGCTGGAAGAAATTAATTGGATAGAACTTTTCATTTGAACACAGCAAGATAAGAGTTATAGTTTAATCTCCAAGGAAGAAAACACAGAAGAAACGAATGTGCAATGCAATGAACTATATAATATTGTACCGGGTTTTCATAATTTAATACAGTTAATATTGTCCACTTTAATATATCTATGACATTACTGTTTTTTTTATCAATAAATCAAAGACTTCAAGTAGCTCTGCAATTTCTATAGCTGCTTAATTCTTGGAATGATCTGGTTCTTGGTTCTGGTACTTTACTTTCCCACAGCACCACACAATAGATGAGTGGTCCCATGGGTGCACACAAACACTTAATAGCCCGCTAATCCCATCAGGTGGTCTCTCTAAATATTAACCTCAGTGTTGAAATAAGCCGATTTTCCATTCAAATATAATCCACAAAGCAATTTCTCCTTCTGAAGGCTTCTATGTGCAGACTTTTGCTATTTGTGTGAAATAGAACAATTTTTCTCTAAGATCACTTTTATAATAGCCAATTTTGCCAGTCATTTGTCAGGCACCATTGTTTAGCGCTATTTAAGGTGGAAATTGCATTGATAGTGAGAGGTTGCTTGTGCCCTATATCATATTGGGCAACAAGGGCTATATATATATATATATATATATATATATATATATATATATATATATATATATATATATATATATATATATATATATATATATATATATATCATATATTAAAGGACTGACATATTTGAAAAATAAACTGAAAGGGAGATTTTGCCAGAAACACAAGAAAATGTGGAATAACAAAACAACAAAATGTTTGATGTTGCTTTTGCCTTACATTTGTTTTCTAGGAAATAGTAATCAACAAAGAATAATAGTTTGTTCCCCATTTACACCTCTAATTGGCTTTATTTGAACTTTTACAATAAAAAGCTCTCCAGTCATTACATTCCCAGCTTCTATCAATTGTGCAGCTTATAAATACTTGCATTTTACTATCCCCTAGTGAGCAATAGTAAGCACTGCAGCTAAGTATATGTAAATATATATATATATATATATATATATATATATATATATATATATATATATATATATATATACACACATGTAGTGCAGAAAGTGACAGTGCTGTGAGTGATTGATTCATAAAAACAACATATATGAAACATACAGTAAATGAAATCATAAGATAAAAATAGATCAATAATCAATCACTTTCTGC
This sequence comes from Chaenogobius annularis, assembly GCA_015082035.1. NCBI lineage: Eukaryota > Metazoa > Chordata > Actinopteri > Gobiiformes > Gobiidae > Chaenogobius > Chaenogobius annularis. The sequence continues at coordinate 300,143 of BJKM01000016.1, forward strand.
ACTACACCAGTAAAATTTAACTGTAAATTCTTGTGTACATAGTAAGTCAATTTTTATCTTACACTATATTTGATTTTAAGTGTTTCCTAATGCATGCCTTTTGATTTCATATACTGTATGTTTTTATTATTGCTCTGTGTTTTATGTTGCACCTTAACACCAAAAACAAGGGCCTATGTTTGTGAATTTTGTTCATTGACATTGATTCCCTGATTCTCCCTGGTGAGTTACACCTCCGAAGCTGAAACAGAAGCTGTAGTTACAAAAAGCAGAGCTACAATGACAGTAACTCTATAGGTCTACTTCTATTACTTCAAATACAATATTGAATGCAATGCACCACAGGCCTACTAATCAGTAATGATACGTCTTTATCTGTGGTGGTAGACGTTTTTATTTGCTCAACTTCTGGTTGTTTTAACCCATAAATCAAGTATGTTTTCATTTATTTCTTGCTTCAGTTCATAAACAACCACAGCCTGCTTGTTGCACTGAATACAAACAGAAGGCAGATTTAGGTTAAACCACACAGATGATAAACGTTAGCCATATGTTTATTTATATTACACTTATCATGTACAGTATTTCCCACCCAGAGATCAGCTTATTTTTGCCAATGTCCCTAAATATACAATATAAACAGTCTGTAGCATGTTTAAGTTCAACTGTTATTTGAACTGTAATGTTTTCTTAGTTATTTCAGAACCTACCTAAACCTTACCTATACAGTTTGCCACAGCCATGTGTACAAAGACAAGCTATATTTATTTTCAACGTTTGTTTTGTGGTATTTTGTCCCTGTCCGTGAAGTTCCTTTGCTTTTCATCTTCCTTTTTAGCTTGCTTCCGTCTCCTCTGTGTCCTTTGCCTCTTCTACCTCCAGCTCCTCTTTCACCTCCTCCCCCCTTTTGGATTCTTCATCTTCCTCATCTTCCACTTGCTCCCCTGTCATTCGCTCCAAGTCTGAAAGCCGATGTTTTAGAGCCGTCTCTGTGGACTCATAGTTCACCAGTACTTTCTTGATCTTGAGGTGCATCAGATCCATTGTACCATACAGCTTGTTGACCTTCTCCTCAAGCTCTTTAACTTCAGGCTGGATATTAGCAGGGTCCAAATCAATCAGACCATCTTTCATGAGAATCTGTCGCCCCTTTTCTTCCAGCATACCCTTTGCATCAGGGTACTCTGTCAAAGACTCCATCAGGTCATCTTTGGATAAGCAGAAAAGATCCGAGTACCCGATGCTCCGGATATTAGCCGTTCGCCTGTTTCCTGCTTTGCTGCCTTTGATATTGAGAATACTGATTTCACCAAAGTAGCTGCCACTTCCCAATACAACAAACTGTGTCACGCCATCATCGGCTACAACTGCGAGTTTGCCATCTTTTATGATATACATCTCCCGTCCGATGTCGCCCTTCTTGCAGATGTAGTCACCCGGGCTAAACACCTGGGGGCGCAGTTTTAGTACCAGCTCGATCAGCAGACCCGCTTCACAGTCAGCAAATATTCTGACTTTCTTCAGAGTGTCCATGTGAACTTGGATGGCGATCTCGGCTCTCAGTTTGTCTGGGAGGTACCTCAGAACTTCTCGCTCATCCTGCGCTTTACCGTTGTTCCACAAGTAGTCGAACCATTTTATGACCCGCTCCTCTAGTTCTTTGCTGACCTTTCGTGCCTAAAAGAAAGTCACACACAATTTTAATCTTTGGACAGTTTCTTTTTGTCACTTTAAATGTATTCTATGTACATTTTCTGAAGGAGGGTCTGCTAAATGCTTTTCTCCTAGGATAAGTTATTGCTTTGCCTAGAACTTTCAGTATATTTTAAGTTAACTATTTTTGCAAATGCTTCATTGTTCGAGAATACCGTGAAAAACATGCATTCACTGTGAACAAGATTGCCCCAGCAGAGATCTGACCAGTAACGTGGCCGGTGGCTCCTGGTCAGCGTCCTCCTGTCCGTCCGAGGGAGTCGGATCTCTCCTTCACTGTGGAACTTCTCCAGGTTTCTACTTTTTCCCAAAGAGGTTTGCTAGTTTTTCCTGGCCAAGAAGGAGGGTCTAAGGACAGGGGAGCTTGGGACATCTGTCTAAGGACACAGGATGCTGGGACATTTCCAAGTCCCTATGAACCCTGTTTATTCTGTTTTTATTCTGTTTTTTCCACTGTGGCTCCTCAAGGCAACTACTGTTGTGATTTTGAGCGTTACAAAAATAAATTGAAATTGGTCCATTGGCCCTAACCCGGTGGCACCTGGTCCTAATGCCATAAAATTGAAACAAGCAGGTGGCAAACCCTCCACCAGAAGAGTCGCATAGGGTACTTTTAAACCACTGTAGAAACCTATTTAATTACTGTCTTAAAGATGTGATAAACAAAACTAGCTAATTTGATACTGTGATGAGTATAAAAGTCTGTTTCAGTCAGACCGACTGCCAACCAAATAAAAACTCTTTCTAATTAGACAGACAGCCATCTAATATTGAACCACAAGAGCTGCTTTTACAACATATCTGGGCTAGGGCAAAAACTCTTTTTAATTTTTACATTAAAAAAACCACAGTACAGCTGCTTTAAAGGTAGCAACTTTGAATACAGAATTATTGCATATCAACGGTGGGAGGTGGCGGGTGTGCAGAAGAGCAAGGACCTGACCTGGGGCCTAAACACTGCTCTCATTATAAAACTTGCCTAGCAAAGACTTGTTTTTTCTGCTGACCATATAAATAACTTAAATGTCCAGTCATCTGAATAACCTAGATCCACCCCTTTTACCTTTATATTATTGCAAAAATCCTTTGATTTATTTCAAATTTGTGAATAACTTGGGATCAAACCTGCATGTAGTGCTTGATGTTGTCTATCCTGGACTGGAACTGGGCTTGTGCAGCATTCATATTGGAGATCATCGTGGCAATGTTTCCTACGATTGTGGCAAAGATGAGGACACCAACCAAGAAGTCCACCACGTGGAAGAGGAACTCAGAGTCCAGGGCCGGCGGCGGAGTTTCTCCAATAGTTGTAAGTGTCAGTGTGGACCAGTACAGACTAAACGCGTACTTCCTCATGGGCTGACCGAACGCTGGCTCCTCAGGGTTGTCCAGGGCAGGATAGACCCAGTCATCTGCCCCAAAACCTATGGACTTGGAGAAGGAGAAGTAGAGACAGGCGTTCCAGTGGATAATAATGAGGATGTACATGATGAGGTTAGCGATCCGAAAGATGTTTGGATAGTTGGTCTTTGTTTCAGTCTTGGTGAAGAACTCCATCATCCGACCAATTCTCAGCAGCTTGTTGATGCGGATTTCAGGGTAGTCTATTCCAAAGTACAGATAGAAGATATCAGTGGGCAGCATGGAGACCACATCCAGACGAAACTGGAAACTGGAGATGTAGCGATCTTTCAGCAGCTGCTTGTCCTTCACCAGCAGGCCTTGCTCAAGATAACCTGCATCCACCCAAAGTAGTGTCAGTTACCACAAATACAATGCACACAACAATCACATCTCCAACACCTTGGCTAGACTCACAATTAACTGATTGTGCAAACGTATTCATCACAGCTATGATTTACCTTTTTTTTGGCACTGATTATTATGTTAAATTTGGGAGTTTTCTAACCTGTTCTGCTCCTAAAGAACATATCGGCAAGGTAGATGAGGTCTGAGGTGTAGTCCAATAGAACCCAGTAAACAATGTAGTCGTGTTGAAGTTCCTCAAAGCAGGCCCTGTGTCAGAACAAGACGTGGATTAAAACACTTACAGCACGCACGTTCGCCTTTCCGAACACATTTCATCACGCATCCAAGCACAGAAAATTTGTCTGAAATTCTGTTATCTCCTTCTGTGCAGTGGTGTGGGAATTCAATTAAAAATCACACTGATTACTGTTTAGTGTAGAGCTCAGAAGTTAGCGATTATTAAATATGGCCAAATGTGTAATAGAGTTATTGGTTAGTTAGTTAGTTAGTTAGTTAGTTAGTTAGTCATACACAAATCTAACGGGATTCCTTTCTTATAACTTTATTATTAGTCGTATCCCAGTGTTTTATCTGGACAAAGCTAAAGGTGCACGCTGAAACTTACCTGGTAAAGATCATGCCCGTTTCCTTGATATTATTGTTGTATGGCATTAAACTTGTCTATCTGGCATTTAGTTTTCAGTTACTTAGTGTTGAACTATTTTGTTCATTGTAAACCACAATATTGAGCTAAATCGGCTTAGTAATAGAAACAGCTTCAGTGACTTCCTGTTCAAAACTGCGGAAGTCCCGCCTCTTCAAAGGGACATTCACATTATTTTAACTTTTGAAAGGTGGCTATGTGACATTTTAGAACCTGCATGTATCAGTCTTACTTTTTCAAATAATACCAATTAAGTACAGGGATGTGGGCGTGGTTAGGGGGTAGGTGAAAACAAAACTAGGACGAGTCAAACTAAATACAACTTTGTGTAACCTGTACATAATATGTCTCCTTTAATGTCAATTAAATGTGGATTTTTTAATAAAACAAAACTGTATCACGCAACACAAGCACCTTCAAATATGACTTGACTTTTGAATTAGAACCAAGCAAAAGATGGCAAATAAGCTAATGTTATGATAAATATAGTCCTGACAAAGACATTAAATGCACATGTAACTAAAGTCTACTTGTCCAGAAGAATATCCAATCTTTTCAAGTAATCAACTAAGCTTTAAAGCGCAATATTCGTTTGGAACTTGAAGAATAGTCACCTTGCTATGATCATGGTCCAGTTGTACATGACTGGAAGAGTGATAATGAAAAGCCAGTTGTAATACAGATTTCCTGCTGGGTTTATCACAAACAATTCTTTTGGCCTGGAAGTGGCAGAAGACAATAAGGAGTGTGAGTAGCCAAACCCACCAAAGAATTGAGATTCAGATTTCAAAGTTCACCTACGTCTCTTTCGCCTTTTCTTTCTCCTTCTTCTCCTTCTCCTCCTTTTCCTTTGCCTCCTTTTCTTTGGCTTCTTTCTCCTCTTTCTCTTTCCTCTCGCGTTCCTTCTTCCTGCAACCAATTAAGCCATCTTCACCACTGAATCCAGCTTTTGACATTCAGCCAATTTACAACATCATTACTCTTTCTTTTCCTTTTTGTCCTTTTTGTCCTTTTTCCTTTTTTTCTTTTTCTCCCTGTAAAAAAGGATTAAGCATTCAAAGACAACTTTATTTTCAACATCAAAGCATGGGTCCACCAATGCACCTACTCTTCATTGTTGTTACAGTTATTCATGTTGAGTAAGCCATAGTTACTACCAAGCGCCGGTCTGAAAACAAGAGGCAGTATGAAGGAACAGCTTTTACATTAAAGGTGTAATAGAGTGTGAAAATGTCCTCACAGGTCGTCGTCATCCTCGCCGCACTCTTCACTGTCGGAGGTAAGCTCTGAGGGGACGAGCGGGGGAAGAGGGCTTGGGGTTGCCATGACAGCAGATCTGACAGAACAAAAATAAATAAATCAGCGATTGAGAAGTAGTATGTTTGGTATGTTTGGTCAAAGAGCAAAAGATAAAATATCGTCCGTCTCCACACATCAGGTGAAGTCAGGTGTGGAAGTCGGGCTGCAGCTTTTGACCCGAGTTCCCGAGGACAATATGAACACTGCATTAGTACGGGCACAGTTCATTGGCAAAACTTTTTTAAATAAAATGTTAAATTAAAAAAGTTAAATCAGTAAAGTATTTTGAAAGAAATTTGCAACAAATGTGCTCTCATTAGTAAGGTTTGCACTGACATTATTAATTAATTAACATACTTTTTTTTTTTTAAATGCTCAAGCAACTTTCTGACTGAGTGGCAGAATTAGGGGCAGCACACCACATAAAATGTGTTTATTTTCTTTTCATTGCCTTACATTTGTCTCTGGAGCTTTTGTTCACTCATATTAACTTTATAAAATAAAATGTTTTAGTCGGAGCGACTGTGCAGAGCTTAGCTAGCTTGTTTACTAGCAGTAGGGGGTCGATAAAGGACACTATAGCTCGCCCCACAACAATCAACTTCCTCAGCACACAGACTCATCTAATTTAAGGACAGAAAGGTAATTGGTTCAACTGTGCGTGATCCCGAACTCAGCGTTAGTGATATGAGCCCAGCTGCAGTGTTCCTGTTGTTTATCTGGTTTTCTGCTACTGTTTATCTGGCTTTTTTTTTTTTAGATGTCAGGTACAGGCTAAATATTTTGCAGAGCTGTAGACGTTTATATTTGTTATGGGACTGTAGCAGCTCATGCAGAAGATAATCTCACTAATTCCATTGACTTGTACAATTTTTGCCACTCACTGCTAAAATTCTACTAACTCATGTTACTACTACCATTTGCTATTGCATCTACTATGACTATTGATTCTGTTACTTTTGCCATTAACTATTTCAGATGTGGAGTTCTTCATTGTTCTATAGTTTTATCGATTCGAATCCACAACTATCACGCAACATATCAAATATATTATCATATTTTCTTTACATTACATTACATTTTCTCCTTCAGCATGTTATGAGGCACATTTCTTCAATCTAATCAAGGTGTTAATTAGACCCTGCCACACAGTGTGATTCAAATGAGCTCACCTTGTTTGCTTGCTTAACGCACGGTGACATCCATTTGGTGCGCTCTCTTCTGAGAAATATCAAATCCAGCTGTTTGCATCCTTAATTACACTAATCATTTTTATCATATTTCATATTCAGGCTCTACAAGTAGCAGCTATATGCAGCACGTCCTCCTAAGTGTGTCGTGCAGTCTAAGTGACCTTGATAAGGATTTGTGGATTACACACTAGTGGGAAGACCGGAGTGCATTGTCCTGATTTACCCACACAGTAGACCCCAATGTTTACAGTTGCTTCAAAGTCCTGACTTAATCCATCAAGAAACCAGACAAGTGGAAACCATTTTGGGTCCCTTTCTTATCTGTCATAAGTTGTAATTTTCCTGCCCATCTGCGGAACAGTGTAGAGGCTTTAGTGCACTGCTGGTGCAACACCCAGGCTCCCCCTGCAGTGTCAGCACTTTCACTCATATCCAAGTCTGATCCTATTAGTCCTGAACCACAGAACTGATTTGTGATCAGTTGTTCAATGGACATCTCAACCGTAGTCAGTAGTAACATTGTGACAGAGCTTTTGTGGTTTTATGGCTCCCCCAGTGGGCTGATATTATCATCTTACTCATATCCCTCTTTTTCATGACCAGTCTGTTTAATCTCCATGCAAAAAAGACACATTGAGCAATTTTCAAAGGATTCTATGTGGTTGCTGATAGGAATAAATGTCTGTGCTTTCAGGGGAAATTAATTATAGAAACATCTTTACTCATGAAATAGAGAAAACACTGATGCCAAACTTTTTTCTTTACAAAAATACAAACAAGTTAATCCTTTTTCTCATACACTTTCTAATTATTGCCTGCTAAACACGCAGCAGCTTTATATGTATTTAAATAGCATGAATTCAGGGACATGCAACGCAAAATAGAAACACTTATGCAATTGGAACAAGGCCAGGATCTGCATCAGCTGCAACAGGGACGTCCGCTTCTGGAGCCACATCCACAGGGGCCACATCCACAGGGGCCACATCCACAGGGGCCACATCCACAGTGCCACATCAACTGGGCCACATCCACAGGGGCCATATCTACAGCACCTGTGTCCACGGGTGCCACCTCCACCGGGGCGTTCCACTACCACTGGCTCGAGTGGGACTGGATCAGCTGGGAGAGGGTCTACTGGGGCGGGATCTGCAGGGGCGGGGTCAGCGGGGGCGGGGTCTGCAGGGGCGGGGTCAGCGGCCTCAGCAGCCTCAGCCTCCTCCACCTCCTCCTGTTCATCTGAGTTCACAGGGGCAGCACCAGCAGCAGCTGCGGCTTTAGGGGCAGTCCCCTCCTGGATATAGGTGAAATCATATATAAACATAAAGCACATACATTTCTACTCGTAAGTAATAAATTATAGAGCAGGTTAATTATAAGGAGAGACTTTAACTGCATGCTCAAGGGTGGATGGAGGATGACGTTAATGTTTGTCTTATCTTGTGCTTCCGACCCACATTGTCTGCTTATTGAGGACTCACTTTGAATTAAGTTTTTATGATTATAGTAAAATCAGCTAATTACACCTTTAGCCTAAGGTTTCTCAGAAAGTTGTTGTGGAAAATAATAGTGGCATGACAGAGGAGTATGAGGTACCTCATTTAAATAAATCAGTTATAGAAGAACAGCAATGAGAACGTAGTTTGGAAAAAAAAAATTAAATGGATGTTGTTGGTACACACTTACTTAATAGTTGGATGAAAATAATTTCATATGGGACCTCACCTCTGCCTCTTCATCAGACGTTTCCTCTGCAGGGGCTGCAGCTGCAGCTGGGGCGGGGGCTGCATCCACCTACACATATAGACAACTTATTGTATAACACCAACACAGTACAAGTATTATTGGGGATCGTCATTTACTGGACTTACCTGTACCAGGGGTGCACCGGCTGCTGCTGGGTCAGCCTGGATGTGTTCGATAACAGTTCAAATGTTTTGACATACTATGCGATTCATAAATAGTGCCTTAAAATACAGTTAAAGTAACTTACAGGTGCATCTGCCGGGAGGAAAGGGTTCACCAGCCCCTGCAAATACACAGGAGTAGTAATGATTATTGACCATAATTATCATGGTCTGTGCTCTATAAAGATGAAATCAATCAGTCAATCAATCAAATCTGTTACTAGCCTGTTGCTGGTACATCCTATACATCTCCATCCAGCGCAGGGCTTCATTAGCATGCGCCGCTACCTGCTAAAGAAATACCAAACAGTTCCAGACATGTTTCCTACTAAAACAATTACTCTGTGGCTTTTAGACTCCCATTCGTCTAGTCACTCTAGACCGAAACCGACATAGAGACAGACATGCCATGGCTTACTCAGACTGTTACTTTAGTCTGCAGTGTGTTATTTACCTCATTACTTTCACTCCCCGGAACCTGCAAACCAAAAACAAAAATAAAGGGGTCACTTTGTGCACTGCCCATAAGAAAAAAAAGTTTACATTCACAAAAATAGCTGAGTCAACAAACCAACTTATTCGACTTACAGGAGCTGCTCTGGCAGCGGCCAGCAGGCATGCAATCACCACTAACTTCATTCTGAAAGACTAAATAAGAGAATATGAAAGCGTTTAACATGACTTTATGTTATATTTATTTTTATTTGCATATGCATACCCATAACATTAAAATATACAAACATACATTTGACATGCACTATTAACTGTAGGGATAATCCACTTGTAAATAGTTATAATTTGTACAAAATCATAGAAACTGAAATCCTTTCAATATAAAAAATCAAGTCTGTCTTACCTGTGGTGTGTTGGAAGCTAATCTAGCTCAACTCCTTCAAGGATTGCATTTATATCCCAGAACAGCCTTTGTCAACCAATCAAATGTGCCCATGGTTGTTTGAAGAAATGCCCCACACTTGAAAAGTGAAAAGGAGGCATGCATAAGGCCCCTTTTACACTTAATTACATACTGCACAGGTTGGCTAAGCATACATGCCCCTGTTTATTGCCCCAGAGCAAACACAAAACGGTTAGCGCTGACATAAGCACATGCCTTGTGGCGATAAGTGAGGAGGAAAAGTTAACCCAAAAATTGGTCTAATGATGATAAGATCTTAATGACAGGAACGTCCTCAGGCAATACAGTGACATCTTATAATGTCTCGCATGTCCATTTCACTGAGCGGAGACAGGTTCCTATATATTGACAAAAGCTCCGTAAACATGCTCAAATGTGAGTATTATTCTTGTGGTTTTTGGTGGATTCCCATCATTATTGTTTCTGTGTTGGCACTGTGCATCACAATCATATCCACAGCCAACCTGCTGAGCTTACAAATTTCACTGAAGTAGTTCCTTCACCCTTCAGATAAGTGCAGGCATTCACATTTCATTGTTTGCAAACTGAAAATATATACTTCATGGAAAAGCTGAAATTGTATTGAAAACGTTTACAGACAAAAGCTTTGCAAACTTGAATGAAAACTGCTTTGTTTGTGTGTGTTTCTAATTACTAATTTAGGTTAATTTACTCACAATAAAAGGTGAACTATGGAACCCTTCTGGTGGGGGGTTCACCCCTTGCTTGTCTCCATGGAGATGTTTTGTCTGGAAAGTGCTACAGTATATCATAAAATATTTGTATCTCCATTAGACCTATAAGTTTAATGCCTAACCCTAACCCTCATAATAAACTGAATAATGAGTTGCTAATAATCTATATCCATCTTCTTCCACTTATCCAGGGCCGGATCGAGGGGGCTGCAGTCTAAACAGGGACTCTCAGATTTCCCTCACCCAAGAAACTCCTCCGGGGGAGGATCCTGACCCAGGCAAAAGACGTAGTCCCTCCAGCGTGTCCTGGGTCTGCCCCGGGCCCTCTTCTCGGTGGAAAACCTCCCCAGGGAGGCGTCAAGGAGGAATCCGGAACAGATGCCCATGTCACCTCGGCTGCTTCGCTTGACGTGAAGGAGCAACGGCTCTACTCTGAGCTCCTCTCGTATAACTGAGCCTCACCCTATCTTTAGGGAGCGCCCAGCAGCGCTGTGGAGGAAACTCATTTCGTATCCGCGATCTTGTCCTTTCGGTCATTACCCAAAGCTCATGACCATAGGTGAGGGTAGGAACGTAAGATTGACCGGTAAATCAAGAGCTTTGTCTTCGACTCAGCTCCTTCTTCACCACAACAGTTTGATACAGCGACCCCATCACTGCAGATGCTGCACTCATCTGTCGGTCAATCTGACACTCCGTCCCTGCTTCACTCGTGAGCAATTCTTCCACTAGGGGCAGGGACTCCCCACCCACCAGGAAAGGACAAGCCACCTTTTTCCTATTGAGAACCATTGTGCTGATTTTCATCCCAGCTGCTTCGCACACAGCTGCAGTACCAGTGCATGTTGCAGGTCCTGGTTTTAAGGCGCCATCAGAACAACATCATCCGCAAACAGCAGAGATGAGATCATGTGGTCCCCAAAACAGACACCCTCTGACCCCTGACTGCACCAAGAAAATCTGGCCATAAAATCAATGAACAGAACCGGTGACAAAGGGCAGCCCTTGTAGAGTCCAACATGGCACTGGAAACAGGTCTGACTTACTGCAAACACAGCTCCTGCTCCGGTCATACAGGGGCCGTACAGCCTTGAGCAAAGGGCCCCGGACCCCATACTCCAGGAGCACCCCCCAAAGAACACCACAAGTGACAAGGACAAAAGCCTTCGCCAGATCCACAAAGCAAAAGACTGGTTGGACAAACTCCCATGAACCTTCAAGCACCCGATGGAGAGTATTGTCTGGTCTAGTGTTCAACGGCTAGGACAAAAACCACACTGCTCCTCCTGCACCAGAATACAGGAAATTACACAAGCCCCCTTAGGATTGTGCTTTATGGAATATACTATACATACAACTAATAATTATTATCATTATTTTTCTAATACTTAGTCAGGTTGTAAAACCCCTATGTGCATTTTACATGTTCGAAGTGGGTTGGGGGCCTGTGCACCCAAATGGCTAGAAGCGGCCCTGCACCAAAAGCAAAAGAGTCCAGTGACATGACAAACAGTTACATTTTGGCCTTTAAATATTTCCAAAAGTGAACTGAGAAAAATGAGGAGAATTTATTAGCTGTATTCTTGGTCATGTTTAATTTTAGAGATACCTTTGCTGTCACTCTGACAAATCAACTACTTTACCCAAAAACACTGCTGACTAATACGTAGATGTAAAGGAAAAGTATGTCAACAGTGAAATAACAGCTTCAAAATATAAGCATATGACTGTTACAGCTCTTGCTACAAACATTTACACAGCTGAATATTACAATAAGCTTTAAAACAATTTGTGCAAAGTGACAGAATGGAACATTCTCAAAACCAGCAGAGAATTTAAAAGTATTACATATATCACTTTAAAGGACATCTGACAAAACAGATGATCCGGATTGTGGTCCAAGGACTGCAATTTATCAGATCACTTTTTATTCAGCCAGACACTGCTTTGAGATATTTCATTAATTTCTCCTTATAAACATGGGCTCCGGTCCCTCGTCTGATGCAGTCATTTCCAGATCCTTTTGTGTGGCGGCATTAAAGCAGCACATAAGCCTGGAGTGGTGGCGCTAAATCATACCTGTCATATTCATTGTGATGTGGCTGAGCTCATTTATACTCGTTAGCGCTCTGACATTCCAGGAGAGAGGACGAGACAGGGGTAGCGTGAGAGCTTGGCGCCTGCGTTTAGGTGCCTTTGAAAAGATAAGTGTTAAGCAGTGCTGTGACAGGCTCCTGCCCCCGGGGAACTGGGATTTGGAAGTTCAACTTGTTTTTTTGTTTTGTTTTTTAGTGAAGTTTATTTTAAATATGCATTTCATTGTGGGAAATGTACAAAACCACTGTAGTCTATTTTACAGTGTGCAGTAATTATCATGTACAAGGCACACACACATGGGTATGTTACCTATGTAACAATCATATTTTATGTCAGCAAAAATCAAATAGAGTGATGTCATTGTAATTCCTCTTAATCGTATTTCTGACTTTTTCCAGGCCTTTCGTTCCATGTGTACTTCCAATAAAATGACAGTAAACAGAGGCTTGCTTGAAATATTTATTTATTTAAACATAATTAATTCAAATGTAGTAAGAGTTATCTAAATGGATGTAAGAAGCATACTACAAAGTGTTAAAGTTAAAATAATATAGACTGAGTATGAAAAGGCTCCTACTTCAAAACATACATTTAGTATCTTGTTTGTTGTTATTACAGTTAAGAGATGTTACTGCCGAAAAAGACCGTCTTTATTCATACAGCCGTTGTCCAAAATCTGTGTGACTTTGTTTTTCCATTCACATTAAACCTTTGCTGGTGCCTGGAGAAAAACAAGTGATAAATGTTTAACAAAATCGCAATCTCTTTGCAATGTCATATAGAATTGATTTTACCTGGCTGGTCTGGGCAGGCTGGTCCTGCAGAGCCTGGTGCAGAGGGTCCTGGGATGGAAGTGGCTTTGCATCAAAAGTGGGAATCTAGAAACAGAACATAATAACATGCATTATAGAGACTCAAAGACCTCGGTGACGCTGGTGAGACATGAAGGGTGAATTCCTCTCACATTTTGAGGTGGCAGAGGGTTATTTTGAGGTGGGAAGTCAAACGGAAGAACCTGAAAAAATTCATGGAAAGTCATTGGATATCATTTGACATGTGTAATCACAGGAAGTGCATTTGAAATGGAAACATGCTGAAAGCAAAGAGGTCAAAGACCGAGCCTTCACAGTGTAAACAGAAACACAGTGAATACCAAATTTGTGGAATGCATTGAATTCAGAAACAAACAAATACAGTATTTATGTCTTCTTGATATCATGGAAATGTTTCTTACGTTGGGGCTCTGAGGGACATTTGACATCGGGGGCATGTTTGTAATTATCTGTAATCAAATTTAAAAAGCAATTTTAATTTTAATTTTTTTTTGCAAATGCAACATTTTGTAGGTACTTTTCAACACAAAATTGATTGTTTACCCTTTGCTGAGCAAAGTCGTATGGGTAGTACTGAAAAGACACATAAAAGTAAATTGATTCGTCCTCGTCAGTCTCACAGAACAAACAAGGGAACAAGGCAACACTTACAACTTCAACGCTCTGTCTGCCTGGAGGCTGAGGAATGGAGTACTTGATGAAACCCTGAGAGGGGAAGGACTGCACAGAAAGTCAAATGGAAAGAATGAAGAGAAAGCACTCCACAATTTAAGAGAGGGAATGAGGAAACTATTGGGACAGGAAGAAAAAGCGGTTCAAATCAAGTAGAGTTCCGTTACTACTTCCTAAAATGCCTGACTAAAATGAGCCCCAATTAAAGATAAAGTTGTTTGGAGTACAAACAATTGGCTGGAGTCTTTGTGATGCTGACTCTCCGTAGTTTTGTATTCTGATGTCTGGTTTACTCTAACTATTAGTAGAAACAAGCTCTCCAAAGAGGAAACCAGATTTTAAATTCCGCCTAGATTTTCTTTGTTAACTTTGCACAATTTCTGCTTCTTATGCTACAACGTCTGGAGCATGTCAACAGATGTTTTGTTTTTTTATATCAATGTACTTCAGTAAATTAACTCCTCAAGTACAACATTATATTTCTCTTCTAACTTGTAAAATGTACCTGTCCAGCAGTTGGACCTCCAGCTGCAGCGCCACCAAATGTGTGAGGATAAATCTATAAAAGAGACAGAGAATTAAAATAAAAGATGCATGTTGTGTCTGCCATTGAGGTGCAGATTGTTTACTTACTAGCTCCACGCTATAAGCTCCAGTATGTGGTAGAGCCTGAGCACCGGGAAAGACATTTTTCATCTTAAACATATAAACATCTGACATTACAGAGAGTGTTTTTGTAATGGGAAAAGTACTATACAAACTAGAATAATTTGTCCAGAGAAACAGGATGCATCATTACCTGAGAGGGTGGCACTTGTCTAGAGCCCGTGTAATGAGGCATGTAATGAAAGAATGACTGCAAAATGATTACAAGAAAACAGTGTAAATCCTTTGCTAGATTTGCTCCACAATCAAAGCACTAGATAAAGACCAATATATGTATATAGTATACGCTGCACAACATGATGTTAGTGCACAAATCCTTCTCATAAACATATGATTGAATCAATAAACGCTTCAGTTCTTACTGGTGCAGCGAAGGTTGTGCTCGCCAAGCACAGACACAGCAAGGCCACTTTCATTTTTGCGATTATTTCCCTGAAACAATATAAAAAATCAGCGTGGACACTTATGATGTGCAAAAAAATATATGATTACTGAATGTTCCAGTGATTACCTGAAGCGCCTCTGTCAAGGTCTCTGTGGAAAGGTCCAGTGGTAATACATGTACAGACTAGTGATGGCTTTTGTAGGGTTCAAGTGGACTCCTTGGCCAATCAGAAGCCTTTGATGATGTTATCAGATGAGTAGGTAGAAGTGTCTAGTCTTCAGCTTTAGTAAACTACCTGTGGTCATATCCACTTTCTGTATAATAGCAGACTATTGCTGATTACATAGTCTAGAGCAGTGGCACTCTGCCCACTGCTTATGCCAGGCTGATGCTTGTGCTACTTTGGCAATAACAGTGAAACCTTGTGGCCCAGTTTTAATCAAGATATCATAAAATCGTCTTTTTTCTTTCTTGTTTTATTAACGTTTTGAGCGAGAGAGAAAGAGAGTGTGAGAGAGAGAGAGAGAGAGAGAGAGAGAGACTCATACTTTACAAACATGTTTGCAATATTTAGGAGGACTTGAATGTCAAGGTGGGGGGTTCACACCTTCAAATAATGGCAGTGGAAGTAATGAAATTGTCTGTAACAGTTTATCGCAGCTTTAACCACCTATATCCACTCTAGAGCCTTGTAATTGTAATATTCCAGGGACATCTAGTGATAAGCATGGAGGTAATGTCAGTAGAGCACACTCAGAAATCATGGCTGATATTTCCCTGGTCAACAACAATAATGCAGAGCTCTGGGTATTATATATGTTATATATAATGTGTTATTATATATGTTATGTATAGTATTGTATTGTATTGTATTGTATTGTATACTAGTGCCAATTGCAATATAGACAAACACATTTCTTCAAACTTGTCAAATAAAGTGTACAAATTTCAACTAAGTGTGCCTAAAAATGATGAAATAGGACTTTGGGCCCCACCAGTTTATCTTTCCCCTTCATGCGCCTAAATGCAGATGTGGTTAATTTGCATATGAATCCTGTTCAGATTCCCCAGCGCCCCCTGGAGGCTTTATGTGGGAGTGTGACACATTTGTGAAGCTTAGAGGGAGCACTTTATGAGTCTAGTGCAGTTTTATGTCAAAGCATTACACTTTGGATGTTATTCAGCAGAAAACTAGTGCCAAAAATGTCTAAAGCTATGAACGATTTAGTAGCTATCAGAATTTTTGGGGGGATCCTTGGAGTACATGACTGAACATATGTTTGTCTTTTTCTTATTTCTGGATATTTTGCGATAATACACCAATTGTCTAATTTTTTGTTTTTAATCCGGGATTTCACTGTGGCATGAAATTAATTTCCGATAATATATAGCATGTTTCTGTAGCTTTTAAGAAAATATATCTCCATTCAATTAAATGGGACAGAACCTCAAACCGTCTTAGAACAGATGATTCACACAATAATGATTTTGTAATTGGACATCATCTGGCCCATTTTACTGTGTAACGTGTCTTTATGAAGTTATAGAAGGGTTTTGCATTGCAGGGTGGCACAGGGGTCAAGGAGCACATGCAGCAGCTCGTATTATAAATACCAGCTCCAGCAAATGTATGAATGCTCTGTCCATGTCATGCTTCACACTGTTCTGTCCAACATTCATGAGTCATAAAATAATACTAATTAAAATGTAAACTCCTAGACAATCTGTACATTCCAGTCGGATATTATATGAGTTTCAAAGTGATGGAATCTTGCGCTATTGTCATAGCAATGAACAGTTCAATAAAATGTTATCTTTTGGATGGTCAAAAGTCCCGAAACATCTTCTAACAAAACGATTTTGAAACCATGAATGCTGCATATAGTCAAGTATTATAACTGTTGGAAAATAAAAGAAAAATGCCTCCTGTGTCACCTCAAGCCATACTCTGTGATTCCATATGATTATAGTTTGGAATGTGTTGTCGCCAATGCAGTACAGGAGCTAAACATATAGCCTACCCAAATACACTCCATGGGCCACTTTGTTATTTTTGTTCTGTTCTGTTTTATGTGTGTGTGTGTGTGTGGTGTGTGTGTGTGTGTGTAACTGCTATTTACTGATGGGCAAAACTGCTCTTTTCCAGAGAAATCACAATGTGTGAGACGTGCACATGGCACAAGCATGAGCCCACATGAGACCAATCATGCACAATGCTGATTGTTAAAGATAAACCTCTAATCAGCACAGAGGTCACACATTTGAAAGACTTGGAAATCCCAGAGATCCCTATAGATCTGGAAATGTCCTAACATGTCTGCATAATCCAAAATGTTATTGAGTGTTTTAAGGATCATCTGTTCACCAATGTGTAAATATAGATGACCATGTTTATTTCATTGTATATTTCATATTTAAAAAAAATACTCATATTTATTTGATGCCTTTGCTTTTATTTTGAAGCAATAGCAGCAAGTAAGAATAGAAACGTTGTAGAAAAAAAGGAGAAAATACACACACAAAATTTTTTTAAAAACACCAAATCTTTTCACATCAAAATATAGCACCATGTGTTGGAACAAGAAACCTCTTTTTGTTGTGGTAGGTACAGTAGTTGCCCTTTCTGGACCTAAACACAAAAGAAATGATTAGGGAACATAGAATTTGTATGATAAGTTTTGTGATCATGTGCACCTGGCTCTGACGCTAAAGGTTTAATCTTCTTCTTCCTCCTCCTCCTCTTCGTCACTTCTCTTTGACTGAAATTGCAGAAATGAGTAATGAAAACAGAATAGGTTCATCTTCACCATGTGTCATTTTAACTTGTGTCTCTACATCTCTGCACAAACAGCAGCAAGACTCCAACTATGTAACAGGACGCCATAGTTCAGCCGTGAACACATGTCGACCCACTTCACTTTGTTCACTCCAACTACATCTACACGTGTAGAACTGCATTTATTGGTTCAAATGTCATTCAGATCTTACTGCTGGAGCTGCTGCAACGACTGGGGCGGGCGGCAGGGGCGGCTGGGGCGGCAGGGGCAACCTCAACTACTGGGGCAGCTGGGGCGACAGGGGCGGCAGGGGCAGCAGGAGCGGCAGGGGCGGCAGGAGCTGGAGCATCAAATCCAAAAGGATAGAACTAGGCCAGAAAACAGATCATTAGTTCACCCTGAGATCCATCCAAACTGTGGTGGCTCCCTTCTGGGCAGCTTCAGTCGAGCAGAAAGTGGTACTTACCACCTCTTTATCTTTGCCATTTGGCTGTGGGATGTCCTGTTTAATGAATCCACGCACCTTTAAAAAACACACATATTTGCTCACACACACTTTGATTGTGCTCATACAAAAAAATTATGCAATGGATTTGTGTTGAGTTGTTCCACTTACAGGAGCTCCAGCAGGAGCATTCAAAGGCAGGAGCTGCAAACAAGAAGTTGACATTCAGCTGGTACTTCATGATGACGAACTTGTGTAAAATGAAGGAAAACATTTTGCACAGCTCTTACCACTTCCAGGCTGCCAGCAGGAACCCCAGCAGGGATGGCCGCCGCTGCCTACAATGAGTTATGGACCATATTATCCACAGTAAACTTTTGATCATACAAGTTGTAAAAGGCATGAGATCATTAAAAGTAGACAACAGGTAACTTATATATAACATGTTATATAAATAAAACACTGCACCTCAGCAGGAGCGAAGTGGATATCATATTCCACATACATATCAAGCTGAAAAGAAAATGTTAAATTAGGACGCAGACAGGTGCATAAAGTGACTAGCAGCAGTTATGGTAATTGAATAAAAACTGTATCATTGACAATTAACAAAAAAGAAGATCTTACCGGGAAACAGAACACTGTCCCAAGAAATAAAACAACCACAAGGATGGACTTCATTTTGGATTATCTGAAAATAAAAAAAACTGCAAATGTTATTCTGACTGACTAAAATTTTAAAAACTTGTATAACATTGTCTAACCGTTCCTTGCAAGGAGCTCTGGAGCACAGATGGGTTGCGGAGGAGTGTGAGAAGTGGAGGGCGAGCTCTACTCCTATTTATTTGCTCCCAAAAACAGATCTGGGGCGAATTTTGACAGCCTTTGGTTTCAAGCCAAAGATATTTGTTTTATGCTTTGCACATTGGCAGGAGCAGCTCGGGGAGAAGTCACAGACTTAAAAAAAAACTCCCTGAACCCTGCATTTGATTTCTGTATAAGGCTGTCTTTTTATGAGGAGGCCCTTTGCAACATGTTGGGATCTATAAATCCATCCACTGTAGTCTGTACGCGATTCTTAACTGCGTTTTGTCCTAAGAAATACATTTGGATATTCATGTTTAGTTTTTTTAGTTTTGTTTTTCTTATGATTATTCTTGGTGGATAAGGTTTCAAGACATTTTCTGAACCGAAAGTTAACTGATCCAAACTGCTTTTATTTTGAAACAAACTTCTGATCAAGCGAATCTCTATTTCAGTTCAACAGGAAAACATAACAAATGTTAGGTACACTTCTGAAAACAGTATACAGTGACTAAGTAGATACATTTGTCCAAGAGGATTGGCTCGTTTGTATAAAAGCGTGGAAAGAGTAGTTGGTCCACATTACTGTACATTTCACATTAATGGGCAGAGTAGGGAAAAGGCATCAGGTGCCATATGTGCATAACAGCTTGTAAAGTACTGTATGTTTTACACGGCCCTGTATTTTGACTCACAAGCAAAGTCTTTGTTCAAACATGGATTGGGAACCGGTTGAGAATGTTGCACTCAGCAGTTTAATGGTCAGATAATGTGCTGCAGCTGCACTCACACCAATAACAACAAACAATGAATACTGTATGTGGTTCTTCTCATGCTATGAATTAAGCCAAGGGATATTTATAAGACAACATTTAAATATATAGGAAGCCTATGTTTCCCAATGACCTCCTCTTGACTTCCGCTTTTAGCTATATGGTGCAATTTTGGTACATTTTCATAACTCATAATTATGCGGAAAATATACCATACTATTTTAGTTTACTGTGATACTGCATTTTTGTATATTTAAGTTGTCATTATGGATAAGAGAATTATCCAAGCTACCCTGGTCCTGAAACAGCTGGTGCAGTAACATTTTACAAGTATATGATACAAGAGAAACATGGCTTCAGGCCTAACTGAACTTCTTCTTTACAAGCTTCATCTTCAACTTTGATGACAGATGATCAGTGTTGGATGACTGAAGGGATATAAATACCACAACGCTATGGATTTATTGTATTTACATTTATTTGATTGTAAAGGTTAGGTGGAAAACAATATAAAACGGTAAACACACTACATGTTCAATTTTCCATGACCTTATTAACTATTGACCCATATGCTCTAACTATTGACCCCAATGTAAAAGTGACAGTACTCTGCCCGTAGAGGGCTTTTCCATTGTTCCTCAGTCCATGTCTGCAGCTGGTGCAGCTTTCTGTGGGCCAGTTGACTGTTGGTTATTTGAGCAAGGTGTTCCTCCAGCACCTCTACTAAGACCCTGTATCTTCTGGACACCTGCAGGAATGGCCCCCACATCTGCATTCACTTGGGTGGGGATTCCTGACACTTGATTCATAGGCTGCACTGCTCCTCCGCCGGCATTATTCATAACTGTGTACATGCCCAACTGGCTCATTTTAGCGGCGATCTGTAACACAAACAGCGTGAGAAGATCGTCTTTGGGATCATTGAGTTCATGGAACACTTTGTTTTGAACCGGCTTTGAACAGTACAATAAAAAGTTGGCAGTGGTTTTACCTGGAGCTCCTCCGAGCTGAGGCCTCCAAGTTGTGGGTTCTGTTCACGAAAGAGAGTTAATGTCAGTTACCACAAGTCATACTGAATTCATGGAATTGAAAGTTCCATGGTATAACGTAACCTGGCTCACACCAGATGAATTCTCACTATATTTGTTTCACAAACTCTTGAGAATATTGTTTAGAACTCAATTCAGAGTGATACACATCTGGCAGTGTTTTGTCAATTTATTCTAATATCAAAGTTTACATGCCACACTTGATGTACAGAATGATCAAAGAGTGTTCATATTTATTTTTAAACAGCCAGAACCAGAATAGTAGAATATACGTTTACCTCACATTTCAATTAAGATAGTCTCATCAAGAAGGTCATTCATCATAAACATATTCTGACCCTTTCAGTTTTTGCAGACTTGTAAACGACCTTAATACTTGTAGGAAGAAGATCATATACAGCTACTGTTGGTGCTCAATGGTTGGTAAAGTGCAGTTCCTATTTATATAATAAAAGTATATGAATTATGATTTTGGTCACAGGCTATTTTGCATAGAACGCATACAACACTAAAGTCTTCTAAAGTTAGACTTTGATGGAATTCTGTGTAATTACCATTGGTTGCTGCATCATGTAGATGACCTGCGGACTCTGTGGAGGAAAATACTTTGTAATAATGCAAGTATTTGTAGAATTAAATACCAGTAGTAAACCTGCAGAAGCACCTGCTGCTGCTGTTGTTGTTGCTGTTGTTGTTGTTGTTGTTGCTGTTGTTGTTGCTGTTGTAGTTGTTGCGTCTGCACCACTTCGCCTACGGGGGCCGCTGCGAGGGACACTTCAGCTGGTAATGGCGCCGGGTTGGCTGGTGCTTGTAGGAGAGGGGCTTCAGGGAGCCTATATGGAGAGAGCTGGCAACACACATCTGGCCTTCATAAGGTGCAAGTACAATTTCAATCCTTGTTTACTTCCACATGTGTACATATATTGCAGTATAGTGTCAGTTGTGTCCTTGCCAAGTAAAGTCTCAACCACAGAGTCATAAATCACATGAAGTTCAGTCGGCACTGTATTTCCACAACATAGTGTGTAAGGATCAGTTTCCCTACCGCACATGCTGACACCACATTTAAGAGCAAGGGAAAAGGTAAAAAAAAGAAAAAAACACCCTCAGGTCAAAACAGTGCAGATTTTTATAGAGCCTATGGAATACACAGTAGCATTTGTAACATGCGTGTAAGATAATTATGATCTCACCATCTGGTTGGTATATGGAGGAAACAATGGCAAGTATCCAAACGGTGGAAAGACCTATAGGATGAAGACACAAATTATAATAGTAAAACCAGCATTATGATAGTCCTTGACAGGCTGAGTGTCTTTGCATCCTACCAAAGGCTGCATAGGCATTCCAGGTTGATTTGCAGCTGGCTGAGGTCCAACCATGTTAGGCTGGAAAGGGAAAATCAGTGGAGTACCCCCCAGTGGAGACCAGGGGTAATGCTGCTGAGGAGGCAGGAGCTGGGGACTGGGCATTGGCTGGGAGGACGGCTGAGGCTGTTCCACAATGGGAGCCAGAGGAGCCTGCGTTTGACCCTCTGCGACCTCCCCTGCGGCATGGACCCTCGGGGAAATGTGAGATTCCGGAGGAGGGGCTGGTTTGGTATTAAGCTAACAGTAAAAAGAGATTTAGATTAGAATCCATTTACAAACGTGTGAATAAAACGATCAAACATGAGAGAACAAAAAAATCGAGAAATACTTACAGGTACAGAAGATCCCATGCAGCACAGACACAATAAGAAAATGAACACAATCATTTTGACAAAATATCTATTCTAACCAAAATGTTTCGTTTTGTAAAGCCTAGTGGTGTATATATAAGCGTTTCTAAGTCTGAACCATTTTTTGAGAGCCACTGACTTATGCACTGTGCACCACTTGAGACAACCAATCAACGGACAGAAAAAGCCATTTCGTTTTTAGTGCAAATGAAGCAATAGAACATAAGGATCCAGCAGGGTGTCCAAAGTGCCTGTTTTGGTTCATTATGATGGTGTCATGTCTGCTGCTCACTGCACCCAGGACAAGGAGCGTTCCTGTTACTCACTGTAGTCAGCTAATTTATGTTATAATTATGGCTACATTTGTTTTATGCGACATGCAGCAAGTTTTTAAAAGAAAAGGGAAAAGGGTTATTTGGTTTTTTGAAATACCGGGTGATGTCAAGCTTGTGCCTTGCAATTATAGAGCCTGACAGTGCTTACATGTGTTTTTCTATTCAGGAAAGACAGCCAGGGCCAGACTGAGAACAAGAATTTCACTATCTTGTGCTATAAACGGAGATGGCGCATATTCACATTCTGTTGTTGTTGCAATGTCAACGGGTCAGACAAAACATGCTTGACAATATAATTCTAGTTTAACTATTGAGAAACTCTGAACTAATTTGCAGCGTAATGGAAAACTATTTTAAATTGCCAAAAAGTAGGCATTGATTCCGTAAAAGTGGTGGGAAATTAAAGGAGGGGCTTTGGGCCAGGCAAGTTTCTTTGTCTGTCTTTCTGTTCATTTTACATACTCATTTGAAAAAAACAGATGACCTCTTGTGGCTGGAATTGGTAAGCTTATCTGACATTCAGTGACGGCTGGTCCATTATGGGCCATTGGGCGACGCCCCACCAGGCAATCAACCAAATATGTCAAATGGTATTCAAGAATTGTTTTGTCTAAAAACAATATGATTTGTTCAGAATTATGTTAAATTATTGTTAGTTTAAATATCTAAAAGATCTTTATATTTACAGGATACTTTGTCTGTGGTCTGCTGCGTGACACAGCCTGCGTCTCTTTTCAGCGTACGTCGTGGGGCTGTTTAAAAATTGCCCCTGAGCCTGGTGGAAATCTACCAATCAAATTCCAAGAAAAATGACTACGTCGCTATGGGAAAAGCCATAGTAAAACTCTCTGAAATTGCTTGATCGCCCATTTAAGCGTTGTGTTTACGCCACAGAGCTACGCTGTTTACGCTGGAGACACAGCGTAGCAGGGGCGTGTGCTGTGATCAGGGCGGGGTTAAGGCTGATGCTTCTCCGTCAACTCTATGCGGAAGTGCTTGTTTTCCGTGTTTACTTTTTAAAACTGTTTCTACAGACGACTGTGTTCAAAGTTACGTTCAAAACGGTTCTGAATGAGCTCCTTGACTGTGGCTGGCTGTGAATAAAAACTATATTCGTGATGAAGTGAAAGCGGCTGATTTCTTATCAATCCGATCGGACATCTGATGTGTCGCACCTGTAGCACATGTGCTCCGTTACCTTGACTGCAAACACACCAAACTGGAGTGGTTTTTTAATTTATTACGCTGGATAATGCCAATGCAGAAAGCATTGCTGAACTTCTATTCATAAATAGATGCTTTGGTTATTAGAAAACCCATGAAAGAATGCTGTAAATGACATGTCTTTAAGAACAACATCCCATACAGCAGTGTTGTCTGCAGTGTTGTCTGTGATGATTTAAATCTAAAAATGTAAAATGTTAGGTAACTAATGTCACTTCGAAGCTGAGCTTTTTGTTTTGTTTCCTGTTCTGTTTTATGGAACAGGCACTGACAATTGTTTGTGTTTTTTATTTTCTCTTAATCTATTAATTGCTATTATGCACTATAAGTACAGTATCACTGAGATTTTTGTTTTGCTCTTTACAATCTGATATTTATAAACTATGTCAAATGTATTTCCTCACAAATGGTATCTGCCTTTAAGTCATAGTATTACCATTACCAAAAGTGGAAATAAAGTTTGTTTACTCCATTAATTCAGTTGAAAATGTGTATTTAAAATGTGTATTTATACAGTCAATCTAAAATATTCACTTTTGGACATTAAAAATAAACAAAAACACGGTCATGTCAAATAGCCCCTCCTATATTTTGCATCACCAGCCGGTACTGATGGCATTTTCTTCACATTTGGTACATAATCAGTATGTTTTTATTTTTTATTACATTAAACAAAAGACAGCAGGTTTATGAATCGACCGCAGTGACAAGTATTATATAGTTCTGAATAGTGAAAACTTCAAAATAATAACATGTTTAAAAGTAGTGTGAGGCGTTGGTTAGACTGCTGTGTTCAAGTACATTTACTTGAGTAACTTAATCAAATTGTACTTCTCAGAGTAGTTTTCAGACACAACGGTGTTACTACTGTAAGTCTACAAGTAACAATATGAAAATGGAATATTTGTTCTTCCTGAACTACTTCTTCTGATATGATTTAATTTGTTTTCATTTTCTAGGCTTTAAAAAAACCAGAAAGACGTTCTGATTTGTCCTTCCAATTACATTACATTACAACTTCACTAATAAATCAGCTGTTCAGATGTTCACATGGTTAATATTACAAAAACTCTTCTCTAGTAGGTTGCCAAAATACTTTTTTAACTTTTGAGTATATTCTTGCACCTCTTTACTTCAGCTTGAGTGATATTATTTGTGCGTAACGGTACTGTTTTATTGTCATTTTCTAAAATGACAGCAAACAAATGACAACAAACATGTTTATACATTTACTTCAAACATTCCAATGAATCTTCAATGTTGCTAACTGTTGCATATCAAACAAATGTTGCTTTCAGTGCATGATACAGATGATAGAGAATTTGTTCAATGAGGTTCATATGGTCTTATGTTGTTTAAAACGTTATTTTTTTTAAACAAAAACTCTAGCCCAAAAAATAACCTTTTAAATAGACACAGGAATTGTTTTTATGGTTACATTCACTATAACAGATGCACAAAGTTTCTCTTAACTGTGGATTGTGATTTTGGCATGTCATGTCATATGGTGGTGGGTCAGTTCGGGCTGCTGGAGAGTTTAATCACAGACCTGGCATTAGAGGCTCAGCACTGATCCAGGGTGAGCCGCAGAGAGAAGATTACACCTAAATGTTGTGAGCCACCTCCCACTGCTGTCTCCACCTCGGCCTTAGGTCAGATTTAGGAGTGCCTGTCTGTTTTATTGCCCTATGTAATTTGCATCATCTTCACAATGCATGCTAGATGAAATAATCAAATGAAATTAAAGAACACAATTTGAACCAGAAATAGTCATATGTAATTAGTAATAATAGTCACTCAAAATATACTTTGTTTGTCTTTCTGTCCAACCATCATCAGATAACAAACTTTCTTTTAGCCCATAAAACAAATGCGGCCGCTGCTAAAAAGTTCTTGTCCAATTAAATGTGTAATTGATTTAGCTAATTACACATTCAAAAGTCTAACCCACACATTTGAATGCTTTTGCAGCAAAGAAAACCACATAACCACATAACCAACGCCGCCAAAACATACAATCTTAAAAGTTCAAATGTGAGTGTTGCTGAAAAATGTTCAAGAATACAAAAACTGACAACTGAAATGATAAAGTCATATAAGGTTAGTCACTGTCTCCACGTGGGGCCGTCGTTGTTGGCGCAGTTGTGGTGGTTGACGCCGTAGTAGTTCTTCTAGTTGTAGTTGTCGTAGTCGTAGGTGGAGTCAGAGGTGGCCAAAGTCCTTGAAACAAAGACCAGAGCTGGAACCAGGACAAAGCCCCCTGAAGAAACAAAACCAAAAGTCAGATTTGGATGCATTAACCTTTGATATATACGATATAGTGAGTTGATGATCTTACCTCGCGACTGTCAGATTCACTGCTACTATCATGAAAGGGGTAGTATTTCAGTCTTACCTCATCACTACTGGAACCGCTGCGGTGGTTGCGGTGACTTCTCTGTAAAATTAATAGAATAATCTTTAAAAATGTAAATGGTCCCCACAAGTAACATATTATCCGTAGGTGGTCTTCGCTGCTCTGTTGCCTATGAGTTTGGTTGTAGAACACGTGCAAAGCTCTGTCAATTTCCGGTTCTTACCCTTGCAGAGACCACTTTTTTTTTCTGGCCCAAGGGTCAGGACATGCTGTAGCAAATTCACAATGCTGAAATAACAACAGCATATGTGTAACACCTTAAACCATTGCACCACTGGCGAGCGCATGGTCCAGAAGCAATTGGGAAAAAGCAAAGTGTCATGCCAAATATTTTAAGTTGATCGGACGAGGCGTCACAACAGTGGAACAAGTAAAGGAATCAAACTTATATACTGTTAAGAGAAAAGCACAGCCAATCAGAATAGGCTTTATTGTTTATTGTGCTTCCTCTGCATGTTAAAAATGTTTGCATGTTTGTTAGAATAAGCCTATTGGTGTCGACTTGGTTCATGTGGGCGATTTGCCTTTTTGCTACCACCCAAACCACAATGCTGCTTTCTGATTGGTCCATTCTCCATACACTGGTGGGTTGGGCACAATCGCAGCAGGACAAGCTTGATTCTTTTGACTTTATGAACTCGCAAACATTGCAGTAATTCATCTTGTTGTGCAAGGTAATGTTCTAGACAATAAACTAAATGTCTCTCCCCACTCTTAACTCCCATTTATCCTGCTCTTTGTCCTGTTAAGTAACTCCTGAGGCCAAAACATATTTCACTTTTTATTCCAGATGCCTTTGCAGACAAAAATGAATACCAATGCAGTAATATTTCCAGACACTTAAAGTGGATTTGTCATTCATTCACTCCGCACACTCACTGGTGGTAATGTAGTTTTGAAGCCACAGCTGCCTTGAGGTAGACTGGCAGAAGCATAACTGCCAATCAGCTCTACCCACCACCAATCACCCACACTTTGCATTGTGGCTAAGGACAAAATGTAAATTTGCACTGAAATTGAATTGCCTACATTTGAATTTGTGGACAAACACTGAACGAACACTAAATTCAATAATGTTCAAAAATACATATTATAATACTTACAGCACTAGAAGTTTGGATCAGACAGAAGACCATCAGGAGACAAAGCGTCCTATACATTGTAGTTCTATTAAAGAAGCAGTTTCCAAGTGAATAGGGTAAGCCTTGGTATAATTTGCCTGACTGTTCCGAGGTCTATTAGCTTTTAAGCAGGGCTTGTATGTCCTCATTGCTCCTGACTGCTAAGGTGTGGTGCTATGTCTCATATGTGGTCTGTGTCGTGGGAGTTCGAGAGACCATCTGAATAGGTTTGATAATTAACTGAGGTAACATGACAAATAGTGGTGAAGAATTAAAACTGACCATAATATTTCCTATATTACTAGGCCACAGAGATATTGCAAGAGTTTTCTCAGAATGGCTCCGTATATAGAGTTCGGTGAATCAATCAGTGCAAAAACAACAGAACTTGCTCAATGTCTTTCCACATCCAAACACTGTAATCATCTTATTTACTCAACCACTCATGACTGTTAATATGTTTGGCATCTGCAACTCATGTCTGATCTTTAGTGCCTTTAGTGTAGAAAATACATATAGAGGACATTTAAACATATTATTCAACCCCTGAAAAGTTGTCTGACTTTACAGGGCTTATATTATGCATGTTGGTATGTTTTATACATTAATGATGATGATGATGATGATGATGATAATAATAAAGATAATAATAATAATAATAATAATAATAATAATAATAATAATAATAATAATAATAATAATAATAATAATAATAATAATAATGATAATAATAATAAAGGCAAGGCAAGTTTATTTGTAGAGCACAATTCGTACACAAAGGCAATTCAAAGTGCTTCACACAACAGAAAAAAAATGCATTAAAATGCAAAGACATGGCAGAAATCACAAAGACAGAATAGTTTAGGACATAAAACAGAAGAGTGCAAATAAAATCATTTCTGTCATGCACAGCTAAACAAAACCGTTTTTAGCTTAGATTTGAACATTGCCAGAGTAGCGGCCTGTCTCACATCCTTAGGAAGAAAGTTCCAGATTTTTGCTGCATAAAACTGAAACGCAGATTCCCCATGTTTAGTCCTGACTCTGGGCACCAGCAGGACGCCCTGAGGTCCTCAGAGTCCGAGATGGTTATATGGCACTAACATGTCCGAGATGTACTTTGGTGCTAGGTCAGGAAGACTTGTATTCACAACAGAGCTGTTTTGAAGTCTTATATATCTGAGCACAGGGAGCCAGTGCAGAGACCTGAGCACAGGACTAATGTGATCGTACTTCCTGGTTCTAGTCAGGACCCGAGCAGCAGCGTTCTGGATGTACTACTGCAGCTGTTTTACAATCGTTTGGAGAGGCCAGTGAGCAGGCCGTTACAGTAGTCCATCTACTAGAGACAAACGCGATGGATAAGTCTTCAAGTCTGGTTTAAACACTATACTTTTGATTTTGCAATGTTTTTTAGATGGTAAAAGGCTGATGAAGTATTTTCCTTCCAAACAACTTCAAATAATTTGTATAGATCTGCAGCCAAATATGAAAAGTGATAACAGATGGCAGTTGGCCTGTATCTAATTTCATATCGATTGACCAAAGTAATTAACCCCTTATGCTTAGGGCCTATTTTTCCAAAAACGCCTGCAAAAATTAGCCCCATTTAAAACGAAGCTGTTCCTGAACCCTCTGGTGCACAAACAATTGGCTGGAGCTCTTTGTGAAGCTGAGACTCTGTAGTTTGACTCTGGACAAAATGGAATATACAATAGAAACAAGAGAAGAACAGTCGCCGTCAAACAGGTCGCCACACGTGGACGTTCTCCATTTTTTAAGTACAAAAGTATGCGTCGCTCTGAGAATGAGAAGAACAACCAATCTCTAAAATTGGGGGAAACTCCCAAAGAGAAAAAGTGATCTGCTAAAACTGAATCAGGCAGATGTTTTAGGCCCAGAGAGAGTAAAACAGACAAATTGAACAAAACACAACTCCAGATATGTTTTACATGAGTATATGACAAGGATAAAAGCTCAAAGTAATTTTTACAAAATGCTGGTCGTTTAAAAGTAAAGCTTCATGGATTCCTGCATTTATGTGAGAGCATCTGTTTAAACTTTAGAGTGAGGAAAAGGCCTAGTTACGTGTGCCAATGAAACAACTACAGTAATGTTTTGAATCATATTATTTATTTTATTTTTAACCTTTTTTTTTTTTTTTAGTAGGTGGAATGAGAACTACTTCTCATTTCCAAAAATGGCCTGCTCAAGAGGAGTAAGGCTATCCTTGGTTGGTTTACAAGATCATGAATATATTTGGCCAGATCTCCGGACTTTACACTTTCCCCATACAATGAATGACATGAGATTCCGGCTCAACAGCATGGTAACTCATGTCAGGCATCATTGCGGCTAAGATAAGTGGGCATATGGATCAATACATGCGAAAGCACAGAAGGGTATCGGAAAGACACAAACTCCTGGTTGACAGAACAGTAGCTCATAACCCGACACATCCCTAGATTGATTACAAAAAAGATATGACTCAATGCCACATACATGAATGCTTGGAGAGTTACAACATCAACATGAGTCTAAGAACCATTATTAGCTGTGAAAACCACCATATATGTTATATGCCACAAGTGTCCATATATATACATACATATACATACACTTTCATTTCCTCTAGCATGTATTTTCAGGCGTGTAAGGCTGGGATGTTCTCGTGACTGAATCTGCCTCCACTGTGAGACATAGGCTATTGTGATAAATCACATCAATAATTACACATACAGTATATATATCAAATAAAATAATTTTCTTTCATTCCTACCGGTAGATACCATTGTCACGTCGGTCAGATGGGTCTTTGTTGGGAGAGACAATAACAAGTAACAACAGCAATTCCAGCAAGTGCTGACCTTCCTGCTGCAGTTATTAGCCAGAGCTACTACCACCAGAGCTATTATACAGTTCAACCTGGGTAACCTGCTCACTGACTTCCTTGATAAAACAACTCATTTGATGTTTTTCAGTCAGGTTTTAGACCTCATCACTGCACCGAGACTGCTCAAGGTGACAAATGACTTCCGACTGAACATTGAGTGAGCAAGCCTCTTAATTCTGTTAGATCTGAGTGCTGCTTTTGACACTGTCCAATCATGGGATCGCTTAACAGGACTAGAGGACTGGGTGGGCATCACTGGCACAGCCCTAAATTGGTTAAAGTCCTATCTGGAGACAGAAGTACTTAGTTGAAATATGTGTAACGTGTATCTCAGACCAGATGCCCCTGACTGTGGGGTGCCCACATGGTCAATCCTGGACCCTTCCTGTTCAACCTCTACATGCTGCCGTTAGGTCAGTTGATACACAGCAAAAATGTGTCCTTCACAAATTATGCAGACGACACTCAAATTTAGGTTTCACTGACGGACAGGTGAATATGGACAGTGGATTCACTCTGTCACTGCATCCAACAGATCAGTGTGTGAGGCAACTTTCTCCAGCTGAACTCAGACAAGACTGAAATCATTGTCTTTGGCCACAGAAAAAAGAGAAAGTGTTTAACAGTCACTCCAGAGTCTCGCTCTAAACTATCAATCAAGTAGAAATCTGGTAATAATGGACTCAGACTTGAATTTGAACAGCCACGTCAAATCAATAACATCAGCAGCTTTTTACATCTAAAAACATTGCCAAAATCACAAAGTGTCTAAACAACCTGGAGAGACTTATCATGTGTTTGTCTCCATAGATACTGTAACGGCCTGCTCACTGCCTCCCCAAACGAACTGTAAAACAGCTGCCAGTACATCAGAACGCTTGCTGCTCGGGTCTACCAGAACCAGAAGTATTGATCACGTTAGTCTGTGCTCAGGTCTCTGGCACTGCGTCCCCGATGAGGCTCCCTGTGGCTCAGAGAATAGACTTTAAAGCAGCTCTACTTGTATACAAGTCTCTCCATGGCCTAGCACCAAAGTACATCTCGGACATGTTAGTGCCATATGAACCATCTCAGACTCTGAGGACCTCAGGGACCGGCATCCTGCTGGTGCCCAGAGTCAGGACTAAACATGGGGAATCTGTTCAGTTTTATGCAGCTATAATCTGGAACAGTCTTCCTGAAGATGTGAGACAGGCCTCAACTCTGGCAATGTTCAAATCTCAGCTAAAAACAGTTGTTTATCTGTGCATATGACTGAAATTGTTTACTTTACACTCTTCTCTTTTATGTCTTAAACTGTTTTGAGATTTCTGTCTTGTCTTTGTGATTTTATTGCATTTTTTCCCTGTTGTGTGAAGCACTTTGAATTTCCTTGCGTATGAATTGTGCTCTACAAATAAACTTGCCTTCCCTTGTCAATGACAAACCATGCTGCCTTAAAACCAATTGAATCGTTATACAAAAGAGCCTTAAAAATATTAGACAAAAAACTTTACTCATGTCATCATTGCCTAATACTTAAAACATATGTTTAGTAATACTATTTAAGTTTTGACAATTAAAAAAATGCAAACATTCTTGTTTAATTTATAAAAGCTTACATGGTCTTTCTCTGCCACTTCTCAATGAGTTTATGAAATTCAGATCTGGAACAAGTGTCAGAGTAACCAGAGCTTCGACTCGAGGTGATTGTGCTGTTCCTTTGAGACACACAGCCTTCAGTCAACAAGTGCTGTCAGTCAAAGGCACAGAGACTTGGAACAGCATCCCAGCCGCTCTCAGAGACAGTCTGACCTTAAACTCATGTAAGACAAACCTCAAAGGTTGGTTAAAGAGGAACCTGGCCTGTAATCATTGATTCTGAAGTGTTGCTTAACGCTAATGTTGTCACTTGTATTGAGTGTGTGCGTGTGTGTGTATGTGTTATATGTTGTTTCTGTCCTGACCTGCTAGGGACTACAGATGTAAAAGTAGCCAATAGGCTAATTCTGGCCTATTTACATTGTATATTTATTATATGCACTCTCCCTTTTAAATATACAAAATCTGAAAAAAAATTATAAACAGTGACTTCTGTGATTCTCAGCCACTGAGTTCGGTGTCAGTCAAAATGCGGGACATTTTACTTGTATCATGTACTTTATTTCAAATTATTATACATGTATGTATGTATGTATGTATATATATATAAATTAAGTTGTCTTTAGTCTTCACCCTCGGCTGTTCAATAACGTCAGCAGTGTCGCCAGTGCAGCCGGGTTTGTTTGGGCCTGGGACAGGATCAGGGGAAACAGGAGCTGAAGGAGCTGGTTGTTAATGTTGTTATTTACCTGTGGAATAAAAGCATAACCATTTAATACAGTGATACAACTTGAATACTTATTTTGTGATCTCACTGACTTCATTGCTCTTGGAGCGTTTGAACCTGGCGTCTTCCTCTTGAACCTTAAAGACCATTAAAATGAGTTTAATACATTTATTTAAAACTACAACTTTTCAAACAATCTATGAGCAAATTCAACTTACTGGAAGAGCAAGACTGAGTCCAATGAGCACCAGACAAACTGTCACTGAAAATACTTTCATTGTTGCTGGAAAACACAGATTTCACTGGAAACAAGTTTCTAATCTGATGGAATGTTTTCAAATACATAAAGAAAAAAAATAGATGCGTACCATTGAATAGAGCAGCTTCACATGAGATATCAGAAGTAGATTGGTGGTGAGCTAACTCATCTTTTAAAGAAGTGTTCTGCTCCTTCACCCAATCAGGTGAGTGTGATTTGGTCTTATGACACAAAAACAAGGAAATATTGAAATTGGAGGTTAATCCGATGTCCAATGTCCAAGCAAGACTCAACTAATCTCAGGGGTTAAGAAAGAATTGTGTCACACTTTGTGGCTGGTTCGGGAATATTTCATCACACTTGAGGCAATACATTGGATTCTGACTTTTTTGTTTGAATCTACTTACATTTTAAAATGCAAGAGAGGGCCTATTTTTCATATGAGGCATACGTTCATATACGTTAATATATAAATATATTGCCCCTCAAATTAGGCTAAGGAGAACCGCTTAGCCTTTCTTAATTGTTCCACTATCAGAGGAGAGGAAAGCTCCAGACAGATATAGGAAACCCACACCCACAAGGTGATCGGCTGCAGACTTCCGTCTCTGCAGGACCTGTACGTCTCCAGGGCTCTGGGACGAGCAGGTCGGATCACAGCTGACCCTTCTCACCCTGGACATGGTCTGTTTGAACCACACACTCCCTCAGGCAGGAGGCTACTGTCCATCCGGACCAGAACCTCCCGCCACAAGAAATAGTTTCTTTCCCTCTGCCGTTGGACTCATGAACACTTCAAAACACCTGCCACTTTAATTAGAACTATTCATCACTCACTGCACTGTCACTTTCTGCACTACAACTGTAAATGTTAATTTATAATAGGATGTAGATAGCCATCTCAGGGCTGTTAGTAAACAAAGAGATTAGACCCAAGTGAAACCAAAAACTCCCTTTATCAGGAGGTCCCGCCCTCTGGGCAGGGTTTAACACGAGGAGGATATCAGAATCAGAATCAGAATCAGAATCAGAATCAGAAAGGGGTTTATTGCCATTGTCAATGACAAACTTCACAGACATAGGAACTTGTTCGGCATGAAGGTGCAACACAAAACACTGGAGCAATAATAAAACAACATATATTCAGTCAAACAAAAGGGCATGCATTTAAGGGCAATTTAAAATTACTATAGTAATAGAAATAAAAATAAAAATAGGCATTTCTATGTACACAAGTTTACAGTTAAGTTTAAAGTTGTAGTGCAGAAAGTGACAGTGCAGTGAGTGATGAATAGTTGCAGTTAAAGTGACAGGTGTTTTAAAGTGTTCATGAGTCCAACGGCAGAGGGAAAGAAACTATTCTTGTGGCGGGAGGTTCTGGTCCGGATGGACCGTAGCCTCCTGAGTTCCTGAGTTCCAAGACTTGTTTCACAGATTGAGAATGACTCTTAGATGAGAGTCGAAACTTTTAGTTTTTCTAAAACAGAGTCCAGATGACTTCCACTGAATCTTTTTCTACAATGGAACACTCCTGGCTGAATGAGGGATTACACCGATATGCTTAATAGAGAATTGTCAACCAAATGTCAGCCATATTGGATCCAAGTTTTCTAAGCATGACTCGGGAGTTTTTCCAAATGTCGTACTTTTAGGAACTCCTCCTCGGGCCCCAAAAAGATTAAATTTGGTGAAAATGGTGTTGAGGGGCATCAGAAGTTATCCAAATTATTTTGATAATTTCATGGTGTCTGTTGCTAGAATTTCTGAAATGTCTCAATGTCTAAATTAGCTGCCATTTGCGCACGCAAAGTCCGATTTGCATCAAATTTGAATAAGTTGTTAAACCTGATACCCTAAACCTACTTGAAGTGAAACAAATTCATTTGGCGAAAGCGCGATAGCGCCACAGATTCGGCAGTAGGTGTAATAAAAGGAGGAAAACTAGGGCGGCAGCGGCGGCAGCGGCGGCATGGCGGCGGCATGGCGGCGGCATGGCGGCGGCATGGCGGTGGCGTGGTGAGGGCCAATCATTGCTGCTTGCGGCTATATTTATTATTATTATTATTGTTATTTCACTCTCTGGTCGAGTTCCTTGTTTTATGTTTCTATATTTTAAAAATTGAGTGGGGGAAAACTACAACAAAAAACATTACCTATTTTTGGCCCCTGATATGACATAAACATGTTCAAGTCAAATATTGCTCTGACAGATTATAATTACAGTACTGATATGGTTCTAATTACAAAAACATTGGACATAATAGACAAGTTG
Source organism: Chaenogobius annularis (assembly GCA_015082035.1). Taxonomy (NCBI): domain Eukaryota; kingdom Metazoa; phylum Chordata; class Actinopteri; order Gobiiformes; family Gobiidae; genus Chaenogobius; species Chaenogobius annularis. Next base: position 335,328 of record BJKM01000016.1, read on the forward strand.
TTGATGTTATTTAGTGTTTTGAGTTCTCAAGACAAAAGCCTCAAGTGAGAATGTTTGTTCATAAAAGAATGTTTGTCTGTCCTTTTTACAATATTGTGTTCTAACATACAGGAGATGACTTTGCACACACAAATGGCAGGATGATGGGACGGTCATACTGTCCACACTGTGCGTATGACAGTTAACTTACAAATCTTTAAAATATGAATATATTACTGTATAAAGGTCACAGTATGGTTGAGGGTTATTTAAAGTTATCTATTATCAAAATAAACATATTTTATTCGTAGAGTTGACATATTCTTTCTTTATATGTTGTGTCTAATTGTGTCTAAAAACAAGACTCAAATTAATGCAGATACATTTATTACAAATAAATGTTTCATTGATAATCAGTTGTAACAGTTTTCGATGCCTGTTCTCATGGTAACATGAACTTTCTTTAACACGCCATGAAGAAGTCCACCGTAGTTTGAGGAGCAGGGGTGGTCTTAGGGGTGGTGGTTGTTGTTGTTGTTGCTGTAGTAAACAATTTGTACAAGAACTGGAACAGTAATGGATCAAACAATAGTCGCTGCATCTGTGAAATAGAACATCATGAACTCCAACTATGTCAGTAATAACATATAAATAATAAATGATAACAATTGTAAATTAAGACCTCGTCTGAATCAGATTCAATTAATACATACTCTCAAGTACAGGGTCTAACCAGAGGCCGCAGAGGTGGTGGTGGTCATTGTGGTGGCGGGTGTTGTAGATGTGACAGTCGTGGTGGGGGGTGTAGAGGTAGAAGTAGTTGTAGCTCTAGTAGTAAACAGGTTCATAAAAAGCTTAAGAAAATATGGATTTAAAACGGAGGAAGAAGAGAATAAACCTCCCTGTAAAATAACATAAAATTGTTGGAGAGCAAATAACTTGGCATGAACTTACTGAAATAAATATTTACCTTATTTGCCCCTGAAATAAAGCGAGCAAGGCGTTTGTGCTCAATAGTTTTCTGCAACTGTAAAAACATATTTTAAATAATATATTTATACAATAGATTGATTCTTGGACTTACAGGCACAGCCAGAGTCAAGCTCAAAAGACATCCCAGAATAAGAGTGACTTTCAGCATGGTTACACCTGTAGAAAAAGAACCTTGTAAAAACAAACTTGTTTTCTAAGACTAAAAGTTGTATGAGAACACGTTAACGATGCGTTGACTCAAACATAACAGTGGAAGAGGATGCTCAGCTCACTTTATATCCACAGAGTCGAGCCACACATTTGCACACAACAGCCATTGGGAAACTGTAGGAGATCTGTCTTTAGCAAGACTAATACTGACACAACTCCAAGATGCATTCTTAAAACCAAAACCTAAAAAGGTTCTATTCTCCATTGCTGTGGACGCACCCTTTTTGGAGGAAATGGTAACTTTTATAAAAAGGTTCTTCTGAATGAACACTTTATTAAACTAACAGTTTGTTTTATTTACTTTTTAAATATGTTTTATTTATTTCATTTATTGTTTTATAATCTCATTGATAAAAGAACATTTTGTTAAATATTTTGCCGGTTACAGTGCTACAGCAGTAGGTCTGAGCTGTGGTTCAGTCTGGACCGTCCTCTGGTTTCCCACGTCCTTTCACTCTGATATGACCCGGTGCAGAGTGTTACAGACAAGAGCCTCCTCTCACCTGATGGACATCACCAATTCTCTCTCATCTGTAATAATAAAACATGCTTTAGTTTCTGTACATTATAATGCTTAAGGCTGAAGCACATACAGTGAGGAAAATCATTTATTTGTATCTCTGTTGTGTGTTTCGATAATTTATTTCTACAGCCACTAATATATCAGGGCTGTATTAAAATATCGATATCGTGATATATCACGACGGACTTCTTGGCAATACACATATCAATGCAGAGATGTGTATTGTGATACTTTTAAACAACTTAAATGCATGATATTTAGGTTATGATATTAACCTGCGACAGCTGCATTAAGGCTGAATCTGTTGAGCTGAAATCCTAAACTATTCATAGGACAATTGTATTCGGTTACTAAGGACATTGTGAACATGAAATTCCAAATCAAACCTCATTTTAGTAAAATGTGAACACTGATTTTAAAGGATTGCTATGTATCCATGTGTCGTATCCAGTTGTGAGTATCGGGACACGTATTGTATCAGGGACCCTGTATCCGGATACGTATTGTGAGGTTCCAGTCAATACCCCGCCCTATTCACCGTATTCCGCCCCTGCTCACTTTTTTCTCTTTTTGCCTCAGATCAGCACATGCGTTGTAATGGCACATCATGGAACTAGTCAAGCGGGTACTTTGTTGTCTGAAATGGAGAGAGAAAAGTCTTGTGACTAAAATATGCGATAAAGTAGATTGATTTGTGTAAAAACAGAAAGGGTTTATTGCCATTGTCAATGAACAAAATTCACAAACATAGGAACTTGTTTCGGCCTTAAGGTGCAACATAAAACACTGAGCAATGATAAAAACAACATATCTGAAATCAAAAGGCATGCATTAGGAAACAATTAAAATGTACTATAGTATAAGATAAAAATACTTACTATGTACACAAGAATTTACAGTTAAAATTACAGCTGTAGTGCAGAAAGTGACAGTGCAGTGAGTGATTGATTAAATTGTAGTTAAAGTGGCAGGTTTAAGAAGTGTTCATGAGTCCAACGGCAGAGGGAAAGAAACTATTCTTGTGGCGGGAGGTTCTGGTCCGGGTGGACCGTAGCCTCCTGCCTGAGGGGAGTGGTTCAAATAGACCATGTATGTCCCAGGGTGAGAAGGGTCAGCTGTGATTCCGACCTGCTCGTCCCAGAGCCCTGGAGACGTACAGGTCCTGCAGAGATGGAAGTCTGCAGCCGATCACCTTCTCAGCAGAACGCACAATGCGCTGTAGTCTCTGTTTGTCCCTGGCTGTGGCTCCAGCGTACCACACGGTGATGGAGGAGGTGAGGATGGACTCAATGATGAAAAAGTGCACCGGCAGTTGTGGTGGGAGTAGTAGTGCAGGGAGTAGTAGTTGTAGCTGTAGCCAACAATAAGCTCAACAACAGCTGAATGAAAAATGAATTTGAATTGTTGAACAAACCTCCTTCCTGTTAAATAAAAGAAAATGGTAAGGACATAGAAAAATGTATAAATTATGCCAAAATCAAGCCAATATCTTTACCTCACTTGATGATTGAGCAAGGCGTTTGTGCCCCTGACCTTCCTGTAACTGTAAAAACAAATCCTATTTACAACTATATAATCACAAATACAACAAATATACAAGTTGATTCTTTGACTTACAGGAACAGCCACAGTCAGGCTCTGATAAGATCTTTAGTTTGATAAATAATTGTTTAAACTTTCAGAAAATATTATGGTCAGTTGCGTGTAAATTGTCTCTGCGTCTTGGATGGAATGTTTTTGATGACATTAGAGGGATTCTGTTTTAGAACTCGACAACTCCCTGTAATTTTCTGTTTATTTTTCAATTTTTGTGTACGAACTGCAACTTCACTGATGTAAAACTGTGATAAATATTTACTACAGGTACTATTCCACCAAACTAAGTCATAATTAGAAAAACACAAACACATTTTCAGTTAGGCCATGGGCTTTTTTTGTAGTTAGATGCACTCACAATTAGTCAAACAGCCAGTAAAAAGCATATATACCGGTACAAATAGACAAAAATGTTAATTAAGAAGATTACACATGTTGTAAACCTGCTGTAGGAATGCAAACGTCCTCTGTTCTTTGTTCTTGTGCCTAGCATTTGTCTCAGAGCCAGTCATTTTCCGCGTGACGTGGGTCATGTGACCCGTTTGACCTGTTGTCTATAAAATGAACATGAATCCCTTTGTGGGTACAAGACTAGTGAAGGGACAGACAACAGAGATGTTTTTTGGAGTAGGGACAGAGATTAATTGTAATTGTACAACAGAATTAAACCATTCACTTTGGAGAAAAGACAACTCTGTTCTATTGTTTTACTTTATTTCTTGATAACCGTTAGAGATGTTTTTCCACGACGGACTGTAAAATAAACATACACTGAATTTCATCAGAAGGCCATTTGGACTTTATTTTGCATAGTAACAAAGCCATAGACACAAGCTTGCAGACTTGAACACGTTTCGTACAGCGTCTAACTCGTGGCAGTGGTGGTGACGACTGTTGTCGTGGGAGTAGTAGTGGTGGGAGTAGTAGTTGTAGCTGTTGTAGTGGTAAGCAATAAGCTCAACAACAGCTGAAGGAGAAATGAATTTGAATTGTTGAACAAACCTCCTTCCTGTTAAATCAAACAAAATGGTAAGGACAGAGAAAAATGAATAAATTATGCCAAAATCAAACCAATATCTTTACCTCACTTGATGATCGAGCAAGGCGTTTGTGCCCCTGACCTTCCTGTAACTGTAAAAACAAATCCTATTTACAACTATATAATCACAAATACAACAAATATACAAGTTGATTCTTGGACTTACAGGAACAGCCACAATCAGGCTCAAAAGACATCCCAGAATAAGAGCGACCTTCAGCATGGTTACACCTGGAGAAAAAGAACTTTGTTAAAACGAATACATGTAGCCCACTGCAAAAAGTTGTACAAAAAAGCATTACCGTAGTTGTAGTTTTGTCCCGACGGTGAGAAAGAAGGAATGAGGATGCTTGGGAGAACGCGCTGCTCTCCTTATATACAGAACATACTTTAAGCAATACAACAGCCATTGGGAAACTGTAGGAAATCTGTGTTTCCGCAACAGCTGTGGTTGAACCTGTCTGTAGCAAAAGACTTAAGCAGTGGTCTTTGACAATTAGGACATTCCAATAACACCGTCTGGGATTAACAGTATATTATTGCTGTTATATATTTGGTGCGGGCAGTGCATAGCAATGAACATGCATATACACTGAGTAAACACACTGGGTTTACAGTGCATATGACAGGTTGGACTACACATTTCAGTAAAGTGCAGTGAGCATAATTGTATTTAAGGAAAAAATGCCTATTTTTCACAGTTTGACCATTTTGACAAAGTTTATAATTGTACTTTCTGGTCGTACATGGTACATGACAAGTAGATGTGATAAGAAACCATACTATAAACAAGGCCTAACATCTATAGAGATTACACAAATAATACCTGATAAGATATTTAGTTTGATAAATGATTGTTTAAACTTTCAGAAAATAGTATAGTCAGTTGCGTGTAAATTGTCTCTGCGTCTTGGATGGAATGCTTTTGATGACATTAGAGGGATTCTGTTTTAGAACTCGACAACTCCCTGTAATTTTTTGTTTATTTTTATAATTTGGTGTAGGAACTGCAACTTCACTGATGTGAAACTGTGAGAAATATTTACTACAGGTACTATTCCACCAAACTAAGTCATAATTAGAAAAACACAAACACATTTTCAGTTAGGCCATGGGCTAAATACACTTTTTTCTGTAGCTTGATGCACTTACAATTAGTCAAACAGCCAGTAAAAAGCATATATACCGTTACATAGACAAAAATGTTAATTAAAGAAATTACACGTGTTCAAAAGGGAGGAGGAAGTAGTAAAACGTATATGAACTTAACCCCTTTCTCCAGTACGAGTTATAATAATATGTTACACTATTACATATTAACAATCTATTCATTAAGATGTAACACCGTATACTTCAGTAGAGCAGGTCGATTTGTCACATTCCAGTTTCCATCAATTACATTCCTCACACTTGAGGCAAGAATTATTTGCTCACATTTTCTTTTGAATTGTTTCATGTTGGGGCGTTGCTTGATTTCTGCACTGAGCTTGTTCCATAGTTTTACTCCATTAGTTGTTGGACATTTTATTTTTTTATTGTTGTTGTATCGATTGTCTCTTTTCACAAACTGGTCCAGTTATAATTTCTGTCTGACTTTATACATGTATTGTAGTATTTGAAATTCCACATAATCTAAACTTTGTATTACTTCAGACTTTATCAAGAGAGGCTTGGTGTCCTCAATATATCCCGCATTACTGATTAGTCTGATTGCCCTCTTTTGCCATAAGATCAGTGATTGTAAATAGCTTTTGTTAGTACTGCCCCAGACCAGCGCACAGTAACTTAAATAAGGTAAAACTTGGGAACAGAACAGACTTTCTTGTCTGAGTAGTGTCACTGACAGGAAAAACGTTGAGAAAGTTTTCATTTCATGTTGATAGGCCCAATAATTACAGAGATAAGAACCATAAACCAGGACAACTAATCTACAATCTGGCAGTTTAACAGCTAATTCCAACACAGAATTCACAGTTAAAAATAAAGGAATTTTGGAAAGTTGTGATATCATCTGAAGGCAACTTATTTAATTAACATGAACAAAGTGAAGACACAGAAACATTTTATACAGAGTACCGGTACTTCTTTATTTGGATGGCTCATAGGACAAATGCTCATTATTTATGATCATGTTTTGGGTTGTTATCATGGTTACTGTTTCCAAATAGATCATTACACCAGATTCAGATCATGAATGTTGTTATTTAAAACGCAAATTGGTAGATATTATGTATAGAATTTTTGAAGGAAAATAAGCGTTCTGTTTTATTTAGTGGTTGAATTGGCAACAGTGGTCGTGGTAGTGGTCGTGGTGGTGGTTGTAGGTGTTGTAGAAGTCATTAACATGGTGAGAAGTTGCTTTAACCAAGGCGGTATAGTTGGAGGTACGTTGCTTCCCTGTTCAAACACAAAACCAAAAAGCAAAATTACTTTCTTGTGACCACCTATTCTCAGATGTCAGTAACAAGTAAATATTTAAGTCAGGGAGTACTTAATACTCCACTACATTTGAAAGACAAATATAATACTTTTTACTCCACTTACAAAGGAGTTTTGTGGAGCAGTTTGTCCCATTTAATAGTTGACCAGGTGTACCTGTACTTTTACAGTACATTACTTAAAGTAATGAAAAGTAGTACTTTGACCAGCTCTGCCTATTCCACATATTCCACACACACCAGGGACGCCTGCCCCCGGAGCTGCTTCACCACATCAAATTAATATTACATTACTGTGAGTATTTTTTATTTAAATCTTGAATATAATTGTAAAAACCTAAAACGGTGTTGAAACTGATTTTTATATATTCAAAACTGGCCCGATTCTGGTCGCCCATGTTTCAAGATCCTGGAGGCGCCTCTGACAAACATACTGGGTTTTTCTGGCACCTTTAATAAAAACGGCTTTTTTGGGGGGGAGGGGCATTTAGTCACTATGAAGCACCACGTGAACAGGTCAGTGCTCCCCAGACAAGCCTGTCCCTCACAGCTGCTTCACCCCAGGATCACTTTTCAAAACATTTATCAAGCTCGCTCAACCACTGTTAACGTATTCCTTATTTTATTTTCTCATTTTTTTGCAACTTTCAATGCATTATGTTCACTTGTTTCCCCATGTTATCCACTGCATATAAAACAAACTTTATCTGTGAAGAAGATATTCACCTCATCAGAGCTGGAGCTGGAGCTGGAACGTGAGCGGGCACGGCGGTGGAGTACCTGCTTGTCCTGTTCATCAAAAATACTTAGCTTGATTCCAACATCAAAATCAGATATTGCAAAACTTACTTGGGCCAGTGCCAAACTCAGGAGACATCCCAGAACGAGAGCCACTTTCAACATGGTGTCCGCCTGTTGGATTATTAATATTTCATTTCTTTAAAAACACAATCCACGCCCTGTTGTTGCAAGGATGATAAAGGCATTACTTACCGTTAAGTCTTCAGGTGAGGGTCACGCGGATGGCGAAGAGTAGATGTTGTAATGTGTCAAACAGGGGACGGGATTTTCTTATATACACTTTATCTCATTAGTATGCGCAGGAATTGGGAAATGATTAGGTGCGGTGACTAGACAGGCGGAAACCACTATTGCAATGCGCCTTAGACACAACACAAAAACATAACAAGATATCGCACTTCCTTTCCATGGTTTCACATGACATGACATCATTCTAGACCAATGACATTTGATGGAGATGGGGGGGGGGAAGGGTCATTACAGTTGTGAATGCACCATTTGGATGTATTCCTTATGTAAATACATAATCAATAGGGAAAACTGGGCCCGTCAGAGAGAAAGACATCGTAACACAAAAAAACATTTGAGTGTTGCCACAAACTTGTTTTGGTATTTGTAACGTGGCCACCGAAGTAATGTACCTGTTGAGTATGAAGTAACATTGGTTTGGCCATAGTGAAGCATTGATACGTTGCGGCTGTTTCTCAATAACTCGTGCACTATATAAGATCAAGTGCCCAAAGCCTGGACACACTTGTTCGTTTGGACATTGTATAAATCACTTACGACAATGAAGGTTTTGTCCATTGTTGCTTTATTTGTGGCTGTTGCTGCAGCTCAAGTAGGTTATATTATCTTATGAACTACACAGAAATGATTAGACGTGGACATACTTCTGAATATGTTTTGTGTTTTAGTCTGGTGATGATGATCCCATGGTAACTGAAATCCCTGAAGACGGAGGTTGGTCTGCAAACACTCTAGTTCAGGTATGTTTTTTCAAGCCTGTTTACCCAAGGAAATAAAGTTAGCTGAATCTCTGAATTCTGAATCTGAATATCTCAAAATGCACCGGTTGTGTGTTTCACATAGACTCCTGAGTTTAGTCCAGTGGCTCTGAGGCTCAGGGGTCCAGGAGGGAAAAGACCAGGCCACCATTTTCGCAAGGTAACAGATATCGCAGCTCTGTAGTCCATTCATTCTCACTTTCAAAAGTGTCTCTTTTGATTACGGTTAGAAGAGGTTTGCTCAATAACACTGATTAATCATAATAATTAAAACATGTTAAACATGATCTAAACTGTTGCAGATTACTGTGTGATTACTTGTCCAACTTTAACAAATTGTCTGATTAACATGTATATTCTGCTTTAGAATCACACAGTATTTTCTCCAATTTTCAAGGTGAGAATCTTCTCTGATCACAAACAGTATTCACATTTTCCAAAAAGAAAAAAGTGCTAATTATGTTTTTTATAATCATATTAGATCGACAATGTGACATTTCAGGTGACTATGACACAGATTTATCCAGATAATAATATAACATTGTATTGCTAACATCCTTCATTTGAACCACAGAACAGCACAGTTGTCCAGCTGAAGGAGGTAAGCAGCAGGCTCCTTTTACCTGTGTATTTCAGTCTTTAGATCATTCATAAGTAAGTATGAAGTATGTATTCATTCTCAGGGGGAGAACATTTTCTTTCTACTGAAGGTAAATTAATCAAGAAATGTACATACATACAGTATTATACATAGTAGACCTATTTGAATGACAAATCTTTCTGCTCCAGGCAAAAAGAGCCCCTTTCAAGGTAAATTACGCAAATTTAGACTCGGCATTGACCAGCAATAACTTCTTTTGTCTGACAGTTATTTCTTTTTAACAGCAATATCTGAAGCTCACCTACAACTCCACTGAACCGGTAACTTCAGCATTTATTCTGTAAACGACTACTGTCTCACAACAATGTCTGTTCCCTTTACAAGCCGCTTCGTCTTTTTATAGAACCACATTTCCATGGAGTTTGGAGAATTGAAACGGGTAAATAAAGCAGCATCAGTGTTCAACATCACTGACTTGTTTACATTTATTTAAACTATTTAGAGGAGTCTAAGATGTGTTTTATCTAAATCTTTTAGCCCACTCGTAGGTTTATACCTGCCTTCAAGGTAAGATTATTTAAATTTTAAAAATCAACTAAATCTAATTTGCAAAATCAACTAAATAATTATGTTTCTTTATATTAGGTTGAAAATGTGACATTTGAGGTAATCTATCCCTTTACTTCAACTGTAAATATGTTTTTTTTTTAAATGCAAAATGTGATTAACATTTATTTATTTTTAAATCAGAGCGCCACAAGTGTCCAACTGATGGAGGTAAAAGTCCTGCATTTAAATCTAAGTAATCTATAACTTTTTTACTAATCAATGAACATTTTTAAGGGGGACAATCTCTTTCTCAAACTGAAGGTGAGTTTTTAAGTCTGTCTTTGTATAAATTGAAGCTTGAAACATTCGTATGAAATGACTTAGCCTGTGTGTTGCAGGGAAGAGGACCGCGCCATTTGAAAGTAAACCAAATGTTCTTAACAACATCGGCCAAACGATGATATCTGCAAAAGTGTAACGTGTTCTGTGTGTTGTAGAATCTCTTCCATGGACGGCCACATGGACCTCCATTTGGGGTTGGAACTTCAACATCTACCAACTTGTGTGCTCATAATGTGTTGTGTGGGTCGACGTAGCTTAACCGCGTTTGTTTGTTTGTTTGTTTGTTTGTTTGTTATTCTGTTCATAGCGACAGTATGTGAAACTCACATACAGCAGCACTGTGCCTGTAAGTTTTATGACCAAATCTACTTTAGTTTAAATACCTCAAGTTAATGTTTGTCCCGTTTTCAGAACCAGGTCTCTGTTGAGTACGGCACTGTGAAAGATCCTAAACGTTAAGACGCTGACCGAGGTTTACTAAGAGGTGAGACTTGTCTAAACGTCAAACTTAATCTTGTTTCTAAATGTATTTTCGTACTCTTTCTCAGGAAGTGCGCGATTCCACGAAATGTACTGAGCTGCTTCTGGAAAATCTCACTCTTCAATCTAATACACCGATATAGTTGTGTATTTCTGACCATTTGTGCATCAAAATAAACACTTATCAACCAACAGAACTTTGTCGCATGTGTTTATTTGACAAAAAGGTTTAAGATTACATGAATATACAAAGAACAGGTCAAATCCTATGTGCGGAAGTTGTGGAAACCAGGGCTCTGACTCGGCGGATGAAATCTGACAGTGAAGTTCAAGGCTCAAAAAGGAACGGGAAGTTGGAATTGCCCTTGAGTGAGGAGAAATAAGTTAAGCAAATATGAAACGTGAAGACATTTATGAGTTTGTGATGACACGAAGCCACACCTCGTCAACCCCAGGGCCTGAGGCGTCGCCGCGCAGCTCCGGGGTGATCGTGGTGGACTCTTTGTTTGTCCCCAGTGGCCATGTCTGACAACCAATGAATACAAACATGTCACTAATCTAAATATTAAACAAGTAAAAAGACAGTGGTGGAAGAAGTTACTCTGTTTTGTTACTTAAATAAAAGTACAGACCGGAGCATACATACAAGTAAAAGTACACAAGATGACTTTGAGAGTAAAATTAATTCACACAGGTTTTGAGATCTATTAAACTAAAATGTGATAAAGAATTGTCCTCATTATTGTTCATCAGAAACAATTTTCCTGATCATTCTTCTCTGCGTAAAGCCAGGACTTGGAACTTTTAAAGAATAAACCCCCCGGCCATGTCATCAGGTCTAAAAGTATATAACACGTTTACTTTTTGAAACAGTTAAAACATTTAGCGCAGTAGAAAGTATAGATACATGCTCTCAAAAGTACTGAAGAAAAGGATTCCACCGTGAAATGTACTCAAAGACAGATACCTTAAAACTAGTACATGACGTAATGAGTACTTTTTCCCACGGGTTAAAGCTAAATGTTAAAACTTTTAATTTGATATGGTAAAATAAGACAGTTGACAAAGTGTAAGTGTATTAACATGTCATGTGATAATTCATATCAAACAAATATGTTGAGATAAACACAGTAAGGGAGTGTATTGTGTACTTACAGAGTCTGAGGGTACTTTTGGTTGGGATGCTTGCTGCAATAAAATCATTTAAAAAAACATTTATTCCATTATATTAGCATTGATCAGAATTACCGCTATGTCTGCTGCTTATCATTCTTATTGTATATCAAGCTATACCGCTGCTTCAACTGATTTAATGCTGCTGCTTTTTCCAAACAAACAAATGTAATATCCTTGGGGTTTGTTTATGTTCTAACAATAAGAAAAATAAGCCCCTTCTGTAAAAGATGTGCTTGCTGTGGAGTTGTCAGAAGGAGATGTTTACGTTGCTCCTCAGATTCTCTCACCGTTTGTGGCCAGTCTGTCAGACACTGTCCATTGCATCACAGCCCACCACATCCCCACAAACATGACACAACAACAGCAAACCTATAATTATTGTTCTTATGCTCCTGCGTGATTTCACCAGCCAAATATGTGTCCCTCCTCATGCGTCCTATCCCAGCCTGACCTTGTGTCATTGTGAAATGTGTTGTTGAGTGATTCCTCTGCTGACCTGCAGAGGGAGCTGTGGCCTCTGGGTGGTCCTGTCCAGGGTGGGGCTGGGCTGCTGCACCTGTCCGTTGTTGGGCTGCAGGGGCGCGGTGTTTCTCTGCTGAGCGTAGCCGTAACGGGGGAAAAAGTAGGAAAATCCCTGCAGGTTTCATAAAAACAGAAATGATATTGTTGGCGCCTGATGGAATTGATTTCAGCGCAGGTTCAGCAGGTCCTACCTGCTGTCTGGTTAGTTGAGGATAACCATAGGCTGGATACTGATACTGGGGGTACATCTGCAACATGTTCAAAACGAGGTTAAAACCTTTGTATTTAGTGGACCTCACCTTACAATACTGTTGATTCTATTTCTTAAAGTTATTTTATACTAAATAGATTGTTAAAAATGCACATACAAACCTAAATTGCCTAATGGCCCATTATGTTACATCATCAGATATTAAAGTACAAGTTGTCTGTATACTCATATGGAAGTACAACGTATACATTGTTTACAGAGCTGTTCTTAAACTCTACAAGTTGACTCTATCTGCTTAAATACCACACACTCACCTGTACAGGGTTCTGTGCCTGTGGTGGGACATTGGGATTGTTTGGGTCCTGAGGTCCGAGCTGCTCCTGCTGACCGTTGGGAAGGATCACAGGGGTCAGCTGGTTTCCCTGAGATGGCAGCAGCACCTGAGGCCCCTGAGGTCCAAAGGGCCCGGCGACCTGTGGATTCAGATTCACCACCTGAGGAGTGAGCAGCACCTCGGGCTGCTGCTGCTGCAGCACGAAGGGAGGCAGCAGTGAAGAGGCCTGGGTAAGAGGAAATATATGAACACGTCTGAATGCAAATGTGGCTGATTGTTTTTGTTTTACCTGTGTTTGACCAAGAGTAGTGAACGTTAATCCATTCAGTCCATTCAGTCCATTCAGTCCATTCAGTGCATTCAGTGTATTCAGTCTGAAAATCTAGACATGGAAATGTTTGAATTCAGTGATACTGTTATATTTGACAAGCCCCAAAAAAACAAATGCATCCTCAGTTAAAAAAAGAACTAAAAAGGGGCAGATATTTGCTGCAACAACCTTTAAAGGAGAGATCACCAAAACAATGGGAAAGTGTACATGACATGCTATTTACCTCATTACTGTTACTTGCAAGAATTCCAAACTGCACCTGTTAAAAAATGCCACACAAAATCACATTTAAAATTATAAATCATAACATATTATATATAAGCATGTCAAACTTTTACGTAAAAACATACTGGAATTCCAAAACTTGTCCTCAAAAGACAGACCAGCAGAACAGCAACTTGAGACTTCATAGTGGCCTGTGATACAGAATAAAACAAATATTTTCAACAAAATCTACATTATTAAATCTACAATTCAACTTACTGTTTGTCTTTGCCTTCCCTTTCTGAATGCTTCTCCTTGGTCCCATCCTTTATAAATATCTTCAGGTCATCTAGTCCAGCGCCTGCCCAGACGAGCCCCGTGTGGTCAGTACAACAGACGTTTCTCATCACTTAAGTGTGTCATTATGTGTAGGTCATGTCTCTAAATGCCATAACAAGTTTGGATAGTGCTGGCTAATCTTTCGCTTAATTTTATACAATCATTTATTGCAAAAAAGAATCATGACTTGGCAGTCTTTTAAGTGCAAATTATGAATGTTGTGAGTTGGGGGGTCTCACCTTAGGAACACTCATGTCGATACGTTGAAGTGTAGAAACTACGGGGTAATTACAGCCTCTAAATCAACGAGAATTTGGCTTGTCATGGGAAAAAGGAACAGCATTGGCAGAAGGCCTATAATCATAAAGACACGTGTCTCAATCATGTTTAGACTCATGCCGAGATATCTTTGGCAAAGCGCTGACGATAATAGAATGTAGAGGATTTATGGAGAGGGTGCTTGTTGCAGCTTTTGACACTTCTTGGCATTCAGACACTTTTGACTTTTCACCTATTTTCTTAAATGTTGATATTATATAGCATCCATTCTATACAATACAGAACAGCAGAACATGGAAAACATTACATGGAATTATCCTTCACCAATTCTGGGTTCATTCTGGCCGTGACATCTGTTTTGTCTACAGTATTTGTATAAGACTGTTAAGTGTAGACAGTGTCACGGTCAGTATGATTTCTCTTACTGACTTATACTGTCACTGTCACTTTTTATTTTATTTTTATACATATTTTACCTCAAAGGTCTAACATTTGGTCAGGGAGAAAACACTCAAATGCATAACATATACTGACCTTAACCTTATTTCTATTTTCAAACCTTAAGCTTTCGTATCATAACTGCATAACACTTTTTTGCAGAAGTAACACTGTGTTTGTTCAGGCTATAGTCTGCCCACCTAAAGACGGCACACTCTTCTCAAAGTCCATAGGCCAAAGACACGCGGGACACAACAGCACAGGAAATACAATATGAGGGCATTTTATACAGACCACAGAAGAGACCATTGAAGTAGAAAACGATCTGAACCTGCTCTAGATCCAAAAACTTTGTGGTCAAATTCGGACACAGTCTTGCTTTCTGGTGCTAAAATTGACAATTTGAAACATTTTGTTAGATAAATAATTGTGTAACGTTTGCACCATGTTCTGAAACTGTTTGATACTGCCCATAGAACACTAGTAAAAGTGTTGGCGCTTTCTCTGGGGCTGTGTTTTTATGATGGATGGATGGATGGATAAGCTAATAAATCTGATGATTGTGATTATATTTTTGCCACAAAGTGTGATTTTCACCAGGGTGTAGTACATTTTAGTAAGAAAGTTTGCTTGTTCCACCCCTATGTTTTGTAACTTGGGTGAAATATATTGCAATTTGTGCCAAAGAGTCACCAAGAAAAGTGTAATCCATCTATCTATTCAATTATTTAGTGTTTTTGTTATGTTATTTTATTATTGTCCACTGGATGGCAGCAAATGCCCACATAGCGTTGGAGCTAAAAAATAAGTAATACTGGGTGAATCAAAATGAGATTTTATTGAAAATTAGACATTGGAAATGTAATCAGGCAAACATTTATGTATAGATTTCAATGACATTGTAAATATAAAGGCCTCAGTTATTTTGATTTGAAACTTCCTTGTTACAAGGACGAGAATGCTCAGTTGGAGGTGGAATCTAAATGAAAAGATAAAGAAAATAATCATGTTAATAAGTAAACAGTTGAGCTATACAAACAGACTATAAGATAATGTTACCTGAGTGTCCACAGTGGTGGCTGCGGTATTGTCCGGGATCATCACCTGTCGCTGAAAAACAAGGACCAGTTGAACTCAAGAGTAGATTTGATCATTCATCAACATTGACTGATATAAACCTGTACCCTGAAGCGTTGGAGTGGGCCAGGCTGAGCTGGGAAGGGCAGCTGTGGTTGCTGTTGTATGTTGCCCACTGGGAGCCCACCCTACACAAACAAATATATAAAAACATTAGTACTTTTTTTTTGCCATGTCATGCCAACAGGAGCCTACCATGACTTGTTGCTGTGGGAGCGGTTGTGCAGGGTTGAATGGTCCCATCTGTGCAATTCCCATGTAAGGAAACTAACACAAAAATACATCACACTCAAAAACTATTCACATACATACTCATGTTATTTGTGCTTCTCAAACCTGATTGGCTGCTGGAGCTGGGGCAGGGTACATGTTTGAAAACGGTGCTGGTGGGACGCCATAAGCAGGTAAAGCGGGCATGAACTAAAAGGCCATTTGTAAGTTGTTAAACCCTGGCTGACTTGCAACTGTAAACAGTTCTTTTACCTCATCCAATACTCACCTGAGGAAACTGGGGCTGCCCAATGAACCCCGCACCCCCTGGAACTACAATGGGACGCACCAAGCCTCCACCTAAGAGGCCCCCAGCGGCTGGGTTCGCTCCCATCCCCATCGCATTCATCGCATTCATAGCATTCATAGCATTTATAGTTGCCAACAGCTTTGCAGTCTGTTTCAAGAGAAAAGGTTTTACTAATATACTATATCATATTTATACTTTCAAGATGATAATGAATAATAAATAGATTTAAAGTAACAATAGTTTGTTCTTACCTTGCCTGCACTGACCTGCAATAACAGAAAAGAAAATGATAAGAAACAACACTTACTGCAACAAAGAACTTGATTTGTCTCAGTTGAATACTTACATAGCTGATTGTAGCTAACAGAGTATTGAAGAACACGAGCTTCATCTTGTACTGTGAACAAAAATGTCTAATCAGTCTGTTTCCACATTTACTTATGTATTACATTTGTAACATACCTTTTGTTTTCTCAGGTGAATGTTATGTGCCGGGAAGGACTCTGATAGTTGTGAGGTTGTGACCATAGGTAGAGCCTTTTATCACTCTCAGAGATTATTAGCATCCAATTAGACAGGAGAAGATTCCGTTATTCATGAACTATTTCTGTTACCTCAATGTCACCATTTGACTCTTTTTGCAGGACTCAAAAAGTCGGTTTAAAGGGTCATTTTTAATCTCTTTTTTGTTCTCAGGTGAGGGACCACAGACAACAACAATGATTCACAGGCCCGAGGTGAATGCCTCAAGGGCATTATCCCAAAACCTGCTCTAACCCCAAAATACTGTGGCTAGTGATGGGACACAAACAGATGCATCACCCTGTGCTATTGCAGAGCAAGGCTGGGTTTGGTTTAATGTCTAATATCATAGAATATTAATAAAATGTAAAAAAGTTAATGTTTTTGTTGTTTTCAAAAATGTGGCAAAACGTACAAATTCATGGCTTTCAGTTTCCTGTCTGTGAGTCTTATTCCCATTCAAAAGAAAAGTGTTTAGTTTTGAATTGTCAATTGCTATGGCAACAATGCTAGATTTCTGAAACCCATGAATATTAAATCTTGTAAAATACTAACATAAATTAAATAGATCATCTAATCTTTTATCTTTGAACTCATGATCATTGATAACAAACAAACAGACAATCAATATAAAAACAAAACAAAATAACAACAATAAAACAAAAAAGCCCCAAATTATTATGATAGAAATAATTTACAAATTATTACATTATTATATATGTTATATTAATTTGTATTTAGGATTTGCAAAAATATTCAAATATTGATAAATATCGTGGACTGCTGTATTTAAATATCTTCCCTGATTTCACAAAATAAATTACGTTGCTTGTTAAATTTATTGCTGTTAATGTATGTAAATTAGTTTAGTTGAAGTTAAATTGTGGTAGACGTATAAAAGGTTTGGATAAGAAGAAGGTGGAAAACAGTTCCTATATTATAGCTCTGTGAAAATAACAACTATTCCATAAACAAGTATCACTTATACTACTTTCACTGTTACTATTACTAAGACTTGGGCACTTCTACAAACTTTGACAATAATTTTAAGCTTTGTGTTTTAAAGAAAGTTAAATAAAATGAATTAACTAAATGAAGTAGGCTACGTGTCATATGAAGGAAGTCCCTTTGTGCTGATTTTTTACTTCACGCTCTTTATAGTTCACTAGTTCACAATTCAAATGTAACACTTACTGTGTGTTTACATCTAATGTCTAATTTTAATGCCCTTTAAAAGAGTCCTGTAAATGGGCACCTAGTCATGCTTGTGTGTTTTTCTGGGCATGTTGTCACATTTTGAGGCTGTCTGGGAACCTTCTGGAGCTGCTGACTGGGCAGCCCACACACACCAGGTAAACAACACTGAGAGTCTGGGCTGAGATCGGCTTTAATTACACTCTGTCATCAGCTCCAAATAAGGAAAAGCTCTTCCTGTGCACAAAAACATCTCCTTAAAGACTAACAGCAGCGTTTCATCACATAGTATTTTCACATTTGTATATTGAAATCCTTTTTATGCAGGCCAAGAAACTGAATTATACGTATCTGTGTGTTAGCTTGGGATGCTCCAAATATTGTTTTGTTTAGCTTTTATTTTTATATAGGAACTGAGATTGGCAGCTGTCAATCATACAAAATGTGTTGCCATCTTATACTGTAAACCTTTTCCTTTCCCATAAGGAGGCAAATGTAAAGAAAAATGCACACTGCACACAGGTGTATTCATAATCTTTATTGGATATAGACAGTGATGTATTAAAAGAGTGATGACAATTAAAGAGTGACGACATTGTGGGTGATTGATAAAGTGACTAAAGTAGTATTTCTGTATATTGCAGATATATAGATAGATTGATTCTTATACTATTGTTTCCTCAGTGTGTCTATCCCAGAGCCTTCCTCTTCCTCCTCCTCTTCTTCCTCTTCCTCAGATGCCATCACCTTTGATCCCGACATTTCAGTCCTCCTGAGAAGTGTAGCAGCTGATCGCACAAATCGAAGTCCGCCTGGTATTCTCCCAGCATTCCCTGGAGCGGGCTGTTGCTGTTGGTTGTTGATTCCTGCAGCAGAGACAAACTGGACTTGCCCTGGAGTCAAAAAGGCATTCTGAGGGTTTCCAATGGCTCCCCCTTGTGGAAGTATAGCGAACAACGTGATGGGTGACGTTTGTCCTGGTTGACCTTGTTGACTTGGTTGCCCCTGTGCACCCACACCCACACCTCCGGGCTGTCCCACCACAAACTGTCCTCCTTGCTGGATTGCCCCGAGAGGTATGAGCCGCTGTATTGGAGGTTGGCCTACTTGGTTTCCAGCTTGCTGCAGAAAAAGTGTTCCTCCTAATGGCACCAAATGAGCCACAACAGCCTGTCCATTCAGTGGGACCCCATTTTGAGCGGCTGCATTTACATTGTTGCCCGCTACACCCCTCACAGCTTTGCCTCCTGCTTTGCCGAGGGCCTCAGCGCTTGCCGAGGTCAGACCACCCTCCGCCAGAAGAGCGAAGCTCGGAAAGATCAGCCATATTATGCCCAACATTTTACCCGAGAGCAGCAAATGATCAGCAGTTTGATGCCACTTTCTCTGCTTATATTCGCATTGTCCCCTCTAGTGATCACAAAGAAACAGCCAATCAGAGTCCAGCACATTACCTCAAAACAAGCTTCAGTGTTCACCGTGACTGTGCACCTTTGCTATTTTTGCTTTGTTGACTTCAGAGACATTCATTTTGTGGCGGTCCTGAACCAGGAATTAGTGGACAGTGTTTTCTGATGTCATTGCACACAGGTAACAGAAAATAATCAGCAACAAATACATAATACAACAAAATGTACAGTGGATTTAACAATGCTACTGGTACGAATATGAAAAACCTTTAATTGAAGTCCAGATTTAGTTTGATTTAAAGAACATTTTATTCATATTTATTCTCACTTACATTGGAGCCTAAATTAATAATAATTACAATGACCAGTTTATACTAAAGTTAACTTTGAGAAGAGACATGTAGACCTAAAAAATAAAATCATGATGTCATCTATTTGAGATAAATTTCACATTTCTTTCTCGTTTAGCCATGGATTTTTCCAATTTAAAAGGCCCAAAATGTTCTTTTGCTGTGAATCCAAACTCATTTAAAACTATATAGAATGGGGGTTTGACTAAAAAAAATACAAATGTGATTCTCTAAAAAGATTTAATCATAGTTAAAGACAGTTACATTCACAGTAATTTCTACAGCCATAATACAAAAAAGAGTTTGACAATGAGTGAACTAAAAGACTACAAAAGCTACAAAGTTATTTTTTGTAAACTTGCCCCCTGTTTGGAATGCTCTTAGACATTTTTGTTGATAAATCTCAGAGGTTAAAATCATAAATCAGTAACTACGTCCTCATAGAATAGAATATATTTCCTGGACTAGATGAAATAGCAACTATAAGTGTCTATAAACAGGAGGTGAAGTGAGTTTTTCATTTATCCTCGTGAGACTGTGAGCAAATCTATGATGCTCAGAACAGCAAACTGGTGTCCATGTCCTCTGTGAAAGACAATGACACCCATGAGTATTTCAGGATTATAATTCATTATGTATCACTGATCATTTTGCTGACCATACCTTCTTTGATGCCGAAACAGGAGGTCCACTCTCTGAATGACACCTGCTTGTCTTTGTCAGAGTCACACTCCTGGAAGAAGAGGGATGTGCAGTGCTCCATGGGCACCAGAGGCACCCTCAGAGGGGCCAGCTCCGAGTGGGACAGCTGACTGTACAGCACCGGTAAACAGAAGGTGAGCATAACCATGTCTACACGCATGACTTTTCTGGAGACAAAAACAGTCTAGTTACCGGTCAGAGGGGTGTTGGTCCAGCTGTGCAAACTGCCAGTGCACGGGGTAGATGTACATGTGGTAGTTTTTCTCAAAGTCCTGCTCAAGAAGCTCCACCGGGTGATCGCCGGCACGAAGACGCCGCTCACTCTCAAAGATTTTTTTCACCTAAATACGCATCGATTTATTATTTGTTTGGTTATATTCGAGTTGTTATAGTTTGGGTGCACATAGAAATATCATCAAACATTACTCTTAAGCGCTGTTTAGGGGTTAGAAAGCCTGGTGAGGTGGTGTCATGTTCATAAAGCTGGAGCAATACATTTTTCAGCCAGTCTCTCATCCTCAGAGGAAACTGGATCAGCTCTGGGTCCAGACAGGGAGGGATCACTACAGTAAAGACAGGAGGGACTTTGTCAAATACATCTTTACAAACAAATGACCTCGCATAATGCCATATTTTGTATCATTACTTACATTTGCACGGTCCAGTGTAGTCCAAATGAAGCCGGTGTCCTTTCTTGGTGCCCTCGAGGTTACATTTCGTGGCAAATAGTTCACAGGACGTCTCGTATGTTCTGTTGTCAGTTCCACAGACCTGCAGAAATAAAACAGTCGTAGGAAACACAGAACAAATGACAAATGTTAACGGTGAGTGTGGGTCAAGAAGTGTTCTGCTTACATGATCCAGCTCATTGAGACTGTGAGGACACTCGGACGGCTCCTGACACACACAATTTGGCTTATTGTCGTCGTCCAGTTTACATGTTTTCCCACGTTTGCAGCGGAAGTTGTCACATGGATCTGATGCGCAAACAGTATAAATAAAATGGCAATGAACATTTTCACCTTTTGTGTGGGAAATAAAACACTGCATTCTCCTTTATTTGCACAGCTTTAGCAAACCAGAAACACTTTTTACATCCCACACATTCCACAGCCCTTCATGTTGATTCTGTGATTAGAGCTCCCTGATCTCTCTCATTGACTCTTAATCCGGTGCAGGTTGTGTTATGGCAGTGACCGTGGATCAGACTGTGGAAATTTGAGCGGGACGTCCCGGTCAGCAGATTCTGGCCTGAGATTGTTGGGACAGTGTGTTATGTAGGTTCTATAGTACAAACTGCTGCCGAAACAAACCGACCAGAGGCTTCAAGGTCACGTGTGACTCCTTCCAGAGCGGCCCTGGAGCCGGGGTACAGGTCCGCTGTGGCTCGGATCTGCACAGGATTCACTCCCACCAAAGGCCCCTACGGAGTGAGGCAAAAATCAGTATCTTGTCCAGGCTCCTTGACTGTAACTTGGCTGCTTCCATATAATTTCTATAGTACTTGGCCATTTCAATCCCTTAGTCAATCTCAAAGTAAGAGTAGTTTTGCTATATGCAGCCACAAGGTGTCACAAGTCAGTAGAGATTTAGTTACATTTGAAGAACACACACAAAAATCACTGCACCTAATTTGTCTTTTTAAATCAACCAAGCAGAATGTGCAATGCTTTAAAAACAACTTCAAGACTTTTAATGCACTACTTTGCCTTTTATATTTTTATGCATTGCATTTTCTTGCCATATAAATACATTATTTTATTTTATTTCAATTTTATTCAATTTAATTTAATTTAATTTAATATTATTTATTTTATTTATTTTATTTATTTTATTTATTTTATTTATTTTATTTATTTTATTTATTTTATTTATTTTATTTATTTTATTTATTTTATTTATTTTATTTATTTTATTTATTTTATTTATTTATTATTTTATCAATTATACATTTTGAAAAGACATATTAAATGAAAGACTAATTTAAAGGCCTGTATTTCTTCTACGTTAGGAAAGCATTTTTGCACGATGCCATGTATGGTAAAAGCAGCTTTGTGTAAAAAGAAAAACATATATATCTCTTGCGTCATTTTAATGGGCATTATATAAAATGTAAACCATAAAGTAACACCAGGTATGATTAGAGATGTCAACATTATTAGGTTAATCGATAATCCTGATTATTCGCAGTAGGTCGCAATTTACTCGTAAAGAAGCAAAATTGGGTCTCATAATTGAATCTAAATAGTCCAAAACAGAACTTCTAAAACTCTGCATGTTTAACTTTATTTTGTCATTCAGAAAGTCAGATTTTGGAAAGCGGGTCACAAGGTTGAGGAATAGTAACAGTGTTAGACAACGGGAAAATGAGAAAATGTATGATTTCACTGTCATTTGTTCATGTTCTCAGTAATCGCAAATAATCCTTAGACTGTGATGTTTTTTAATAATAATAAGTAATAATACCCCATTTTGTTCAATTAAGCTTGTGAGAACTGGGTGGGAGAACAGTTGCTTCTCTGTCATTTTCCTCACTCATGACTCTTTGAATATTTATACAGTACCCATTTGCCGGGCCGCCTCCTCTTGGTCTTGTGTGCTCCACTGGCCGTGCTATTGCCCTCTGACTGGACCAGCTCCTCTTTGGCTGGCTCCTGTCGGCTCGGCTCTGCTCCGGCCTGGGCCTCATCCTTTTGGTTCGAGTGCTTCCTCGCTCGCTGCTTCTTCTTCAGCTTCCTCTGCTTCTTCCTGCCTTGAACATCACTGTCGTTCTTTTTCTTCTCCTCCTCCTCCTCTTCCGCCCCTCCCACTGGCATGTCACTTTGAACCTCCGTATCATCAAGTGACAAAGTATCTTTCATTTCTTGCTTGTCACTTTTTATATGTGTGGATTTATCCTGTTGTTTTTCCTTCATCTTGTCCTCCTTGTTTTCGACAACGTCAGTGTTTACTTCTTCCACACTGGACTGACGTTTTTCATCCATCTCTTTGGCTGGTAGGATCTTGACAGGTTGTAAGATGCTGCTGACACTGGCGTAGTCCAAATCAGCTGGAATTTCAGATTCAGCACTGCTTTCCACCTCCTCAAACAATTGCTGTTGTTTAGCTTCGTTTTTTGCGATGATCTCCTTCACTCGATCTTCAGCATCATCCACAACATCTTCCACTTCCTGCTTGGCATCATTTGTCACAGAATCCTCAGTATCCTCTTCAGTGTCGTCTGTCTTTACAAGCGCCTCCAGTTCCTCCTGGCTCATCAGCACAGCACTGTCCCTGGCCATCTCAGAGGGTGAATCTATGTTCTCCTCGATTACTCCCTCATCTTGACTGGCCTCATACGTGTCCAATGACGGCAAGAGTTGAGCCTGGTGGACCTTCTCTGTGGCGTCATCCTTGATCAAATGAAAAAGGCCAGAAAACATTGTAATCTCTTTCATTTCTAAGCGTAAGTATGAATCAAAAGCATTACCTTTGTTTTGTCGCTCTGGGATATTTTGTGTAAACCATGATGCTTAACATGCGCTGTCCCTTTTGCCTGCACAAGTACAATTCTGATGAGTGCGTTTGGTACCAATTATAGTATAAACCAAATGTAATCTTGCAAAACCTAGTCTCTAAATTCACAGAATTATAATAAATACATCCAATACAAAGACTGGATGTGAAGTCTTACCGCAAATGTTTCTGTCACTAAGCAAATGAATATCAAACAGGCCCTCATATCTGAAAGAGAGTGCAAATCGTAAACAATGAATTAAATCAAATGGGTTCGATTCCTGATATCTCATGATCTCTCTGGGTGGAGTCTGCTTGTCCCTCCTGTGGTACCGTGGGTTCTCCGGCTTCCTCCCACCATCCAAAGACATGCATGTGATAGGGCAATTGGCAAATCTAAATTGGCCCTGGTGAATGAATGAGAGTGAATGTTTGTCTGTGTGTCTATGTCTCTGTGTTAACCCTGCGATGAGCTAGCCCCTGTCCAGGTTGTGCCCCGCCTAAGGCCCAAAGTCAATGAGATAGGCTCCATTCACCCCCTAACGAGACAAAGCATGAGAAAATGAATGAATGGAGAAAAAAAAACATCCTTTTCTGTGGCCACATTAACCGGGCGGATCATTCAAAGCTAAGTACATTTGTATGCTGCAGACATGTCCATCATGTCGTTGTCATGGTTACTGGTGTGTGAGATGTGCCTCTCTGTGTCTCTCAGAAGTCACATTCAGAGCTTGAGTAAACAGAACAGAAGCCACCAGACTGGAAGAAATTTGACTAAGTCCACAAAGTTGTGGTCCCACTGGACAGAAACAAAGCAGACACTATCAGTCCATCACTGGAGCAGCAGTTTACCTAAACATGTGGAAGCTGCTGTAGTGAAGGTCATTTTATAACTGTGTGGTAATAGAATATCATAGTAATACAGTCACAACAGTGCAGTACAAGCAATTGTTAAATATAGTGCCAGGTTTAGGACGTGATCTGTCATACAAATAATTTACTATGCCACTTAATTGTAAATAAAATAAAGACATTTGGACAATGCAACTAAAACGGAGATAAAAATAAGTAGAGTTAAACAGACTTTTTGACAAGGTTGTAAATGATTTTGCATTTTGATAGAACAAACCTTTGATGCAAATCTACTTTGTGAATAAAGGAGGGTAATGTATGTAAATGTATGTAGGCTGTACAAACATTAAGAATAACCCAGCAAAATATGTTTTTTTTTATATCAGATTTGGTTAGTATTTTAGTGTGTGAAAAGCCACAACAAAAACTTTCAAATGGATCCATAAATATGTGCAAAGATCCGTTGTAAGTAAACTGATCAGCAATGAAACATTAAATAAAGACATATGTCACCTGAGGCTGTAGAAGAGACGCAAATCCTGCCGATGTCTGAGCCTGAGTGAAGCTTCTGTTTTCAGACCCCGTCCTCACAAAGTGGACATGGATCACCACACAACAACAACACACTCTCGGACCACTCAGGCAGAGGGGTCCGGCCCCACACACGCCCTGACATAGACTGTATGGTGTATCGAGATGATTGAGAACTGCAAACACCTCAGTTATTATTCTGTTCAAGTTATTGTTACGCATATCATCCACGTACAACGTATAATTCCTTTCATCAAATAAAAGTAAGGGATATGCGACGTATCGGTTCAAATATTTGTATGACAGGTTTCTCAGATGTCTGTCGGTTACATATTAAAGATTTAGTGGATATTTGGCACTTTCCTTAGCTGCCCCAGTCTCTGCGTGCCCATGTCTTATTCCCAGTTTGTCCTCAGTGCAACATTTGTCTTTTTGAACAGATGTGAAAATAGAAATAGACATACAAATATGGCCGTTTATTTACACAATCATGCAACAAATAACAAGATACATTTTATCATTTTAACAAGTGTTAATTTGTGAACTTTACTATATTTTAACATAAACTTGTGGGCCTATGGATTTTAAAATCTTAACATTGATATCGATCAGCATCTGTTATCGGTCAAAAATTGGATCGGCTCAATAACATGAAAATATACAAATTCAACTGGATTTAAGCTTTTTCTCTATCAAGACATTTCAGCAGTTATTCAGAATTGAATCTTTTTTTTTTTTTTTTTTAGGTTTTTTTTTTTTTTTTTTTTAGAGTTTTTAGCTCTAGATGTCACTGATGGCACAATACAAAAGCCTACATGCGCCACATGCAGTTATTCTAAATGTATTTTTTTACGCTTGTAAATTTGCTCATCGCTTCATTGAACATATTTGTCATTCATTGTGAAATAGATTAAATCAAGATCATGAATTGTGGTCCCGCTGGTGCTTTCTGTCGTCAGTGGTTTATAACGTCCACTGCAGACTCTAAACAAGCATGGTTCCAGCCTTTCATGGAGAACAGGTTTTTGTACCAAGACAAAATCTACTCCTTGATCAATGATAGCATACTATTGCAAATTAGTTTTTTTTAACAGTATTCGTGCACCAAATCAGTTAAATGTGTTCCTTCAGATGTATTGTTGATGCTTACACAGTCCTGTCATTAATGGCTGTAATTTCACTATAAACTGAGAGCTGAAAAAGAGAAAGAGGTTTTGTTCATAGCATTTTGAGGAACAGTTTGGCGGCATTCAGAATGGGATGTTTAGGACAACTGCTTTTATAGCCTTTCTTTTTTTATATTAGACGAGACTACGCAACAAATGTGTATAACTAAAACAATTTGAAAACAAGTGCCACAAACAGACATAATTCTTCTCTGGCCTCCGCCTCTCGGTAAGACAGAGCGCTGGGAGCTGTGGTTTGGGCAAACAGCTCCAGACTGGTGAATATACACTCTAATTACAGGTCTCTTTAGCATGGTGGAACTCTAGTGTGAGGTTAAACAAGGAATTCTGTAACCTTATTTTAAGCTTGGCCATATATGGATATCCAGGAAGCAATTGTGATGTTCACAGAAGTATTTTTTCCCCCAGACTGAACTGTACTGTACAAGTCCTCCTCCTAATTCTTATGCCTGAAATAGGAAATTGTATACCGATTGGATTATGTTTTTTGATATTTTGTCAAAGGCGCGGTGTGTTGATGGGTGCAGATGTCTGTCATGGAAAACATAATATGCATTTACAGAAACATCTGTAACTGAGACACTGCTTAACTCATAAAAAACTAAGGTAGTCACTATCTAAACAAGAAAACACATAATTTGACCGGAAACGAGCATGACCCTGCCTGGCCCTCCTTTCCTCCCTGAGTGGGCAAGTGTGTTTTTTCACCAGGCCACAAACCCTATGGTTGACAATGTTAAACTATATTTCACATTTAAGCTGGCAGGGGGAGGAGAGAATTTAGTGTCTGAATGAACCAGCCCAGTGTGTTTATGCAAGTCCAATTATCGTCTGCTTTCTATTTTATGTGTGTTTCCAGCTCTTTCTCAAGGAAAAAAAAAACATCTTCTGTTGTTGGCAGGGCACAGACAACCGGAAGGAAGTGATGCAAGCATCTTAATGGGCATTACATATATACAGTAGGACTGGGGTTCCTCTGCATCACATGCACTGACGGCGCTGATTGACTGGTACTGCTCCGAAAAGACACTTGTTTCATCACAGGAATATACCTTAAGACAAAGAGGAGGTAAATAATACTTTATGTTTATGATCAGTTGTTCATTCTTAATGAGTTGATGGTAGTAATTTGAATTTCTTGAATTTTTTGCAGAATGAAAGTAATCGTGATATTCTTTTGCCTTTTCTGTGCAATCTTTGCAAACCCAGTAAGTATATTCTACTTTAACCTGCATCAAAACATAGTTTTACACCATAAACATTTGGTATTTCATCTATAAAGAAGTCTGTGTGTGTGTGTGTGTGTGTGTGTGTGTGTGTGTATGTGTGTATGTGTGTGTGTGTGTGTGTGTGTGTTTGTGTGTGTTTGTGCCGGTGCGTGTGTGTGTGTGCTATTTATATGCATTATGCTCAGATTGTCACTATTTCCTTTTATAACTATTTCCTTATTTTGCGTTCTCTTTTAGATTACTATCGATGTAGTGTTGGATTCATCAGAGCTGAATACAAACTCGGTAAGATATCTTTATTTTAAAAACACTTTAAAGATCTCCTTCAACACAGCTAATCATTGGAAAGTAATCGTCCTCAACAATAGTTGTGGTTTTGCTGCTTTCCCACACTTGTGTTATTTACTATGTCTGGGCCATTTTGCAATAATACTTGCTTGAGCAACCTTTGAATGAATAGATTCTGTTGACATGAAGGACATTATAATTGCAAAGATGAAGCTTAATTGTTCATTTCAGCAATAGGGTATAATTAGATGTTATGTCCAGGGCTAACTGCATATTTCTGTCTTTTTAGACAGAAAATGTTTTGCTTGTGCAAGCATCTAGAAATGAGACCTCAGAAGTTCAGGTAAAATGTTCTTAATTTGTTTGTTGTTTTCCTATTTGGAAAACTGCGTTTTTGTTGCTTGGTGTCTTTTAGGTTGTAACTTTTACTCATAATTTTTTAGAGTTCTGAATCAGAATCATCAGAATCTCTAGAATCCGCTTCAAGCGACAGTGTGAGTTGGGAACCACATATTGTAAACGTGTTAATTTGATTTAACACTTTAAAGCTCTGATGTTAATATACCACATGTTGTCTCTTACTTGCAGACATCAGAAGAGAGTGACTCAGTTGAATCCAATGAGGTATGCTGAGAACTTATTTTTATCCATCAGTAAGTCTACCGTACAAGATGGAGTTAATTTGTCTCCTATTTTTGTAGCACACTGAGATGTTAGTTGAAACAAGAGACGACAGCATGGGCAGTGAAGAAAATGTTAGAAAGGTATGTGTTCAGTTAATTGGTCCTCTCCTGGGGTCGTCTACTCCAAAACACAGGAAGAATATTGCAAAATACAACAACCAGTACAACCGCATTCGTCCAGGCTAGTTCTATTACAAAAGAAAATGTATTATTATCAACTGGACATCATTTTAAGGCATTTTGCCACTCATCCCAGAAGCTTCTTTAGTTCATCTGGCAGAGAAATACAATATAAATGGAAATGTTCAAAAGTTGTGTTTCTCCAGAGGCGACTCTTACCTGAGTTTGATCTGACAGTGTTTTATTTTTATGTATTTATTTATTTTATAACAGAGCTGGGTTCGAGTATTTGCCACAGTTGTACAAGACTCCAGTGTAGAAGACAACAGGACAGAAGTGAAAGGTCCGCAGCCAGAGGTTTTCAACAAATTAGCAGAGAAGCAGCCCATACAAGCCCCCACGGTGAAGACTTCGAAACAGAGCGGCAATACTGTAGTGTCGCTGCTGCAGAGGGCCGTCAGTGGCTCCAGCAGTGAGAGCGCAGAAAGCACCGAGCACACGGCCCTGATGACCGCCACTGCGGCCAGCAGCGAGAGCCTGAGCAGCGAGAGCAACGAGACCTCGTCCTCCTCTGAGGCCAGTGACAGCGCGTCCGACAGCGCACAGAGCTCCGAGAGCGACGGCAGTGACAGCGCAGAACTGAACCAGATCAAACACTGCGTGAACGGAACCCAGAGCTGCGAAAGCCAAGAGTATTTCTTCCAGGACATTGGAGATGATGCCAATTACTCTGTGGACAACTTGATGGTGCCCGAAGAGGATGACAGGCAGCTCATCCTCAGAAGATAACATTCAACAAGAGGAACTGAGCAGTCACATTAAACCGTAACCTGCTGCGCTGCCTGTTTGTAAATGTCTTTGCTCTGCCTTGCTCTAATTTATGTTTGAGATTGACTTTCAATTTTATTAGCAAATTGTGCAAATGTTTATCAAAAGGTCAATAAACATGACTTTGAAACCTCGTGTTTGCGTTATACAAGAACATTTCAACCTATGCAGCCGTGGCCGGTTAGCTCAGTTGGTTAGAGCGTGGTGCTAATAACGCCAAGGTCGCGGGTTCGATCCCCGTACGGGCCACTGTGATTTTGTTTTTAGTTGCATTGCTTTGATAAACTTATAATTTAAGTAAGCAAGTACAGTTTGTACTTTGAGCGTATGAATGTTTTCCGCACTCGCCGCATAGGCTATGAGCTCTGCCATTTGGCTGTAGTTCATAGAGCCTCCTCTAGGTGGGGATACAGATCATAATATGCCCATGGCTACATTCAAAACTAAACAATCCAATGTGTTTCCAGCATATGTTCACTATTTATTTACATTTCTTCACTCAAAAATAGTAGTAAATACATACAAGTGTGGGAAAGCAGCAAAACCACAACTATAGTTGAGGATGATTACTTTCCAATGATTAGCTATATTGAAGGAGATCATTTATTCACTCAAAAAACAAACCTATTTAATAAAAAACAAACAAAAAAAACATTCAAATAATACAAAGAGAACAGCATCTTTCCTTGTCGCTTTCGCTCTTCAGAAGTGCGTCTTGAGGTGTTCTTTTAGTGTAGGTATAGTAGAGAGCTCTTTTTGACATAAATGACAGCGAAGAGGTAATTTCAACAGTTCGCTGGTGCATTCTTTGACATGCACTCCCCCATTTGACTCTAGCATTTGAAGAACATCTGTGAATAATCACAATAGAAATTATAGGGACATACTGTATATGACATAAAAAAAATTAAACAAATATTTGAACCAATTCAACAAGATATAACAATTCTCACCCTTTGATTCAATAAAATAATCTGTGGTAAATGAATTCCAGTGTTTCTTGTTCTTTAGACAAGGCGAGTCAAAGTCCTGGCTGATCACATGGAGGTGGACATGGCTGCATAAAAGCGTAGAAATCAACAGTCTACCAAATCTGTGCTAATCATTTAAATGCCATGTGTGTTTCAATGAACTATAAAAATCAAATATCTAAAGTAACACAAATACAATTGTATCTATAATGCTGACCTCATACTGGGGATGGCATGGTAGCCCATGCGGAAACGTAAGGAGTCAGAGTCTGGGCATTGGCAAACCATCTGTTCGCCAACCTTGTGCATGTGTCTAACTAGATCACAATGCTCTTTGCGTAGGGCCTTCAGATTGGGAATAGACTGCCATGGAAGAACCAGCCAGTGATAGCGAGCCTTGGGGTATTTGTCTTTAATAACTACCACTGTCTTGTCTTTATAAACCTAGAGCAGAGCAGATTTATTAAGATGTACATTTAGATATATCAATCTCAATATCAGAAACATTATGAACATTTGTAGAACACTTAAAAACACATAATTAATATTTGTGTAAAAAGGATAAAGGTTGCGCATTCTCAAGGCTAGAGTGCTAAACCCAAAAAAGACAATTATGTAAAAATATTTAGGGGTTCCACATATTCATAAAAAAAATAGGACAAAGATACTCACATAACTTTATCTTTGTACACACATTTTCTAGATTAAGATGTACAACACCTAAATATTTTTACATAATTCAAATTATTGTATAATAATAACAACCAGTGATTGAAGAATCATTTGAAAATGTTTTTAGTTACAGAATCCTCAATACATTAATTAAAATACTGTACTGTACTGTATTCTGTCACTTGGTCTAACCACAGTACTGTATCCTGAATACTCAGAATACTTTCCGGTAAGAGTTGCATTATAGTGTAAAGTATAATACTATAGTGTAAAAACATGACAAAAGACTAAAACTGCTGTTCGTCTGTTTGTTCTACATTTATTTATAAGAGAAGAGAAGGGCAATTGCAAATATAAGGAAAATATATGAGCTGTGTTTTCTAGTTTTATCTAATTCAGTGGTAAAGTTTGAAGCTTAAACTGTGTGCTCAAATACTGTGATGTATTCCTATGATTTTAGAAAAGTAACGGTACCGGTATTCTGAATACCGTCAATGAAAGAGTAACTGCGCCAAAATAAATGTACTAAAAATGTGTATTCGCAATTCTTGGAACATGTATTCAGTTACATCCAACACTGATAATAACTATAAATATTTAAATATGGCATCTCTGTGAACTGTAAAACAATTTATCTTCTCTCTTCTATGTCAAAAACATGTTTGTCCTTGTGTGACATGACGGACCAACCTGCATCTTAGGGTCTTGCATCGATACTTTGAGACCTTGGTTCCAATGCCCAAACCCTCCCTGCAACAAAATTGATCATTTATTCCATCCAACTTCCATCCAATCACTTTTAGTTTTATTTTTTCAGTATGCACGTGTATATCTTAACATTCTTTACTTACATCCTTCTTTGAGGCTTCAGTTTGACATTCTGGCGACATAGACTTTTCCTTTTCATATTTCTTTGTTGTAATAGGTCTTGTAGCCTGTCCTGAGGTTTCTTTGTCCACAGAAACAGGCTCTCTGGGTCTTTTCACTCCACGCTGCTCACTACTCAGATCTTCTTTGAACTGTATCGTATAGGGGTATAACTCATTGACTATGTGCAGCAGCTGTCCAGGCTTCATCTTCACCTCATTCCCCTTTCCAATAACTGATGAGTCTATTGATGATGGGTTCGTGCCCAGCTTTGAAATAAAGAGAAAACATGGGGTTAAACATGTAAATAAATGGTTTAAGATTATTTGTCTCACCTGTTTTACTTTGACATAACCTTTGTTGCATTCTGCTTTCAGTTCAACTGAGAATAAAATAGCATATTAATGAATGCTACAGAAAGAAACAAATCAAAAAAGGCGGTTTGTTATTTACATGTAATGTTCCCCATAATCATCCACGTACCTTGTTGACGGGAACATTTTTTGTCTTTAATTGTCGTGTCAGGACCTCGGCCCAATACGACTGTATGCCAGTGAGGCAGCTGGATTGGTTTATGAAGTCCCTCCTCGCTAATAACCCAGCAAAGGGGCATTTTATTATCGTTTAACCTTTGTTAATTCTTTACTATTTTGTCCGCACCACGCGTTTGTTTTGTTGATTAAACTATCGGCGCAGAGATATGACGTCAACGGCAGCGAAGTCCCGTCTTCCTCTTTGCTAAACAAGAGCACATCGTTTCTGAAAAGGTTTTACAGACTTAAGTCTGTACACTGAACCTCTTACAATCAAGGTTAGTTAACAGGAAATAATTCGTGTTTTGTGTGTTGGAAAATGTTAGTTTTTAGGCCTATATCTAGTAAAACGTCGTTTGGAGGTTTTCTCATTGGGCTAACATAGCTTTGCCTTGTTAGCTCACGTGGATACATAGTTATTACTTGTTGTAATAGGCCTCCTAATGTAATCACCCTTTCTTATTCTTAGTTTCTTTACTTTTGTAAGTGTTGTTGTTGTATGAGTTAATCTTATTTTTACACTATGAGCGTCGACGGAGAGAGGTAGGGTTTTTGAAATGTTTGTGTTACAGCCAGAATCTTCATTATGGAGGACTCTTCCACTGTTATTTGGGCCTTCGTAAAGAATTGGTCTTATTTTACTTGCTTAGGCTTTTAGGCCTTTTTAATATGATGACCTTTTCTTTTTTACATTCCTATAGAGTCGTAAAAGTCAGACATGGTTAAAGAAACAGGCTTTTATGACATATTGGGAGTAAGTCCCAGTTCGACTCCAGATGAACTGAAAAAGGCATACCGCAAACTGGCTTTGAAATACCATCCTGACAAAAACCCCACAGAGGGGGAGAAGGTAAGTAAGAGACGGTTTGCCTCATAAAAGCAGTTTCATGTGATTAATGTGACTTCATCTGTCACAGTTCAAGCAGATTTCACAGGCATATGAAGTGTTGTCAGATGCTAAAAAAAGAGACCTGTATGACCGTGGAGGTGAAAAGGCAATCAAAGAAGGTGGTACTGGGGGAGGTGGGAGTTTTGCATCCCCCATGGACATCTTTGATATGTTCTTTGGAGGAGGTAGTAGAATGCACCGAGAACGAAAAGGTATGGACTCCTAAAATACCACAACTGAAATGGCCAGTAATGGGAATACAATTCTTATTAAAAGTGTAACATACTGCTAATTTTTAAAAAAACAAAAAACACGCATACTAAGTGTAAACAGCAACTGTAGCATACCATAGTATGTATCTGTAAATTAAATTGTTTATGTTTTTCATTGCAGGGAAGAATATTGTTCATCAGATAAGTGTTTCTTTGGAGGATCTCTACAATGGTGCAACAAGAAAACTCGCTGTCCAGAAGAATATGCTCTGTGAAAAATGTGAAGGTAATGTTTTGACTGTTTGCTATACAATACTGTAATAATTTTCTTGAATATGGGTAGTTTTGTCAAACAACCTCATTTTATATTTGTATGTCTGTTAGATTATTGACTGAGTATTTTTGGTAGGTCGCGGGAGTCGCAAAGGAGCAGCACAGACTTGCATGTCATGTCAGGGAACAGGCATGCAAGTTCGTGTGCACCAGCTTCTGCCAGGCATGGTCCAGCAGGTCTCCACTATGTGTCCTCACTGTGAGGGCCGAGGACAAAGAATCAGTCATAAGGATCGCTGCAAAGCATGTGCAGGCCGAAAGATCCTGCGACAGAAGAAGATCCTGGAAGTTCATATTGACAAAGGTGAAGGTTGAAGTAATAATACTTGTGTTACAGTGTGGGAATTTGAATAGTCTCAACAACAAAAGTATACAATTTCTGCTACAGGAATGAGGGATGGTCAAAAAGTAGTTTTTCATGGAGAGGGAGACCAGGAGCCTGGAATTGAGCCTGGTGATATAATATTTGTTCTTGACCAGCAGGAGCATTCTCGCTTCACCAGGTAAGTGTCTTCTTATGTCTCTCAGATAAAATTCAATTCCATTATGTTCACTGATGCCGTTTTAACCAGGAAGGGGCAGGATCTGGTTATGTCTATGGAGCTGCAGTTGGTTGAGGCTTTGTGTGGATTTCAGAAACCTGTTCAAACGCTTGATGAGAGAACACTTCTGATCACCACTCCCCCAGGTACAATAGTAGTCCTGTTTTGTACGTAACATTTTACATTTTGTAACTAGTTAATCAAAGGGCATTCTATTTGCTACTTCTCACAGGAGAGCTGATTAAACCTGGAGACACAAAATGTGTCCAGAATGAAGGCATGCCTCTTCACCGTAGACCTTTTGAAAAGGGTCGCCTTATCATCAACTTTACGGTAAATATTTTATCCTTCTGTATATTTTGAAATATTCTGTTATTATATTTATTATTGATTTTGGTTTGTATTAGGTTGTGTTTCCACCAGCAAATTTCCTCCCCAAACCAAAACTGAAGGAGCTGGAGTGCTATTTTCCTCCAAAGAAAGAGGTTGAGCAGCCTGAGAGTATGGATGACGACTTGTACATTTACGCTGACTTGGAGGAGTGTGACTTTGAAAACAGAAGAAGACGAAACAGTCATTACTATTATGTGGATGATGATGACTATGCAAGTGCTGGAGGTGTTCAGTGTCATACTTCTTAAATAATTGACCAGTTGTTAATGAACCGTAGTCATTGACAAAAGCTCCTTTCCACACAGTGAACATGATTATTTTTTACTTTTATTCCTGTCAGATCCTAAAAGTTTGCGATAACACTTAGAAGTCATGAATACTATTGTAATTATTCTTTGCGAGAGCAAAGCATTACATTCCACGGACTATTCTTAAATCTAAATTAGGTTTAGCGTAGTTTTATTTTTGCTTCTTGCTCATTTTTTGCTGCTTCTTACACTGTGATCAAAATTAGTCTATGTTGAATAGACTTCTCAAAATCACTTAAACAGGGCTGTTGCTTTATCCATTACGTCTATTCATATTTAAATTATTGTATGATGATGTTAATACATAATTGTGACAGTTGTTAAGCACAATGCAACTTGATGTGAAGGTGAAAGATTTTTTCTCAAGGATTTCTGCAGTTTCATTTATAGGGCTGTTTTTGATAAAACTGCAAACTTAGAACAATCAAGTTAGAGCAGTGTAGGGCAGAACCAGAATATTTGTACTGTATGTCTTTTGTCTCAGCGGTCTATATTTTGCCAAATTATTTATTTTAGCAATGTATCTTGAAACTATTGTGAAAATATTGCTGACCCTTTTTGGCCACCTTCAGATCTATGCTACAAAGGACCAAAAGTTTCATCAGTGTTGTTAACTGCTAAAAAGCCAGTGTTTACCTGGTGCCTTGTTTAAAATTGTTAATATTAAATGTATGTGCTCAAGTCAACAATAATGCCAAGCTACTATTCTGTTTCTACCATACAAAAAATGTTTATAATGGTAAATATTGTTATGATGTTTTCTCTTGAATAATTCACATTTTTAATAATGGCATGCTACTGAGTGTCTGTCTGCATTTCATGCCCCAGCTGCCAAATAAGCATTGCACTGGGAAAACCTGTGTCTTGTTTTGAAGCATTGTTATCAATTGAGGCTGTAAAACTATTCATACATTTATAAGTTACGTTATAATTAACCTTTATGCAACAGTTTTATTTGTAATTGATAACATTCTAAATAAATGCTGTCTAATGTATTGTTTTTACAGCCTGAAACATTTTTTAATTTTTTTTATGTGTCAAAATGTACAGCTGCATTCAAGCTTATTTGCTGAAATGGTACCAAAGCCGTAAGTTTATACTGTCAGCCATTCACTTTCACATTCATCACAATGTAGGGGGCAACGTTTGAGTCATTTTACCACCTTTGTCCGATATTAATAAATATATAGTATTGAGAGGTCAGTTTGGTAAGATGTGATGAATGAAGATCAAGGTACAACAACACAAATCCACTGAGTGTCTAGTCTACTTTCTATATAGAAGTTTCCAGAAGTAGTTTTATTATGCACACCGACTGACAGGTGACATCATCTCCAGTGAGGTTCAGTGTCATGCATATTTCATATTCATAAGAAAGTTAGTGTGGAGCCACATTAAGACACTTCACTGAGGTAGCATGCAGAAAAAACTGAAGACAAAACAATTGTACAAAAATATTATTTAACACCATAAATATCCCACAAGAAAAGCTGTTTTAGAGCTGCACTGACATTTATTAAATATCCTGCTATCAGATGCAATGGTGAAGAGACAAACCGTTCTCCACTTCTATCAGTGGTCACAAACTTTAGCCACAAATATATAAAAAAAATCAATTAAAAAAATCAATAAGAGCTTAAACCACTGTAAAACTGCTTTGCTATGGGCAGTGTTAGTTGAAAGGAAGAACAGGAAAATGTCAAGTTCTTTCCTACAAATACATTAAAAGTCATTATTAAACAATGTCTTCGATTTGCAGGTAAGCTGGACACCACCTTACAGGTCACAGTTCAAGGTTTCCACAGCCTTAGGAGACCATCCTCACTAAATGTGGCAATCAGACTCTCGTGTGGGTGGTGACAAAGGCCAATTACATCCTTCTCGTGAACCTGGAAGTAAAAAAAACAAACACGTTTTCACAGTGTTTTTTCCTATTCATGATATGAATCCACACGTTTGAAATAATATAGAGGGTATTGAATTACAGGTAGCCAGACAAATAAGTCAGATCTGGTTTGAGAAAAAATAGCATTAGAAGAGCAGAACTTACAGTCAGCATTTTCTCCAGTCTTCCTGTGGTGTAGCTGAAGCAGTAGAGCACCAGGTCCTCACCCACACAGTAAATCCACTCTCCACGGGGCGAGACCGTGCAGCAAACAAACCCTGTGCCTTCCTTTCTGCCAGTACTGAAACTTTTTATTGTCTGGAGAGAAAGGAGAAAAAGGGTTAAGGAAAGTACAAAAGAAAACTAATGTTGTATTTGACTGCACATTTTGAGTATTTACCTGGCCGCGCAGGTTCATGATGACGACAGTGTCTGAGCGGTTGCAGACCACAAACTCATCTGGTTTTTGTGGTAGGGGAATAACATTGCTGACTGGGACTTGAGATGTCAATGATTTATATGTATGGACGCAATCACAGGTCTTTGTATTCCAGACCTACAAGTGAAGAAACCAATGATTAATAATAAGTCACTGGGAAAATAAATACATTACAAAACAAAGTTTTTCAAAATTGTGACATGGCACCTTGTGCATTGAAGCACAAATACAACAAATCATTTAATGAAACCAAAAAACTTAACATTTTCAATATGTATTTGGATATGTTATGTATTTACGTGATCCCACAAAGGGCAGTATTACGGTAGTTTAAATTGTAGGGGACATTTTTGTTCATCTTTCTCCCACTATTTGCCTAGTTGTCTCATCTAGTTATGTTATTCAGTATTTTTTCATGTATTGGTAAACAAAAAACATAATACTCTTAATTCCTAATACTGTTCTTTCCTTGTAGTCCGTTTTTATTGACATTTCACTATCTCAGCTTTTGATATTGATGACATGGTTATACCTTGACAGTGCCGTCAGATGAAGCACTGATGACGTGAAATCCATCTTGTGTGAAACATGCGTCGTTTACAAAGGATGTGTGTCCTTTCAACTCCTTCAGTGTTTTTCCTGACCGCAGCTCATGGATTCTGCAAGTAACATGGCATAATTAAAAGGGATAACCACCCCGCACATCTCTTGTCCACTAGATTTCTTCTTGAAAACAGGAGAAATCGGTTGCTGCGCAGGCGGATGTGTTATTTTTAGCTGCTGTGGATTGACTTCACTGAGCGCAGACTCGAGAAACCGTGACAAATGCTTAAAGCTCTTTGAGTGTCTCCGTCTCAGGATCATTTTGCATATGTAAACAATTCAGTGGTGTCGCTTCAGCGGAACAGCCAAGAACACGTTGCAGCTTTGTACCCGCGCACATGGCATCTCATCTGCGCCCACACAGCCCATGTGCCTCGCGAGAGACCCACCCCCCCCCGGCAGTAGGCAACTGTTTTTCCAAGGAGTATTGACTTTCTTTGGATTAAGCCTTTACCTCCGCCCACAGAACAGCAAAAAAACTGACAAAGCAAAACTTGAGAAAGTTTTATGTGCACATAAAACACTGTTGCACATGTACCTGATGGTCTGGTCAAATGAGGCACTGAGGATGTGGTTGCCGTCCTTGGAGAAGCTCAAACAACTGACACCTTTGCTGTGAGCATGTTCAAATCTGCGCACGCACAAACCACTCTGGATCTTCCAAATCTTTTTTCCAGAACAAAGAAACCTTATTATTTAAAACAAGGTCTGATAAAATGACATCTTTAGACATTCACCAACCTTAATCTTTCCATTCTTGGCTCCAGTGGCCAGTACGTCTCCATCTGGACTGAAACACATGCTCAATATGGGTTCATCCATCATCATGAAGCTGTCTTGTGCCTGGTATTTCACATCCTTGATAATACGTCGAACGAAGAGAAGATGAAATGAGCGATTACACATTTGGCTTTTGTAATTGTTCTAAGAGTAAATAAAATGCCTACTTTGCTTATATTGCCAGTGATGTAGTTCCAAACTTCAACAAAGCCATCCACTGATCCAGTGACCAGGTATTTGCCATCCGGAGAGAAACGGGCACACTCCACATGAGACCTCCTCCCGAACTGTTTAGAAAAGTTTATAATCATTAAGTGTCTTGATTACTAGAGTCATGTTTAATTCTGTCTGTGATTATCAGCACTGTTTCTGGTCTTACCTTGATGTGGCGGTACAGTTGTGTTGGGAAGCTCTCCTCTTCAACAGGGTCATTGTTAGGAGAGTGAAAACCCATATCTGGGGATAGATGTCCCTGGTACTGTCGCACTCTCTGAGTCTAAGTGGAAGTTTGACAAATTATTTACATTATCTGAATAATAAGTTGCATTTAGTATGAAATGGTTATGGTCCCTTAT
This sequence comes from Chaenogobius annularis, assembly GCA_015082035.1. Classification (NCBI taxonomy): domain Eukaryota; kingdom Metazoa; phylum Chordata; class Actinopteri; order Gobiiformes; family Gobiidae; genus Chaenogobius; species Chaenogobius annularis. The sequence goes on from BJKM01000016.1 coordinate 374,769, forward strand.
ACGGAAGTCGGTGTTGAACATGAGTAATGTTGATGTAATGCCTCATTTGTGGTCCGTGGTAGGAAAGTCCGGATGAAATTTCTTTTTTACTCTGAACATTGAACTTTTTTGAAAACTATTAATGTTGGCACCGCTATTTGTTTTTCAATGTGTCGTCATTTCATTTCTGTCTATGTCCTGTGCTCCTTATGTTCTTTTTGTTTTCTATATTGCTCTCTGGTCTTTTACGGAAGCTCACTGTAGTTTTAATCTCGTAATTACGAGATCGGAATTTCGAGATAGTATCTTGTAATTATGAGATTTTAAAAAATGAATATAAAAAAAAATCTCACCCACAGGTGGTCGAAAAGGGAATTTCGGATGAATATTTGGTCGGACAAGTGACACTGTGACAGCGTTATCTGATTTGCTGCACTATTACCATCTTATTGGACTAAATAGGGGGACCAGATTTTCAAATTGAAAAACTGGGACACACCCGGGTAGGGATGGGAAGTAATAATAAAAGTGTAAAAAACGCAGGTATTTAAGTACATTTGTATGCACTCATACCTCTTTCACGGCTCACTCTAATCTATAATCTGAGAGACTTTTATCAGTGGAAATGAGTGCATCTTTTGTGTTTTGGTTATTCTAAAGCCAGTTTTTCTCTAGTTTGGCTAAAGAAACGACAATATATTTTCTTCTTTACTGTTGGCAGGTCTCAAAGTGGTCAAAACTGGGACAACTGGGACACGTCTTGGATAAAACTGGGACAAATCAATGGTTTTGGAAACATCTGATGGGACATGGGACACAGGGCTCAAAACTGGGACTGTCCCGGGTAAATAGGGACATCTGGTCACCCTAGGACTAAAGCACATGTATGTAGACAACAGCTTCAGCATAGGTTAGCTTAAAGTAGCAAGTCTAGCATGTCAAGGCTTCTAATGGACATTAGAATATGATGGTGTAACGTGTGTATAAAATTAAAGTTTAGTTAAGAAGCATTTAGCAGATACTTGGCTTGACATAGAATCAGAAATCAGAATCAGAAAATGTTTATTGCCAAGGTCAGTGAAAAATCAAAAATCACAGGCTCGCACCTCGCTTTGGGTTCATCATTTATCATGATAAACCCTATTTTTTCTTTTTTTTTTTATCTCGTGATTACGAGATAATTAAAAAAAGGTTTGTGAATACAATGAGCTTCGGTAGGTCTTGTTCTATGTTTTAGGTATTCTTTTTTAAACTGTTGAAAAAATAATAAAGAAAAAGTAAGAAAAGTATTTTGGGGATATTTTTTATACTAAAAACCTAAACAATTCACACTGGCTCTTAGTGCACTGTCCACACACTTTACTTTACTATAAGCCCATACTCACCCCAACTTGTTCCAGCAGTCCTATCAGGCGTGACGGGGGCACCACACACACCTCCTTCACCATGGCCTCAGCAATCGCCCTTCTGCGCTTCTCTTTGCTGCTTCCCTTTGGGTAGGCCTGCCGTTTAAGCAGTATTCAAATACCACTATTCTACACTCTCATCTGAGAACAAGGATTAGTTTATCTTCTTACCTCTCTGGGGTCAAAGTAGGTGCATGTGAGGAGGCTTTCTAAATGCTTGTATCTTTCCGGTTGCGTTTGTTTGAGCATAATCATAGGGTCGGTCTGCTTGAGGAGCGAGCGGGCTGCCCCCATCTCCCTCATCTCAATCAGCTCCATAACAACCTGTTGCACATATTGGAGAGGGCTTCTTAATTATTCAGTGTTTTGGAAATACAAAACAAACCTCAAACTGATATGAATGAAATGTAATTTTTAATAAGGGCAGGACACAAAAGTCCAGCCCCACACAAATAAAACATAGTCATCTCACCTGTTCATATAGATCAATGAGAGTGTTGTCTGGCAGCTTCAGAGATTCAATGGCAAGCAGAACAGAGTCCCAGTGGCCACTGTTTATGTCGGCTACAAAGCTGTCGATGCTGTCAACTGTGTTTAGAGAGACAGTGGTTTCTTCTTGTAAAGTGTTCAAAGTTCGGTAGAGGTTGTTCTCTTTGAGGTACTGCATAATCAGGCGGATCACACTGCAGAGACATCAGAGTGGCATAAGAATCAAGAAACAAAGAGTTCAGTGCATAGTTGACAATCATAAAAAAATTATTTTTGTCAAAATACACAAGCCGGGGTATGGCGTGTTCACGATTAATTGGTTAATTGATAAATTGCAACAATTAAACCTTGTCGTTCGAAGAAAAAAGTAGTTTTTAAAAACACACATAATTAAGGGAAATTCAACATAAAATAAAATGAAGCTTAAAATAGGCTATTTCATAACTGAAAAAAATATGTAGGCTATGGTCAATAACAAATGTTGGACTAATTGTTTGATAAAGCAACCAAACTAATAGATCAACTGAAACATAATGGAATCTGAGCCTACATTGGTATTGTTGTTACATGCAGTCTTTTGTCCCATTTCAGAGCCACCAGCTGTTCAGTTTAAATTAGGAAACACCACCTGCACAGCTCTAGCTCATACAATTGGATCAGACATGCACATATATTGTTGAACTTCACAAAATTGCAGGCACAGCATTACCACTTCAGAGAAAGAAAAATAAATGTCTGGTTGCTCATTTACGTAGACGACACGCAGTAGATTAATAACTGTACATAAATGACAACTTCCAATGACAAAAACAGTACACAATAATAAAAATAATGATAATAATAAAATAAAAAAGAACAGCAATGAATGGCTAAATTCACAATTATCACATTATCTGTAGATGTTTGACTTTTGTACCCCGATTAAACTTGATCCCATTTGTTCTCTCACCTACATGTCAAATATGCTACTGATAACATTCCCATGCAGTGAACATCACAGAGCACTTACTCAGAGGGCTCCATCTCCACGGCCATGCTGCTGTTTGTGCTGCTGTTCTGTTGCGCACTGGACGGACAGTGTGGCGTTTCCATCTGTAGAGCTTGTTTGAGCCACGTGAACCTCGCGTTGTCGGAACCGCCCACTCCACGTGCGCCCCCTGTACCCACCGTCCCGAGCCTCGATGCCTTTGCCTCACAGACGGCTGTAGTTACACCTCCTCTCTGACGCATGCCGTTAGACAGAAACATTTAGTGGTCCCTTGTTGAAGAGGAGGAGGAGGAGAGGGCCGTGATGCGGCTGCGGCACAGCGCCACGACATCAGCAGCATCAGCACCACACACGGCTCTCGTGCGTCTCAGCGTGCCCCGACTGCACCCAAACACCAAGAACTACAGCTCCTTACGCCTTCATTTATTCCATTTCTCACAAATCCAGATGCGCACAGGCTGACAGACCAACCTGTTGGCAAACACTTTTCATTTCATGCGTCTGTGCCAAAGCACTTATCTTTTAGTAAGATTTATATTTAAAAATACATTTGACCTCACGTACAACTGTGGGCCTAACCAGCCTCGCATTAATATTACGCATTAATATTGCTTTAATTGTAACATCCATGAACAGTAGGCCAAAGATCACACGGTTTTTTTTTATGTCTCTCAGGTAAGATATCGCGAGAGTAAACATACCTCCCAGTCAAATGGGCTGGCACATGTCAACTGGCACATGTTTGTAAGTGTTGCATTTATCACCGTTGCACACGCGGACAACTTAATAGAAGGCCGAGTAAGTACATTTGTTATCCAGATTAGAGAAAGTTATGTGTATTATGTATTGTTCTTTCTTTGATTTCATGCAGAAAGGATGCCCCTGAACAATAACCAGGTGTGTGTAATTAATGAGCCTGTCCTTTGGCTTCAGGCTTGTTCCTCTTGAAATGTTGTGCATGTTTGTAGAAGATGATCCAGAAGACTGACAGTGCTGCTGCCAGGATGGCCAGACTCCCTGTTGTGCGTTCAGCTTGGTCCAGACTGACCGTCCTGTACACTCACACCAAATGCTCCCGTCCCAACCTGAAGATCATCTGTGACTCCTTGGAGGGCCGTGCTGTGAACCTGTGCACTAGGGCCACACACACCATCTCTCCTGTCATGGGGATACTGGAGCCTCAAAGTAAGTACTCGAGTCAATTCAAAATCACTACTGTCTCTTTTACGTGTGTGTGTGTGTGTATGTCATTTACAGTATCCATCGCCAATGAGATCGCCTGTAGAAGTCTGGATTGGTTGGAGTCTACTTTCCCATGGCTTCAGGCACCGACTGAAGAGGTGTGACGGCAAACTCGCATACATCATCAGTCAGAAATTGTTTAATGACTCCAATTATGATTATACTTGTCAGCCAGCCTGTTAACTTCTCAATGCCTTGTCCATTTAACACAGAATGATTAAAGGCTGCCTTATGTTGTAGATTAATCCACCGCAAACGGTTAGGTCCAGAGGTTACTTTGTGCGTCCGTTGTCATAAAACTCCATCTTGGTGTACGTAGGTCTACAGCATGAATTAAAGAGCAAGGATGTTACACCACATGATATGAAAGTGAAGTTTGAACTATATATATATGTGTGTACAAAATGTCGGTACCTTGCAGATTGTTGCTGTTGCCAAAGACAAGATGCATGAAGCCCAAGAAATGATGAGTGTCTTTGCCACGGGGACTAAAGGCTGCATACAGCACACAATGGAGCATGCAGTGAACAAAGTGCTACTCACTGGCGGTTATTCAAGCCCATTCATAAAAAGAGCTGTGATTGTGGCTGGTGCAGGACTGGACCATGCACTCAACATGTCTGAGACTCTGGTGGACCGCATGTTGCCCCCTGCTGATGAGGAAAAGGGTATGTGTTCAGCTATGACGGGATGCTTTTAATGCATTTGAATGTGTACCCCGCCATAGGCCCCAGTCACCCGCGACCCCTAACGGGAACAAGCGGTAGAACATGAATAAATTAATTGAATTACAATGAGGCAGCAGTGGTTCAGTGGGCAGTCCAGACCAGGTTACATTCATTTCAGTACATTTAATCTCACATTCCTATTGCCTTAATTTTAATTGACGCCCGTCATAAATTAAATAGGGTTTCACTTTGAGTCAACAGAGAAACACATGAAACACATGAACCTAAAGTAGTTCACTTCGGATTGCCTTTATGAAAACATGATTCTTAGCCGCAGCAGAGACTGAGGTAACAAACCACCATTTTGGTCGGTGAATGAATGCATGAACCTCGTAATGCATTATCATAGTTTTTGTCGTTTGAAAACACCAGAAATTGCACTGATATCTACCAAAACTTAATAGATGCTTATTTTTGTTTCCGTCACAGAAGCAGCCAGCTTCCAGGGGGGGTTTGAGCCCACCCCTCGTAGGACGTATCCTGAGAGACTGCAGTCCGTGAGCAAAAAGATACGCATGGGATCTTACAAGGTACAAGACTCGGGTGCAGCTCATAAAAGGCTGTGGGCGATACTGAAGTTATCTTCAATTAATGTAAAATGCATCCTTTTAAAAATGATTTCATGTTTACTGCGACTGAAACATCCAGTACATATGTATCTTATGCCACAAAACTCTTTTCAACAGGCCATAGAGATGCTGGCCTGGTCTCCCACTTGGGGTCAGGATCTTCAGACGTGTTTGGCATCATTCATATCGAGACTCCCCCCACACCTTCAGCATCAGGCAGTCAATGTGCTCTTGTTCATCTCACAAATGTACTCCTTAAGTTGTCCTTCACCTCAAACTAATACGGAATACACTCATTTGTCCCCTGCTACTGGGGTCTCTCCTATGCGCAAGGATCAGCTCACTGTGGTTCAGTGGCAGGAGAGTCCCACCTGGAGAATGAGGCTTCCCAAAACTACGGACTGTGGCTGCAAGGAGATGTGCAGCATAACGACATAGTGGATGTAATGTTATGAAATAAACCCCATCTTGTTTATGTAAAGAAAAGTATCGTCAGTGTTTCACTACTACAGCATTAAGGAGCCTCTGTCAGCGCTACAAAAATATTTTGAAATAAACTAGTAAAGTGTGGCATTGCTTTACTTCACAAATTTGATACTTGCAGGAGTGTCTAAATGTTTTTTATATATTGAAACAAACCCCTTTTCATGGGTTTGAGCCACCACACTAAGGCTTTCAACATTGTTAGGTCAGTAAAACTTTGTAAATTCGCAGTAAACTCCTGTTGGGTCATTTAGGCTCGGCAGAAAGCCAGAGGCCAAAAAAGTACATTTAGCCTCAATTTCTGCCCCAATCAGAAGTCTTTATATGCTACTTTAGTTTGCTTCTGGAGCCATTTGACTACATTTTGGAATACAATAAACCAGCCAAAGTTTAAAACCCGAAATGCCCATGCATGTAAATTAAAGGTGGATGTTCACATATCACGTCTCCCAACGTCTTGTGAAATGTGTACATATGGCCCCCGTATTAGAATGACGACTGTTATCTTGCAGCTTTAACTTGAGTAGATGTTTGGTTTGTAAATCATGAAGATATCGCCCACCTCCAGATTGACCAAGGACAAAGACTGCAGGGCATTGTGTGCTCTGCTGAGAAGGTGATCGGCTGCAGACTTCCGTCTCTGCAGGACCTGTACATCTACAGGGCTCTGGGACGAGCAGGTCGGATCACAGCTGACCCTTCTCACCCTGGACATGGTCTATTTGAACCACTCCCCTCAGGCAGGAGGCTACGGTCCATCCAGACCAGAACCTCCCGCCACAAGAATAGTTTCTTTCCCACTGCCGTTGGACTCATGAACACTTTTAAACACCTGCCACTTTAACTACAATTGAATCAATCACTCACTGCACTCACTTTCTGCACTACAGCTGTAAATTTAAAACTGTAAATTCTTGTGTACATAGTATTTTTATCTTATACTATAGTACATTTTAATTGTTTCCTAATGCATGCCTTTTGATTTCAGATATGTTGTTTTTATCATTGTTCAGTCCCGTTTTATGTTGCACCTTAAGGCCGAAACAAATTCCTATGTTTGTGAATTTTGTTCATTGACAATGGCAATAAACCCATTCTGTTTTTACACAAATCTACTTTATCGCATATTTTAATCACAAGACTTTTCTCTCTATTTCAGCCAACAAAGTACCCGCTTGACTAGTTCCATGATGTGCCATTACAACGCATGTGCTGATCTGAGGCAAAAAGAAAAAAGTGAGCAGGGGCGGAATACGGTGAATAGGGCGGGGTATTGACTGGAACCTCACAATACGTATCCGGATACAGGGTCCCTGATACGATACGTGTCCCATCCAGACCAGAACCTCGAGCCACAAGAAGTTTCTTCCCCTCTGCCATTGGACTCATGAACACTTCTAAACACCTGCCACTTTAACAATTTAATCACTACTGTTCACATTCACGTCTGTAAATTCTTGTGTTCATAGCAGGCCTATTTTTATTTTATACCATAGTAATTTTACATTGTTTAATGTATGCCTTTTGATTTCATATGTTTATCAGCATTTTATGTTGCACCTTAATGCCAAAACAAGTTCCTATGTTTGTGAATTTTGTTCAGTGACAATTAATAGATTCTAATTTATCTGGGTTTTGGATTAGCAAATATTTCATGAACTCCTGCAATCCAGAAATCCAATCTCTATAGAGCTCCCTTTTTTTTAAATATTAAAATACTGTACAGGTAACAATGTTAATGAATGACACGACATTCCAAACATTTTCATCAAAAGGTTATTTATTCAACTTTTACTTTTGGCTGGACTCTGACTTGGATGTGGATGCCCTCAGAGATGAAAGACGGCGCCTCTTGGCGATCTGTTCCTGGCGTTTCTCTTTAGCCTCCTGTTTATAGTAATAGAATAAAAGTCAAGTAGTTTGATCAATCATAAATTTGTACAGCAAAGACACATACCTTCATCCTCTTGGCCAGCAGCTTGGCATACTCAGATGCCTCCTCCTTGTTCTTCAGAGTGCGCTGCCTCTTCAGGGAGATGCGGCGACGCTTGTGCTGCAGCACACGAGGAGTCACCAGTCTCTGAATCCTGGGAGCCTTAGTTCTAGGCTTCTTACCTGTCACAGGATAAGAATTCTTTAACATTCAAACCAAGCATTTCTGAATAGCGTTGCAGGCACAGCAGTCAATTTAGGTGCGCATGTCTGCAACTGAAGAGTTAAAGCTTTCAAGACGTGTCCAGCTGTAAAAGCTGCCATACTGGACACATTGGGTAAAACAAATATTTCTAAAGTCTCATTAGAAATGGTCTGACCCCATTTAACAAAAACGTTCATTTGAAATAGAGTGTTCTTGTCTAGAGGGAAGGGGCATATTTTCCAAATCTTGTGTACAGCGACCACTTGAGACCTCGTTGAAGATACAATCACAAGTGTTTTGGTTGCACAAATCAAGAGGTCGAGTTCCTATTTGACAAATCTTTTACGTTTACCGTGCAAGATGAAGAAATCTGGACGCAAACTATACAATTTGAACGAAACGATCTCTGTAGAATACTTCATAGAAGTAAAGCATTTGTCAATTGTCTTTGTTCAATAACAACCGTACCTTCTTTGGTCAGAGGTCGTCTCACAACATACTGCCTAACATCATCCTCCTTTGCCAGGTTGAAGAGCTTGCGGATCTTGCTTGCCCTTTTAGGCCCAAGACGGCGAGGGACAGTGCTGTCGGTCAGCCCTGGAATCTCCTTCTCACCTAAAAAAAAGAAAAATCAACGCTTTACACTAACTTACATTTCGGCCTTTCAAATTGTATAACTTTGATGTATTGTAACAAGTTTATACGGATCCATTAAATTATAAACCCAAGCAGAGGCCATGAGGTGAGAAGGGGCTGTACTTGATTTTTAGTTTTATTACCCCACATAGCTGTACTTCCAGTCATTTTCATCATAAACTGCAACTTGACTGATGAAAAACTAATATTTACCAAAGGGATTCTCAAACACCATCAGAATTAGAAAACCACAACCATCTTGGCACAGGCCAGCATTAAGCATTTTGAGGTTCGAGTACAGCTCCCAACAATTTGCTGCATGTCATACCCCAGTCTCACTCAATTTCACACTGTTGACTAAAGCTTATAAAAATATGCATTTATACCATGAATTATATTATTAGGTATGCAATGTATAACAAATGGGAGAGCAATGCAGTTCAACCATGCACTGAACAGCTTGGTCGCATCTGGTAAGCAGCTCTGCAGTTTCTTTTGCAGCATCTGTCCCCCCTTTTTGACTACTGACGAATCAGAAAGGGTTTACCGATGTGCCATATGAGCATCATAACATCCACAGATACAACCCAAGAAGAGAAACATGAACAGTTATAAAAACTCATTCCTCTGCATCAGTCAGTATAAAGCCCTAGGGCAGAGTACCGATTGTTCAATTCTACCGTGTCATGTTTTCCATCTGTTTTGAATATTTTCTTTGTGGCCTAAATGTCCAAAGACAAATTTCCTCCGAGACTAAAAAAGCAATACTGGTCTTGCTTTTGTGCGGTGGGCACTACACACCGATTCACACTAATCGAGACCTGTTCTGAGTTGTTCCTTTTAGCTGAACGTTAACCTTTGATGAAGCAAATTGGATCAACTTTTGTCAGTGCAACACGCATTCTCCAGCCCGTCAGCGCAGTCAAGTATTTGCCCGATACCAGGGTACATTCCTTTACTGTCGCCAGCATGCATCACCACTAGAAAAGTGTCCGCACATGTACATCGAGTTAGTTACCGGAACCTTGTCATGGACATAAAATTGCTGATCTCTGCCTCATGATGCAGCGTCGGAAGCGAATGATGAGTGGTGCATGTGAACCAAAACCGGGGCCCTCTAAACAGAGTTCCCAGTGTGTATGTGAGAACAACCGTAAATTGTGTGGATACTGAACTAATGTTACCTTTTTTGACAATAACCAAGTTGAGAACGCTAAGATTGGCATCAACGATGCAGCCACGGACAGACTTGCGTTTGCGCTCTCCAGTCCTGCGGGGACGATAGCAGGAGTGGCCCTTGCTGAGCAGCAGGCGCACACGGCCATGGGTCAGGACACCTTGCTTCATTGGGAAACCTTGCTTGTCATTGCCTCCGCTGATGCGCACCACATACCCCTGTAAACCAGTCACATTGTTAAGACCTAGGAACAAAACGAGCTGGAATATTCTAAAAGCTCACATTACAGGCTACTGTGGAAACGCTCGAAGAAAGCAATACATTGTTTTAAGTTGTCAGAGCGTTGCCGTTTCAGACAGCCATGGTATAGAGATCTGCATGCATCTGGTGAGCTGCTCTGGTTTCTTTGGCACACTTTGTCCCCCCTAAATGACTACTTTCAAATCAGAAAGGGTCTACAAGTGTGCCATCTGTAGAAACACCCAATGTGAAGACGGTCCTCACCTTCCACTCATCGCCCAGAGGGTCAGCGGACACTTCAGTCGCCATGCGCTTCTCATAGAAGGTTCGAAGCTTGCGCTCATCATCAACCTCAAGCAACTTCTGGCAGCCAGTGGCAGGAAACGAGATGTTCAGCTGCAAAAAAGGACATTCGACATTAAGATATTACAGCGTGTCACCATACTGACATAACAGTCAACAAAACTATCTGTAACAACGATAGTGCGCCAACAGTCGCTCACCCTTCCCAAATAGTCTTAGAACGTGTTCACACTTAATCCCTTTAGCAATGTTTCATTTAAAAAGCCAGGACGCATAGTCTTGCCGGCAAGAGGGCTCTCTCTCCAAAGACGACATAATCGATTACAGGATATTTAAGGTAAAATTAACAGGTTAGAAAACCAGGCAGTAACAAACACAAAGGCACCACACTCGGAAACGGCAACACAACTTTACAGTATTTATTTGCGCTTGAAATCTACTTCGGCGAAATACACATTTTCCCCGAACGAAGCCATGTTTCTGCAGCGAGCGGAGAAGATACCGATTGGCAAATGCAATCGAAGATCATCCGGAGCCATAGAGCCACTGAATAGACATCATACAAACTCGCGAAGACTAGTACGTTTGTGCCATCACTCACGGGGCATTATTTTTAATACACCACAAGAAGAAGTGCAACTTTTGGTGTAAAAACATGTACCTTCATTTTGTCTAGCCGACACAACGACAGTCCGCCACGGAAAAGAGACCGGATATCCGCAGCGAGGTCTCACATAGCCCTTTATGGTATCGCGATATCTCAAACAAATCAAACAAAAATGCTGTCAGGGTTGTTTTGAAATATAATATTTTTAATACAAAATAAATATCACAAAGTTTAATACACAGGCATATTTTGTATTTCTAGGTGGAATTGCTAAAAAGTCAGTAGGTCCCTTTCCACCTCAATACACACACGGACATGTAATCATTTTCTAATTTTAGATCAATTCAAACAAAGGAAACACAAGAAAATATAAAAGCTGATGCGTGATCATAGACCGTGATCTATAAAACGGGACTACTGCGCCTGCGCATTGCGCCCGCAGCTGTCACGGCAAAAGCGTCTCGGCCATATAGCGGAGCTTTGTGGGCGAAGAAGACTTTAAAATGTTGGCAGATCACGGCCACTCTCGTTTAACGCGTTCACCGTGCGCATCGTGTCTGGATTAATGCTTGTTTCAGAATCGACTCAAAGACTAGTTTGAGTGCACACGGCGGAGGAGACTATAGTTTTCTCGGTTTCTCGGAGCTGTTTATCGTGTTGCTCTGTCCAGCAGCAGACACAACTATCCCAGAGATGAGCGACGTGAAATTGATTTTTTGGGACCAGATGCGGGCTGGTAGCTCCGACGTGGACTGGTGTGAAGGCAATTACCTAATTTACCCCAGTATCGCTGAGTTTTACAACACGGTAGGTTTTTCTTTGTTTACAGCGCCAGCTGTTTTGTCTGTCTAGCTGTTTACTACAAATATAAGTTAAATAAGATTTAATTTTCTTCTTTTTGTCTATGTTTAGCTCTTTTACAAACGCACACGAACTAAACACAAGCATGACGTCAACAAACACCTGTTCAATGGTGTTGAGCTCACAGCTTTTCTTTCTTTATCATTTCAGATCAGCAACATACTGTTTTTTGTTTTGCCCCCCATATTAATGTGCTTGTTCCGCCAATATGCAACACATTTCAACAATGGGATCAACCTCATATGGATTCTGCTAGTTGTGGTTGGTAAGTTGCATGAATATTTAGTCCATGCTTGTGGTCACTTTTGCTGGACAGTCTCATCTGAACCATAACACGTTTGTGACGTTATTATTTACTTTTCATGAGTAGTAAGTAACGGTGAACTATGTGACACAATCATAAATCTGATAGAACATGTCCTTTCATGTCCCAGGCCACTATTTCAGATTGCCCTGGATCACTAGGTCAACCAAAGCTTAATTATAGAGTAACTGGCCCTATGATGCTTTTGTCTGTGGTTCAGTCCGTTCTCTCTCGGCTCTGTCAGCACCATTGGCAGTGTATATAAGAGGTCAGCACCATTAACCAGGCACTTATGTTCCAGATAGATGACCCGGACAGTGGACAGCATGATTACATCACAGGACACATAAATCTCCATCCAGGAGTGCAATGGTTGCATTCACTTCTACAGTTTGATGATGCCATAGTTTTTTATTCAACCGACAATCATGTTTTTGGAGTTTTGGAGAATAATGGGACAACTTTCCAGAGCTTTCGTTTGTTCATGCTGACAGAGAAGACGTTTAACTTTGGGCCTTGAACTTATGGCTCAGCAATGACCAAAATATTAACCATAAACCAGGCCAATACATTGACGATCTGTTAAAACTCCACCATAGAAACCTGACCTGTTGCCAGCTTAGTTACTACAGCGATTCTTGTCATGTCACATGAACACATTCATTTTATTCTAACGGGGCAGTGAAGATTTGACATCTTAATGAAGATTTTACATCTTAATTTAGCCGTCTTACCTTTTTAAAATGGAATTGCCTGTATGTAGAATGAATGCCCTCTTTGTGCTAGCCCTGAGTAGGTTTATATTGTATGTTTCAGTATAAAAACGTCACTGTGTTTGGCCTTGAACTGGCCTTTGTATGGTCTCATTTACCATGTCTAGAAGGACTTTATTGCATTATGTAAAAATACATACATAGAAGTTAATAAAAGACCATTCATGTCAGTAATAAAGCTGCACTACAGTGGAAGCCAGTTATAATGTAGTCTCCTCACTTCTGTTGTGAAAACAGACTGCTCTGATAAGTCAAGGTCTGCAGGACTTTGATAACAAAGAGCTACTGATTGATCCCTCCCACCACAAAGGGTTTTTCAGTTACACACATTATAAATGGACAGTTTTTTTTTAATATATATTTGGCATGAGGAAAACAATAACCAAGACTTCTTAGATCTTGTTTGGCCCACAACACAGGCCTAATTTAAATGTATTTCATTAGAATGCATAATATAACAATGTTGTATGTTAATTTTGTTTTGTTTTGTTTACTTCCAGACTGAGATATTGATTAGGAAACATACTCTCAGTCCTTAGTAACTTCTTAGCACTTGTGTAGTCTATTGTGACATTGTCACCCTTTTGTTTAATCCATGATCAGCGATGAACTAGTAATTATACCACCTACTTATACCATGTACGTACAATTATTTTACATTCAGTACTTATTATTTTGATTTTCTTTGTTTTAGGTATTGGTTCAACTTACTTCCATGCCACCCTCAGCTTCCTGGGCCAAATGCTGGATGAGTTGGCCATTTTGTGGGTACTCATGTGTGCCATTGGCATGTGGTTCCCTAAGCGCTATCTACCCAAGATGTTCAGAAGAAATCGGTATGTTATAAAACTGACCGACCTCCAAACTGCTAATCTTCTGAGGCCAGCTCTTGTCTGTGGTCACATACCGGGTCCACTGCCATGACTGTCCTGTTTAATAATAGTTCTTGTCGAGATCGCTGACAGTGGTAAAAGCTACATCACATGCCTGCACTTCTCCTTCCACCATTGTGACCTTCAACACAATTGTAAAGCGGTTTCTAGATTTATATACTGCCTTTCCTTAACACCAGCTGTCTTGGTTTCTAAAGTGCTTGACTAATAATGTGGCTGATGCTGTACTGTCTCTTCTCTCTATGTAGATCAAGGTTCAAAGTGGTTATTGGTGTCTTGTCGGGGATCACCACAGGGCTAGCCTTTGTTAAGCCTGTTGTCAACTCACTGTCGTTAATGACTCTGGGGATTCCCTGCACCGCACTTCTCATCACAGAGCTTAAAAGGTACATTATTATACACATTTTTTATTACATGCCTAACTGAATTAATATGAATCTGTTTGACCACTTTAACATGTTGTGTATTATATAATTACACTGTGGATTTGTCAGTGCTCTACTGGTATGAAGTGTGTTTTTGTGTGCAAGCAAGTACAGTAATGCCGTAACCGTTTGTAACCTCTTTGTTGCCTAACACTTACTTTGAACATTCTTGAAAACACACAAAACACCATCTATGGCCATTTCTGAGAGTGTGTTCTTAATGTTTTCCTCTGACACATGAATGCAGGGGTCCATTTCCTTTTGCCATAATATTTACTCAATGGCAACGTTGTCTTTTAACCTTCCTTTGTTTCACCTGCTAGTCGTTCTTGACATTACTCCCTGTAAGAAGTCATCTACTAAAGGATTGTTGAGCAGTTTGACACCGAATTCCTTTGGCCCTGAAAAATGGACATGTGGCCCCTTCAAAGTCAACATTCACTAATACAATGGGGCCAATAAGTATTGGGCAACTTAAAAATGTGCAAGTTCACCCATTTAAAAAGATTCATCATAGGTACACATCAAGTGTGAGAGACAGAATGTGAAAAAAAAATCCATGAGTGGCCAATAAGTATTGGGCAGCAAGCAAAAGTTACTTTTAATACTTTGTAATATAGCCTTGGTTGACAGAGGTCAAACGGTTCCTGTAGTTCTTGACCAGGTCTACACACACTTTAGTTGGTATTTTGGCCCACTCCTCTGCACAGATCTTCACTAAAGCTGGGATGTTTGAGGGCTGTCGCTTGGCAACACGGAGTTTCAACTCCCTCCACAGGTTTTCGATTGGGTTGAGGTCTGGAGACTGGCTAGGCCACTCCAGAACCTTGATATGCTTTTTACGGAGCCACTCCTTGGTTTTCCTGGCTGTGTGCTTTGGATCGTTATCATGCTGGAAGACCCAGCCACGTTTCATCTTCAATTCTCTGACCGAGGGAAGGAGGTTTTTACCCAAAATGTCACAATACATGGCCCCATTCATCTTGCCATTGATACGGACCTGTCTTCCGGTCCCTTTTGCAGAAAAGCATTCCCAAAGCATGATGTTTCCCACCCCATGCTTCACAGTAGGTACGGTGTTCTTGGGATGCAACTCAGCATTCTTCTTCCGCCAAACACGGCGGGTGGTGTTTAAACCAATCACATTCTCCCAATCTTTTGGGCAATTTTGGGCAATGCAGGATTTCACCTCATGACGTAGTGTGTTACTTATTGTCATCTTTGTGACGGTGGTCCCAGCTGTCTTCAAATCATTGACCAGTTCCCACTCTGTAGTTCTGGGCTGATTCCTCACTGTTCTCAGGATCATTTGAACCCCACGAGGTGAGATCTTGCATGGAGCCCCACTCCGAGGGAGATTGTCAGTGATGTTATACTTCTTCCATTTTCTAATAATGTTTACAACTGTTGATATATTCTCACACAGTTGTTTACCAATTGCAGTTTGACTCATCCCAGCTTTGTGCAGTGTGTACAGTTTTATCTCTGGTGTCTTTGGGAAGCTCTCTGGTCTTGGTCATGGTGAAGACTGGAGTCTGACAGTTTGAAGGTGTGTGCAGGGGTCTCTTATGCATCTATCAGTTCAAACAGGTGCCATTCATACTGTTAACGAGTGGAGGCCGGAATAACTTCTTAAAGAGCAAGTGACTGGTCTGTGAGGGACAAAAGAGTTGTTTGTTTTATAGTTGCCCAATACTAATTGTCCACCCATTTTCACAAATAAATTGTTTAAAAATCATGCAATGTGATTTCCTCTATTTTTTTCTCTCACGCTTTATGTGTACCTATGATGAAAATTATCTTTTTAAATGGGTGAACTTGCACTTGCACATTTTTAAGTTGCCCAATACTTATTGGCCCCACTGTATAATAACTCAAGCCATTTTGAGCTTGCTTGTCCCTTTTGGATATTTAAGCTCAACTTTATTTTACAGATCTAATACACACTAAACACAGTGAACAGTGGCAAAAACTATATATAAAACATTGCTGGCACAGTGCATTGTATCAATAGGAAGCTCTGGTTTTAGTCAGGTCTTACTTTTTTTTTGTTTTTCAAACCTGAATTAGAATGATCAAAATCAATGATTTCTTGATTACAAACAGGACAACAAACAAACTTCGTTAGAATAAATGTTAGTGAAGTTATTGATCAAAAGTTTGTAACTTAGCTGGTTATTATGTGTTTCTGACTGTTATGTTTCATATTATATTAACAACATTTCAGTCAAGCCGATATAAGCATCTGACTGGGTTTTTCCACTGGGAATGCTTGTCAGTGTTAAGAGTCCGATTGTGCACTTCCTGTTGCTGATGAGTGCAAGGAGAATTTTTTTTCTTCTTCCGGTCTTGACCAATTATGTAACATATCATCTGTATATTCTGTTACGTAGTGGCATTGGGTGGCCTAGGCCCCTGCTGTAACCACCACCAGCAAGGCTTTTTTATACATACATTGGCCCTAATGTAACTGTAGTTCTATGAGTATGTGCATAGCCCTCTTCGGCCCGAAGGTACTGAAGGTACTGTGCACATACTAGTAGAGCTACATTACAGAGCTAGAGTTACATTAGGTAAATTCGATTTTCTATTGGCTAAAACCTACGCCAAAGGCCGTACAGGGAAGACTGTACTCCCATCAAGCCTGGCATAGCATGATTGGAGCGTGCCCAAGCAACAACTGACCACAGGTCTAGAGCACTCAAAGGCACCTACAAAGCTCTTGCACACAGGCTGTTCTGTCCAAGGACACCTGTATTGATGTGCATAAAAAAAGTCTCCTCTTCTAGGAGCGTCTGTACTTCGAAAATCAAAGAAGAGGATGTGCAAAGATCGCTTCTCCCGGCACCCCCGTAAAAGCAAAGAGATGAAGTGCCCCGGACCACCCCTTCAGGAGTGACCGCACAGAGCACCGCAAAATTCCCATACCTCAATCCTAATGGAGAACCGTCACCCAGAAGGAAGCCTCTATCAAAAGCGCCAGACTGGGAAGGAATGTAGAGTATATGCCAAGGCTATTCAACTCAATTTTCCTGAGGGCCAGATTTTTGGAGGGTCAAGACCTTTGGGCCGGAGGTCCAGTACTGCACTTTGAGTCGCACAAAATATCCCCAACACGGTTTCAATTGAGTTAATACAATATAATAATTGCTGATAGATTAGATTTTTGTGAGCAATAACATACAAAATGCTTTTCCAACAGTACGGAACCAGAATTAAATTATGACTAGAATAGTACTAACCAAGTCTGAACTAATCCAGAATCAAAACCGGTCTAAAGCAGAATTAAACGAGGACTAAACCAAGACCAAATCGGGTCTAAACTAGTGCTAACCCAGAATTAAACCAGTAAACAATGTATTATTTTTAAGATTTGGAAGATGGGTCATGTGCCGGATCCATCACTTGGAGGGCCTGATTTGGCCCCGGGGCCTTATGTTGAATAGCCCCGGTATATGCGCTCGAACCGGAGCGAGTGACCGACCGTATGGCACCGACCAACAGATACGACTGTACAAACATAGTAGAGGATGAGCAGAAGGTAAGCCAGGCAAACATCCTCCACTGACACGCTATGTAGCAGCGCTGTGGAGGCCAACACACTCCTTGTCGAATGGACCAGTAATGCCGTTAGCGTTAGCCTTGAACGCCACACGCACCCTTGAGCTGAAGGCTGAAGTAACAACCTCATTGGAAAGAATGTGCAGAAGGACCAGCATTGCTGGGTGCATTGACAACCTGCAAAAGTCCCCTGCTTTCATAGCAAAAGCAAGGGCCAGGACCGTGGCAATCTTGAAAGTCAAGCATACAAGCTATGCACATTCCAAGGGTTCAAAGGGCTGGCTATCCACTACCAGCAGACCCCTCTGCCTGACCCCCTCAAACAGAGGAAACATGATCCGGAGAGGAGTGAAAACTAACAGTAGAGCCACAGACCAGGAGAAGATACGGCAGAGCACAAAACTGACATTGCCGGAGCAGTCCATATCAGACACAAACTTCTATTTGATCTGTCAACATATAGCCAGCTCTAACAGCACATAAGTTGACTAACCCAAAGGAACACACTTTATATGTTGACCGCTAATAAAAACTATATCGCACTTACTGTTGGTTTTATTGTTATTGATGAATGTCATGAAGTTGTACACCCGGTTTCTTCCACAAATCCACAAACACATTTACACATATATCCAACTACCTTCTTTTTGAGAAACCAAGATGGCTACGCAAATGTCTTTACATCAGCTTTACATGCGGGCCAGAGTCAGAACTCTTTAATGCAAAACGGGGGGAGTGGCGAGAGGTGCGCGGCTGAAGGAGCTGCCACACACAGCTCTCTCTGTGGGCCGCATCACGCCGGGAAGTCCAGACTGTATTCACAACAAGTGGCCCAAAACCTATGAAAAGTTTAGTGCAGGGGTGTCAAACTCATTTTGGGCACGGGCCGATTTTCGACGCTCAGGCTGGGTCGTGGGCCGAACATAATGTAAAAAATAAAACGCTGAAAAATATAACAAATGTTATATAGCCTAGTAATAGTTATATGTGGACACTGTTACACAAATCTGCAGCAGGTGAAAGACTGAGTCCATATTCATGCATCAGCAGCAGGAACAGGAACACAGACGTGTGATATGATTCTGATATTAAATGTTTGTATCACAGACATGTTAATATTGCTGGACAAACTCAATATGAGCTCACTATTTTTCCAGTTTGAGCTTATATTAGTGACAAATTATTCATGTGGTGAATCAAATGAGCTCAAAGCAGCTTCACTCTGTCATGTTCAGACTTTATTACACTCTGACCTGTGTTTTTACCTGTGGCTCATGATCTGTCCAGGTTTTTGCACTGGTTTGGATGTTTTCCTCACAGAGTTGTCAGCAAAGAAGTTTGTTTTCTTGTTGTTAGCTTCACATTAGCGCCGCTTTTAGCACAGCTCTAACGTCCACAAAACCGCCTCTTTTCTGTATTCCTCGTGTTTCCCACGATCTGCCCTGGGGCAGAGTGTGACGTGTGAAGCTGTCGCTGGGCGCTACAGGTCATCGCTGCTGGTCTGTTCCATTTTAAACCTGCTGCGATGAGTGTCGCTGGTCGCTGGTCGCTGTCGTTTGTGGCCTCACGTGTGTCGAGCCCAACATCCCTCGGCACTTGAGCTGACAGTACACACAGCAGAGCAGCGCAGGGGAGGGGCCGCGGCTGCAAAGGATTGTGGGAATTGTAGTTCTAGTGATGAAAACGCGATATATCTATTGGAAATGAATAATTATGAACTAGAAATGTTCGGCGGGCCAGATGAAAACGTCTGGCGGGCCACATCTGGCCCACGGGCCTTGAGTTTGACACATGTGGTTTAGTGCATGGTGTTAGCGGAACCTTGACATTGCACCAACTTAACACATCCTGTAGCCCTTACAAAATAATTCCATCTTTATTAACAAACTGCACAAAGCTGCCTTTTATATTGAAAAGGTTTTAAAATGACAAAGCCTTAACTCTGCGCAAAAGGCGACACAGATGATGCACTGAATTAAAACACTTTATTCACATTTAAAATGGAAGGATTTTCTATGACCATTTAGCTTACTCAATTGGACTTGGACTTGAACCACATTCAACTAAATTAAACTTTTGGAGAGTTAATTCCTCTGGAGAAGCAAGGTAAGATTGTTTTGTGCAAATATGTGGAGCCATGTCACAGATAAATCTGGTGTAAAATTAGCTTGTGGTAGCGACATAACACGTTCTTTGTGTGCGTGTGTGGTGGATCTCACTGTGCACGATGTGTTCTGTTATGAGCATTGCCTTCTCCTAGTGTAGTTACTGCAGTTTGTGAGTTAAAGTTTGTTGTGCTGACATTGTTATGGCTGGTTGTGAGCGGTGGACAAAGTTAGTAGAGATGCTGGCAAAAGCGTAAATATTGCGTTTGGCTGTGTATAGCCTTCATTCATCATACTTCAGCCAGTATAGTAGCCTAACCAAAATGTCGCTGGCATAATGGGAGCATTTGGGCTGCTTCGCTGACTGTGCAGAAGGCTGGTGTTCTCCATTAAACATAAAATAAAAACATCCCACAATCAACGCACCCTAAAAACCCCCGCGCCTTTTCTCTATGGTTTGACGGTTGTGAGCATAGGCAAATGTGGTATGACGCATGAGGTTTCACCAACTTATAGGCCCATTATTATACATATATTGCAGAACAAAATTTCTACTTTATAGGCCTATTAGCCCTTTGAAGGTTCAAATAATATTATTGTACAGGTGGCTTGCTGGGCCCCCCCTGTAACAAAAAATCCTTGCTGCGCCCTTGATTCACAGTATTTAAATACATTTATATTTGTTATTTCTTATTGAATTATGTTGCTGTTTTCCACAGTGTGCTGCTCGGTGTATCAGAAATCACACTGACTTGTCGAGGGGGGGCAGCTCTAAGAATAGATTATCTTTGAGACTTTGACTCTTTGGATTAGGATGTCTCAGTGGGTCAAAGGTACATTCATCTACAGCACAAGTATGGTCCATGCTTTTATTGTGTGTAATTATCTTTATAATTATCCAAAAGGAAAAACTGAAAATGATGAAGCTCATGGTTAATATCAGTAACTAGGCCCATGATCTCTCGCCAAAACACCAAAAATCTGCAGATTTACAAAATCCATCTCAAATCAATTATAAGCTTCCCTAAAGGTTATTCATTTGCATACTGATGTGCACAGGTTTCATTTTCTAATGCAATGAGAGTCACTAGCAGATACACATTTTAAACAAACCATGTATTGTATTGTGGTCAAAAATCACTTCCTGTCAAATAAAATGTGTCTTTTATATGAAGGTAATTCTTTTTCTCCTTCTGGTAGGTGTGAAAATCTGCGTGTGTTCAAGTTGGGCTTGATCTCAGGGTTCTGGTGGGCGTTGGCTTTGCTCTGCTGGGTCAGTGACAGGATATTCTGTGAAATGTGGTCATCTGTCAACTTTCCCTACTTACACTGTGCTTGGTAAGCTAAAACAAGTAGAGAACATGGTGATTTGAAGGCCTGCTGCTGTTTCTAGCTCAAAACTGGCACTGAAGCTGTTATAGTATTTAAACTTGCTTCTTTCCCCTCATCAGGCACATCCTCATTTGTCTGGCTTCCTATCTGGGGTGTGTTTGCTTTGCGTACTTTGACGTGGCAACAGAGGCTCCGGAGCGAGGCCCGGTCATCATGTTCTGGCCTAATGAGAAGTGGGCCTTCATCGGAGTGCCATATGTTTCCTTTCTCTGCATTCACAAGAAACCTACTGTAAAGGTGACTTAAGATGGTGCCACTGAGCTTACTTCAATCCAAATTATTCAGTATCTAGCCTAGGCCAGTCCACATGTCAGGTTACATAGACTGTGGCTCCTGCAATTGGTTGGTGAACATATACATGTCAGATATATCAATTCAATTGAAATCAGAGCAGGAGGGAGGAACAGTATTGCTTTTCTTTTGTGGCTAAAACAAAGCCTTCAGTATTATTTACTAGATTGCAGTAAAATACTGTGCCAAAAGCAAAGAAACAAGTATTATTCAAATGGGGACATTTAATTATCCCTTTTCTATAACCTCGCTGCAAACCTTTGTTTGCAGTTTAAGCCAAAGAGTTGCCTTGCTCATAGAATATGAACTATGAGCAGACTTTCATGACAAATCCATAGATCTTAAAGCATATAGCACGACATTGTATGCGTTGAAGTGTAAATAACTTAACAATTGTTGCATGTATAGATGGGAATTCATACTTTAAAACAAACCATGTCTTCCTTTAAAAAGGACCAGTTCAATTATTTTAATATTATTAACCATTTGGTCAAAAGCTGTACGAAACTACAGCGGTATACACTATATATATTTAACTTATGGCCTATGTTTTTCTATTGTTAAGAAACAACACAAACTAAACATGATTTAGAATATTGTTACTCAAAGAACTGCATCCAGGCCACTGGGGCAGAAGCATATGCAAGTAATGGCAGAGAAGCTTTTCAGTTTCCATTGAAGAGGAATGTAGTATTAAATTACCAAAAGACCACGAAGACACTGCTAATAATGAGTGATCAGACAAAATATTGTCAGCCTTTTGTTTCCAGCAAAGAAAATAAGTATTTAAACACCCTGTGATTTTGCAAGTTCTCCAGCTGAGAAATGATGTGGGGGTCTGACATTTTCATTGTAGGTGCATTTCCACAGTGAAAGATGGAAGAAGAAAAAGTTATCCCTAAATCACATTGAATGCTTTTTAAATAGATCATTTGTATGTTCTCAGTTACCTGAGAATATCAATGTTAATATTTGGTACAGAAGCCTTTGTTTACAATTACAGAGGTCAAACGTTTCCTGTAGTTCTGGACCAGGTTTGCACACACTGCATCAGGGATTTTGGCCCACTCCTCCACACAGATCTTCTCTAGATCTGTCAGGTTTCAGGGCTGTCACTGAGCAGCACAGAGTTTCAGCTCCCTC